>CM037779.1:72218581-72268581 GCA_021229015.1 Solen grandis | reverse complement strand
GCAGCACTATATTTGTCATAGTTTACAAATGACTGAAATATTGTTGGTGGGACGTTTTACACAACAAACAAGCTAACTTCTATCACAAAAAAAAGACATTAAAAGAAAAGAAAAAGAAAATGCATTTGATAAAAGATATACCACATTAAAGTTACATACCGAAAGCCAATCCAATCTCATGTCAATTGAACAAAGATAACGTAACAGTATACTGACACTCATTTCTAAGAAGAAATCAAATCTTTTTTAACGGAAATCACACGTCGTTGTGTCCTAGCTTTTGGTTTTACACCCAAAGATCTACAAACTAGTACTATTTGTTCATGTTCGCTTTATCATCACTACGTAGAAAACTTTTAAAGTGTTAAAAATCCTGAAATTTAAATGAAATATTAAAATATTTAAATAATGGTAACAAATTGGCAACACAATGTTGTACATGCATGGTCACATCAAATACTTTTTGAAAATAAAGCGATTGATGCTTATTTAAATATGCATGTATAACTACTTCCTGTTATAGTAAAAACACAAGAAAACAATACAAAATCTTACATTAATAAAAAAACAAACCATTCTGCATGCATCAAGATCAAACTATCTAAATAAGCTGTGGAAGTTGGGACATTAATTTGTACACTTTGATGGGCATTTGTATTATCATGTTTGTATCTTTAGACCGAGGCAACAGGACATTCAAGATCACGGTGCTAACCAAAGCCCTGAAACACAAGGTAACTTATACGAATGAGCAATTATAGCAAGATGACAGTTGCACCAGTAGCAAAATGTATATTAATATTCAAATGTATCAAATAACATTTAGAAATAATGTATACTTTCAAATAATAAAAAATAGATAATATTACCAATCAATTACTAAAATTTTTGAACTTACTTCACCATTGAAAAGAATGTATAATTATTATTAACGTTAATCATGTTTATTTATTTTATCGTGACAGAAACAGAAACTGGTCCTTTGCATTATGATTGTCTAACAGAACGTCCACAGCAGAATACTACCTACATGGAGCTGGGCACCACAGCGAATACATCCGTTAACGAACAATTCCGTCAATTTTCAAGATCTCGAATGGAACTTCAAACTTCTGTATACGAAAATGTGTAACAAACCACTCGTGTTATAATGACAGACCTCTGAATACAGAGGACAGACTGAGTAGAGAGGACTGAATGGAAACAAAACGTCCTAAAACAGGTACACTCGTACCGTACGTAGAAACATATGTTTATGTAAAATATGTGTTAACAAAATCAACACATTTACATTTTACCAAAATCTATGCGACTTTAAAACGATATTCTATGTAAATATTGGTTTATTAAGATAGTTTTGATGATGGTTCTTGTGGAAAAGTCAAAATAATATGATACTGATTTGAATTTCATCAACGTTTCGGGTCGAGGCAGAAAAAAACGAAATGTGATGAAACTCAGCAGATCCTACGTCCAAAACTCTCTAACTTTGTACATATTTCAGTACAAAATAATAATGTATTTCCAGTACTCCTACATCCTAACATTTGTTGATATTTAGATACGTTTATGGTCAAGATGTAAATAAGATGACAAACTGTTTATTTTTTAATGCGCAAATATTTTGCTTTTATTTGTTATAGTGTTATTATAATAATTTTGAAATGTACATTATCTTTTTTTTTCATTGGAGAGGGTGAGAAGAGTGCATTTAGTACTCTCAGTCTCCTGAGTGAAGTGTCTCATTACAGTCGCACTTGTTTTAGTCGAGTTTTTAACCTGGTGTAAAAGATTGGAGTACTGTATAATAGTAATAGGTTTTGAAAATTTGTAAGATATATATCCAGAGATCGGTGAACGTACGGTGTTTTTTTGCGGGTTTTTTTTTTCTGTAACAGGTTATCAGAGACTATACTCAACACCCCATGTACCCGTCCATATAATGAAATTCTTAATTGAGATTTTGATTCTGTACAACATTCAAAAACAAACATCACCCTTGATGGAGACAAGACTGTTGATCTGATGGAGTGGTTTCTTTAAAGATTTCATGATAATTATTGGAGACATCCGCTAAATGCAATTCAGCCCGGATGAAAATTTCTTCCTTTCTGTTCATGTTTAATAAATATCAAGTGTATCTTTATATTGCCGTATTTACACGTTTTATGTTAATATGTTTGCAAGTATATATAAATTCAAATCCAAAATAAATATCAAAATAAAACAAATTTCAACAATAGTTTTGATCAAAGCAAAGTTATTAATGAAATGAAAGGAAAGTAAGTGGCATTGTTACATTTAATTTAAAAGTACACAATATATTAAGAAGCTTTATTTGTAGATAGGAAAATGAAAACTTGATTTTTATAACACATTTCAGGTTGTTGTTTTTTTTTTTGCTAATCCTCTTTCATCACAACTGATATTACAGTGTACCAGCCAGGAATGAAAATGACATGGTGCTAGTGGCCCAAAGGAGTATTACGAGTTGGGAAGCGATGAGTTGAGGCTCTCTCTGATGAAAAAAGGGAGAAAAAAAAAGAAACTAAACAAACAAATCAAAAAAGAAACAACTAAATAAAGCCCCTTGGTATTACAAATTTATATTCACTACCTATGATCACAAACCTTCAATGTGTTTTTGCTGTCTCAGGTTGTTTACACACCAGATACAGCCAAACGTTTGCGTTTTTTCAGTCCACCTATAGGCTATATAGCTTTTAACAGAGATCGTTTTCTCTATATTTAAAAATAAAGCGAATGAATAATTTCATCAATAAAAAAGTCAAAGATTCTGTAAGATACTTTCATGCGAATCTTTTAGGGATTTGTCAGACTTTAACCCTTTCCCTCATAGAGGATACCATGAAAAGACCTATGCGAACAGCATAAAACCAGATCAACCTGCGAGTAACTCGCTGGCTGATCAGGTTTTATGCTGTTCGCTGCTTCTCAGTGGTCTGGTAATGAGGATTTTACAATTAAATTTGGTAAGGTTTGAGTCTGGCTTTCTGCAGATCAGGCTTTATGTGGTACCTATTGAGTGCGTCAAAATGAGTCTATATGAGGGAAAGGGTTAAAGCATCATGCATATATACATATATACGGGGTAGTGTTACACATTCAGTATTACAGTACCAGATTGCTAATTTAAAGACAGTTTCAAAATATGAAGAAATAGCATTTGAACGAGAGAGAGAGAGAGTCCATAACACCATGTAAATGCTTCTTGTATACTGATGAATGTAATAACTATCGATGCAATGAATAAACATCAGAATGATGAATTTAAGACCCACTTTGTTAAGGCTATTTTATCACAATTTTTGAGTTCTCGAAGCATCGACCGATGCTATAAAATCGGTTAATAGTCACAAACATCAGTCAGTATGCAGCAGTGTAGATCACACATGTACTATTGTAGTGTTGTCAAATGGACCCAAACTCAACACTTATCAAATACGTGACATCATTTTATATGCCTGTGGATGCAAGAAAACCACTTTATTTCTATTATTTTCCATCTACCGTTTCTGTATGTAAATAACGAATATATGTAGTTTTATTTTGCCAATATGTGCATGATGATAACCTCTTATACTTGTGACATTAAAGCAATTCGTTGATCATGGATTACGGATTTGATTTTAATTATATGTTTGTATTACGTCTATCAATACCCATTTACAGACGCAATGTCACCCAGTGCAATAATCTGTTGTTGTAAAAATGGGTGGTTTTTCTATCACAGGAAAACTATATTGAAACTATATTTAGACTGATAAAATCTATATTTAGATTTATTCACTTTCTGCGCATGCCCTTAAATCATAGGATGAACTTACAAAATCGCTTACCTGAACTGATGAAGACGCCATGTTGCTAAATGTTTCTTTCGCGGATATCGTATTTCTGTATTAAACTGATTTCGTCGATGTAATGTTTAGGTAAATATCGTTTTCCTGTGCAATTCGACCTTCACTTTCTGAGTCTATTTGTCAGGATACAAAGACTTAAACAACATAAACGAGGAACAGCAGATTTTTTTTTTCAATTCTACTGATTATCTGTGAAAGAGCTGCTTTAATTATTTTAAACCACTTAAGATGGTACATAATATACAACAAATCACTACCACTATCGTTATTGTTTAGCTACAAAGAATGATCCATTTCGCACTGTTTTAGGTTTGAGCTTGTTCATATGAATTCATTTGATCCTTCCTATTTCACTTATAATATCAGCAGGTATTTCTAATTGTTCAGACGTAATTCAGGCGTAGTAGACTGTTAAAAACTAATAGAGAAATAATGACACTTTTGGAGCAAGCAAATCTTGAAAGCAGGTATTTCTGAAATGCAGTATATACATGTAATTCTGCGACTTTCAAACCTATGACAATAACTCAGTTATTGTCAACAGTAATTTCTAAAAATAACCACAATATTTTGTTCAACAATAATCTTTGCATAAAGAGCACTTTTGATATCACTATGAACAGAAATTGCTTTTCTTACGGAGGGCGAGTAAAGCGTTAGATGCAGAACTCGAAGGACAAGAGTTTGATCCTTGGCAGCGATGTATCAAAATCGGTACAACACGTTAATGTCACTGGTGCGGTGTGATATCACTTGTTTACAAACTGACACCTAAATGAGGCACCACTGCAACTGTCTCATGTTAGCAAGTGCCAAATTGACAACAACAAAAAAAACTGTCACTAGGAATCAAAATACAACCCCAAAATACCTTACGCTGTATTAGTCATTGCACTGAGAAAGATAGCTTACTATTTCTGTTGTCTTTATTTGGACGTATCAGAGTACTTTCCTTCAAACAGAATGAGAATTTACTGAATAAAGTTTGATATTTTTATGTCCCCCGAAGGTGGGCATATAGTAATCGCACCGCCCATCCGTCCGGATTTCGTTTCCGCTCCATAACTCTGACATTCTATAATGGATTTTGAAATTAATTGGCAGAAATGTTCACCATCATAAAACAATGTGTCGTGTGCAATCCCCAGGTATGTAGCTCCAAGGTCAAGGTCACATTTAAAGTTCAAAGGGTTTGTTTTTTGTGCCCGCTCCATATCTTTGTCATTTTTCAATGGATTGTTTTGCGTAAATGTGCACTGTAACGATACAATATGTTGTGTTCAATACAATACCCAGGTTCATAGCTGAAAGGTCATGTGTCATAGGATCTGATTGTGCATTGGTTTGCCCTCTGTCCGGCTGTACAGAAATTGGGATGTTGTGATAACTTAAAAGCCATATTATAAGCTAGCTCAGTGAAACTTGGTATAAGATGGCACAACTCACTTTAACTCTATGTCAATTTAGATATACTTGTTTTTGTAACACACTTAAACAGAGACTATTCTTATACGGCCATGGAGCGCCTCAACCCGCCTATGTTATATATTCTTAACCCTTTCCCTCATAGAGGATACCATGAAAAGATCTATGCGAACAGCATAAAACCAGATCAGCCTGCGAGTAACTCGCAGGCTGATCAGGTTTTATGCTGTTCGCTGCTCCTCAGTGGTCTGGTAGTGAGGATTTTACAATTAAATTTGGTAAGGTTTTGGGTTTGGTTTTCTGCAGATCAGGCTTTATGTGGTACCTACTGAGTGCGTTAAAATGAGTCTATATGAGGGAAAGGGTTAAATGGGATTTTAATGTCATAAAACACTTTTGACTTAAAACCAGATTTCTTCCTTGACATGTACCTTGATTGAGACCCGTCTGTTATACAACTGCCCATCCTGTGTATGGTATATATTATAGATTTTATCATAATGGCTGGTGACATCCGCTAAATGCAGTTTAGTCCGGATACTAATTGTTTCCTTTCTAGGGAAGATATATTGGTTTAATTTTTGATGTTTGCAAGTAGATATTAATTTAATTCAAAGATACATGCATCGTAATTAAACAAGTTTCACCAACAGTATTGATCAAAGCAAAGTTAAAACTAAAGTTATCAGCATAGTAACATTGATAATACACTAGATATTAAAACGCCTTATTTGTAGACACTCTAAAATTGAAAAACTTTATGATTGTTTTTATATTATAAGATAACTAAGGTTTTTTGTTCCTAATCCTTTTTCATCATAACCTAGTATTACAAGTTACAAGTGCGCCGGCCAGAATTTAAAAGGGCATGGTACTATTAGCCTTATGGAGGACTTCGAGTTGGGAAGAGAGGAGTAGGGGGTGGGTGTGGGAAGGTTGAACCTACTCCTGGAAGGAGATATTGGGGGATCTCCCGTAGATAACATTTTAAATTTATAATCTAAATAAGGTTTCAAGTTTGGAATTGTTGTGCTTATTCCAGTTAAGAATGCCTTATTTATGTTAAATTTTGGTAAGCTGTTTGGACATACATTTGTAGTTTTTACCAGGGTATTTAAAAATCAGATTTGTCTCAACGACCTTTGATTAAAAGTTTTTTCTATTTCAGATTGTGTATAACGGTTATAAACACAACAACACTGATAGGTCTATACGATGATGCTTGAGAATTCTTTGGTCTTTATATCTTCTCTACATTTCTTTTATTTTCTCATATTAACTACTTAGTTGTTTTTTTTTATAGATTTAATCCATAATAAAAATATAATACATAATATACTATGATTCGTTGGTATATTTTCCATAGAAATATAACTACTACTATCCAGTGCCCCTTTTTCATAATGCTGATTGTAACCTACGTATAAAAAAATGAAACTCAAACTACATCTGTAGAATTTCATTGACACCAGTTTCTGTGAGTTAGATAAATCTGTAAATTAAAAGTTAAATATAAACAATGGAAGCTTCATCATTGATGATACGTGTGTCAGTGGAAATTATAATTTAAGATTTGGAATTGTGGGCAGTGAAAAGGTTTCGCAAATTCATTAGTAACATTCCTAAACTGATCTTCCTAATGTTAAAGAAATCTGGAAAATTAATAAGAATAGATCTGTTTTTGGGAACATGACGTGTAAGTCTTAGACGACTTAATCACCCTCCATATAGACCTGTGTTGGTGTATATGGGCTTCCATGTTTATTTCACGGCATCAGATTCGCTCAGCATTGCATCTGCTTTTGATGCTGATGGGATACCAAGATAGCGTTGACAAATAGTTTGTCAATAAAAGGAACTGTTCTTGAATTGCTTGGGATTACAAGAGTAATAAGATGTGTTCGAAAAACACTATGCCCCCGTTTGAGCAGGTCAGATGTCAAAAAATTGATGTTAACTGAAAGCCTTTCATGAGTGGAGTAAGTATATCAAACATAAAGCTTTACTCCATACAGTAATGGAGTAAAAAAATCTTTAAAAAATAAAGGGAGCTTATTAAAAAAAATTAAGCCAGACAGAGTTCTGTTTCATAATCATTACACTTCTGCTTTATTTTAAGTTTCAAATCAACGCCTCGAATAGTTCCGGATTTATGTTCTTGACAAAAATTGATATAAAATAAAGGGAGAAAATCAGACCAGGAAGAGTTATGGTTCTTAGTCACTGCACTATTCCTAGTTGACATCTGATTTTATATGAAATTTAAAGTCAATTCCTTGTAAAGTGTTCAAGTATATTGTAAAAAAGGTTATTCTCTAGACAGAAATTCACTGTAAAATTAAATAAAGGGAGAAATTATAAAACTGATCCATGTAGAGTTACGGTTTTTGGTTACTGCACTTTCCAATCTCACCATCTATTTATAGTTAGATTTTCAAGTCAATACCTTGCATAGTTTATGAGTTATGCTCCCGACAAAAATTGAGAAAAAATAGAAAGGGGAGATAATTCCAAACCTTGGCCATATAGAATTATGGTTCTTAGTCGACGCACTTCTCCTGGTCACATTCTATTCATATATGGAGTTTCAAGCCAATACCTTATACAGTTTTCATGTAATGGTCAATATAAAGTAACTGACAAACCAACAAACGAACCAACTAACAGATAGGGCAAAAACAATCACAGATCACAGATCTCGGGGGCATAATAATGTGTCTGGTAGCGATATACGTATACATGTATATGCGACGCGCCTTTTTTGTTATTTTATGTATCAAAATTGTTCAGTCATCGCACCTCGCACTATAGTCCTCTCGAGTTCTTCTTACTTCTATAAACAGTAGATCTTTAGAACGACCAACTAGTCTGTGTCCATGACCAGCCTGCTCAAATTTATGAAATTGTTTGTTACCAGATTACTCTGTACTGTTTCTTTGCCATTACACTGTTGTTCACTGCATTTATCTTGAACAGACGCGTAGCTGCGTAAGACATGTGAAATGGGAGTCAATCCGTATAATAAACCGAAAACGAAACGTATACACATTGCAACCGTCTTTTCTGTAAGTTTTCCTTTTGTATTAGGATAGACCGCGCAATTCCTGGACACAATTCCTATGATCCAGGACTGTGTATTTCAGTGTATAAATATACCTTAGCCAAACAGACTCTCTCTCTCTCTCTCTCTCTCTCTCTCTCTCTGCTATTTCTTCATATTTTAAAACTGTCTTTAAATTAGCAATCTGGTACTGTAATACTGAATGTGTAACGCTACCCCGTATATATGTATATATGCATGATGCTTTAACCCTTTCCCTCATATAGACTCATTTTGACGCACTCAATAGGTACCACATAAAGCCTGATCTGCAGAAAACCACAGTTAAACCTTACCAAATTTAATTACAAAATCCTCATTTCAAGACCACTGAGGAGCAGCGAACAGCATAAAATGTACTTAAAGGATCCGCTCGTGGACAAGATGTCTCCAGTGACTTTAAGGGATATTCTTTACTTCAAGGACAGCGCTAAAATATCATACTCAGGTTTATACTCAAACTGGCCTGGTCCAGTTTATTGAAATACATGTGTATATTAGATGACCATTTTCTATCTCTTTTCAATCACAAGAATAATATATCTCATTTAGAACATTTAATCTAATTGCTGTCTAGTGTGTTCTTTTGATGGCATATTTGCGCCACAGCCATATCATTTAATACTGTGTGTGAAAACACGGACATTATTACTAAGATAAATTGGACCCTTATACTGAAAAAAAAAACATTAATTTCGTTGACATTAACGTACATGTATATCGAGGAATCATGTCTTAAAAATGCAAGGTCTATTAAATAAACGGTATTCGTAGGGACTGATATTCGTAGAAGAAACATTCCACTTTATCGACGAAAAATGGTCCCCAACGAAAATTAATGATTCTATATACTTAGCCACCCCACTTAAGTCCACTTACGATTACTCAATATCATCAAGAAAAATGGTGATGTGAATTTTCTTCCCGTTCATCCCCAGTGCATGTACACACAATATGCTTTGGCACATGAGCTTACATTCGGGGATGACATATTGTCATCGGATCTGTTTCACATGAATAATATATGACGGTCGGCAAGACATGTTAACAATCATGGAAGGTTGCATTGGGTGATCATGCGTCTTTAGATTGGTATTGAAAAACGTCATACACACATTTAGTAAAAAATTCTTAGTCAATGACCATCTGTAGACGAACTGCTTTAACAATAATGGTTATTAATGTTTGTTAACCTCTTGATTAGTAAGCCTTGCAAGATATATTTTTTGTGTATTTTATCAAAGTGTTAAGACTTTATAGGAAAATCTAGGAATAGTAGAATCAATTATAGCTATAAACACTATGTATATTTTTATTTACTAAACATAGTACATGGTAAGTATCAGTCTCCTCACTCTTGAGGGAATGAGATTTCTTTGGATATTTTAGCAATATTCATTTAAAGGTTTCAAGCTGAATGAATACTACAGTTATGTTAAGAATATCTATAGGTATAAAAAAAAAATAGCTAGATATGGTGTTGTTTTTTTATCAGTTGAACATAACCCAATTATATAACTACTGAATCCCAAATCATAGAAATATACACCAACCCTATGTCTGTGCCCAAATTTATCCCAAGTATTTTCCCAAAATTCTGGTAACTAACGTTCTGTATTATGATACCATCTAGATATAGAAAACTCATTTAAGGTGAAGTCTCTGTAATGATTTCGCTACATTTCGGACCTCGTGACCTTTCACGGAGATAACCAAGATTTCCTAATGTTTCATTAGGGTGCCTTGGTTTTCTTAGTATAAATTAAGTGGTCCAATACGTAAAGGAACCATTACATGGACTCTACCTTAACTTATTTATTTTACGCCGGTTGGGAAACAAGCTCCTACAACTTATATTAATCCCTCTTGATGGTTCCTGGGTTGGACTAGTACCTTGCGTCAGGTAAAATCATGAAATCCTTGCCAAAACGGGATTCGAACCCACAACATTTGGATCCGCAGTCGGGTTTATTACCACTGGGCCATGGCGCAGTCAATTTATAAACAGTAAAAGCAATTTACACAGTGTAAATGTATTTATTGGCGAACATATATATACTAGTTTTAATTCGCAGTTGTTATGGTTAATTCTGATACTCTGTATTCACAAGTAGAATATATAATAATTGTTATACTATTCATATTTATAACTATAATGCTTAATCATATTTCATGAAAAAAATGAAATTCGTATTTGTATTATAGTATATTTTCATTTTTTATATGTCTTTTCATTTTTTTAAAAACTTAAACATGTGACCTCTCTTTCTCACTCATCATCCGGCTGTCCCTCATCGCTGTCTTTCTTTCTTATTTATTATTTCCTAACTTCGCTTTCTATTCATCTTCCTTTCTATCACCAAAACATGAAAAATACCATTAAGTAATCTAATTTTTTTGTTGGTCAATATCTATTGCAAATATAACTGGGCGCCAAAATTCAAACATCACAGCATTTCAAGCATATGCATTCATAGGAAAAAATATATTGAATCTATAATGATATAATACCTAGCCTGTCTGTACAAAGCTTAAATAATCACAAGAAAACCTTTGACGCAAGCGTCAAAGTATCGGACCGAATGATTATTTTTGTTGCCGTGTAATATCTGTTTCGTTGCCTTTCTGTTACATTCTTCTTCACCTAACGTTGCAGTAGATTGGGAATGTGGTGTGTTCAGTTTTATAACCTTTTTTCCCATGTTCAAATACATGTATTGTTATAATTGTTAGCAGAAAAAGTGTAAGTACGAAAACGGGAAGTACGTGTATACTTGATTTTGTGTAAATATATTTCAACACAGATATCAAAAAAAAAAAAAATAGCAACAATACAGCCCGAGTTGACTTTATATGATATTTGACTTTAAATACCAAGAAACTGACCGGGCAGAATTCTGCACAGGACAACAGATAGCACTAATATAAATGTCTTGAATAGCAAACTCAAATCGAAACAGAGGATGGAATGAACAAACATGCCAAGCATATATCACACGAAAGGAGGCAGTATCAATGGTAGAGGCCTCGTTAAAGATAACGGTTGCAGTCAGTTGACCCAAGAAATACGGCCAGTGAAGCCATTAAATATTTGTTTGTTTGTTGGGTTTAACGACCAACCGTATTTCAGTCATTTGGAGACGATGTCTACTTGAGACAGATATAGTGCTGCCACACTGCAGTATCACGCCGTAGACATGTGGCGTGATATCACACCCAGTCACATTATCCTAACACCGGGCCAACTAGTCCATAAACTACCTTATATACTGAGCGCCAAGCAAGGGAGCTATAATGGTTTTCTTTTTTTTGGCCGGAACCCACGACCTCCCGCCCGAGGAGGGAAGCCATTAAATATCAAAATAAACAATGCAGTGTCCTGGAACGTGACAAATGATTTATGCTTAAAATCATGAAAACATTACCTAACCTTTAAATATCCAGAAAACAAATTCAAAGATATACAAATATTGGAGAAAGTTGTATAAATTGAACCTATATTTTAAAATCAATTTATAAGTGATACTGAATTACATGTATATTGAACAATAATAACAATTACATCCAAAAGTTGAGCTGTAAATATCATCAGAAAAACAAAACAAACTCAAGAATGATGTTAGTGAAAATAAAATGCTTCTGAAAGGGAATATGAGTCTACAAAAATCAGAAGACATATAAGTTTAGTTATTATTCACCAACCTGCTATGTTTTCCTTCAAATAAACACTGATAAGTCTATAATTTCGATATGGAGTTCAATATCCTTTACCACCGAGAAGTTCGGGGTGTGAACGCTAAGCCAACCATGGCATTATTTCATTTTGTGTTTTAAAATAAAATTGTTTAAAAACAAAATGAGTTCATTTATTTTTTCCCCAACCAAATGGGATAAAAATATAACTTTTTATATGTCCAAATTCTTTCTGAATTGTAAATTATTCATCTGAATAATTTATCGCCACAGCATTATTCTAAACATTGTTTTAGACAAATTCAAGAAAAAAACGAGAGAATATCTCTATATAACTATTTTCTTTCCTTAAAAAAATAATGTAGAAAGCACAACACTGTTTAGCAATTAAAAACCGTATGGCTCTTGCATAGAAGAGATAAATGTACAGAACATTGCAAGCAGTAGCAAGCGATATATAGACCATTTCGCCAGTGGTTTCGGCAATCCTCGGTATAGTTCGCTGATTTAAACGATCAATCAAAAATTGGTTCAAAACCGCGTGTGTATGATTTTAACTCGCTGACCAATGTGTGGAATTTTAAACCAGCATGTAGATTACGTGTTTGGGGAGCCTGTCCTCGGGAACATTACCACTAGACCTCTGCGCCCATTACAGTTTTGATGATTTTTTAATATTGTATGCACTAATTCAAAATATTAACATAAATTATAATAAAAAAGATATACTAATTTAGTTCGTGTTAAATGTCGTGTTGTTTTATAGATAAGAAGAGACTATTCAAAATCACGCAAAACACAACAGAATTGATCATTCTACTTTTATTCAGTTTACGTTTAGCTACCGTCGTTTTTATTATCTAGGAGTCTGTCAAAGGGTATTTCACAAGAAAATGGTGAACAATCAGTCAGAATAACGTGTTCAGTGTTTCAGTTTCACCTCCCGCAAGTTACTAGCGGTTTCATTGGTCGAATGGCGTTCACGTAGGGACTCCTTATATGTCTATGTATGGTCAGTAGAAATATTCATAAAGGGTCAGTAGAAATAAAAACGAGTTTAAAATTAAGAAAATTATAAATTTATGACAAGAAGAAAAGTGGTCGATGAAACAAATCGGATATTGGGCATGATACTGACTCTACAAAACAATATATGGGTTACTGATTTTCATAGAGGGCTCGTCCAACCCTCAATTTTTGCATGTAGGGTCAGTACCAAACCAAATACCGGCCCCGGTGGCCGAGTGGTTAGAGCGTCTGCCTCGGGAGCGGGAGGTTCGATCCCCTGCCGCGATATACCAAAAGGCGTAAAATGTAATGGTATATAAGCATGTAAGGGTAGTTTTAGGACTTGTTGGCCCGGTGTCAGGATAATGTGACTAGGTGTGGTATCATGCCACATGTCTATGGCGTGATAATGCAGATGGCAGCACTATATCCGCCTCAAGTAGGCATAGTCTTTAAATAACTGAAACACTGTCGGTTGGACGTTAAACCAAACAAACAATCAGACGAACCAAATTAAAAAATAACAGTAATTGTTTAAACTTAGTGTAATGTGACCGTTACCTGATTGCTGCGGCTGCGTGGCGCCCACCCGTACCGCGCCGAGCTGCTTCGTAATTACTGCGAACGTTGAAGTACTTATCGGCCCCGATAGTGTTCGCCTTTCTCATACTTCTGAAATATAAAATAGTATATGCTTTTATTGCCACTACTATTACTACTCTTTGTAAACTCTGTTTAACGGTGTATTTTAACGTACTTGATAAGTATTTCTTAATATTAATAATTGTTAAAGGGTGATAAAATATGTAGACTCGTACTCGGGGCCTTTCGCTTACAAGGCGAATGCTCTTCCGCCTGAGCTACATGAAAGTCCCTTATCCATACTGTGACATTGTCCCCCCTCCATTTTATAATTCGTCCCTGAAATCTAGGAGTTACAGGGTAAATATAACCATGTGCAGGCATCTTAGGCACACCTAGCACCGATGCCACTGTACCACGTCGGGCGCCAAATGTAACAGGTGTTAAATAAAAATCATGGCTCCACCAGGACTCGAACCAGGGCGAATGCTCTACCGGCTGAGCTACCCGACTGCGTACATATAATTCTCCCTTATTGTGAGTTATCGGTAATGTGACATTGTAACCCAAGGATAAGATAAGGCACACTTTAAATTCTTTTTCAATATGTTTATTGACCCATTGTGCAGAATAAAACAGAGAAAGAGAGAGAATTTTTTGACGTCACAAAAGCAGATTTCCGGTTAAAATGCGGAGCCGCATGTTGGGTCAATGACGTCAATTTTAACCAAGTCCCATCTCCAAATGACGTAGGACCACGATTCAGTGTGGGGCCGACGTATAAACAGAAAGGTAAAAAGTTATGGCGTATATTTCTTTAAGAAAATAATGTTTTGAATGTAATATATATTTGTGTACTGTGTTTTTCTAATACAAATTGTGCTTAAAATCGCAGTTGTGCGGACAATGATATGGGGGCTTACTTAGGATCACCTCCGTGGTTACAAGTCCGAGCGAAGAAGTTTTTTGGGGGCCGCAAACCCGGCGGGCCAGTGGTATACCGTTGAGTAAAACTTGTGGCTTCTGCGTATGGTGGAGTGAGAATGGGGGAGAAGAGGAAGAAGGGAGGGGTAGGGTGTTACAGTAGCTGTTCAATGCAGAAGTTAATATTTCGTGATGCAATGCGTTTTTTTCTACATGAATTTTGTGAGGTTTTATTTTTTTTAATTATTTCTTTTTTAATCGGAACAATTGTTCTTCATGATGTATAGTGATTTTGTACATTGGACATAACTGTTAACAAAACAGAGCAATATGTGTGTAATTGATCGTGGGTGTACAATGATGGTAGTTCATAGATCTATATAAAACATCGATCTAATAAATGATCACTCGTAAAGTTTTGGCCTTAGAATGATTTGTTTAATAGTAATTATTTTATTTTATGTATATAAATACCTGTTTGCCTGTCGATACAGCTCGAACATACATTCACCTTGCATCCGCTTCCGGTCCGTGTACTACGCATGCGCCAGCCACTGACTCACCGGTCCCAGCTTACCTACCCGATGGTTCCCGTGAAAATGATTTATTTAATGCATCAAAAAAAGGTAGGCCTTTAAAGTCAATTGCTGAGATGAAGTTAATCAATAAAAGAACCGGTTGAGTGTTTTTTGCATCCGCCCTGGAATCAGGAGATCGTGGGTTCGATATACTAAAATCGAAAGTAAATGGTACTTACTTGATGCTCAGCATATAAGGATAGTTCCAGAACTGTTTTGCCCGGTGTCAGGATAATTTGACTAGGTGTGGTATCATGCCACATGTATTCGGTGTAATACTGCAGTATGGCAGCACTTAATCTGTTTCATGTAGACAAAATCCCCAAATGACTGAAATACTGTTGATGGGACGTTAACAATCAAACAAACACAATTAATACAAGAAACAGATATGCAGACAGAGGGAGGAGGGATAGAGATGATGACTTTCATGAATCAGCCCGACTTCTCTTTATATTCATTTCTTCCACCGATTGTTTCCATAATCCTTGCTGAAGATCTATTTCTTTATATATATATATATATATATATATATATATATATATATATATATATATATATATTAGTACTGAACTAAATGCGCATAAGATACATGTATTACAATTATAACTACTGTGACATGTAAAAATATTTTATAAAAAGAAAAATTCGTGTTTTTCCTTAGAGAAACAAAATGAAAAATTCGCCTTTGGGTACTTAACGCTAAGTATGGTTAAAAATAATAATAATAATAATAACTTATAATAATAACAATATCTTTATTTTTAGAGGATAACATATTTGGCAATGTCATTCTACCACATGGTCCTCTTAGGTATGATAAAATACATTCTGTAGGTATTAAAAGTGAAATGAACATTATTCAAAATATCTTGGTCATAGCCTATCGAGAGCTGGCCGTGAAACTGTTTAAAGTGCATATTATACAAATAGACTGAGATGGAACAGTTTCGCGATCAGCCATTTTGTATACATGTAATCTATATTCCCAAGCTTAATTTATCAATTGATTCAACAACAGTTTTAAGTCGAGATGAACTGACCGTATTCAGCCGCTGGGCCACAACAGTCATTAAAGGAAATAGAGGAAAACAAGTGAGTACCGCCGGGAACACTGTGTTGATGCCTCCAGGAATGTTGACATTTTTTCCAGACAAATCGACCAATCAGAACAATAGTTGGACGTTCCGACGCAGTAACGCCAGAGACTCTGTGAAGTATAAAACTAATCGGAAACTGAAGTAAGAACGGTGTTACGAAAGTGGCGTTAAATCACACGTGTGCAGGAGACCTTTATCTGTAAGTAGCAGCTATGTTTATTCAACATTATAACATGTGTGTTTGTGCTGTATTATAAACTATTGGTAAACTTTTAGCCTTTTTACACGTTCCTAGAACATATTGTTTTTTCTCGACGGCAAAACATTTGACACCTGTTTTCATCAGATTCTATGAATTGTAATTTCAAATTTGATGTATATTGTTGTTACTAAATAATCATGTAGATTGGGGAGTTAACCATTAAAATATTTATTAAGACTTAAAATTAAGATATTACGTTAAAACTTATGGGCATTCAAATAACATATCTTCACTTCTCATTCCAGTCCCATGTCTTTTAGATTTAACATTACGTAAGCTTATGGTTAAGAGATATTGGCAAAGTTGATTAAAGATAATGATAATGATAAAAATGTCAAAGGATGTTATGTGTTTAAAATACTGGCTTAATGTGTATTTTATCCATATTTTAAAAACGCTTACACATGAATTTTAAATGTATTTCGAGAAACAAATATTTTTATTTTGTTTGATGCTTTCGAAACACTAAAGCCCAGAGCCAGAAAGAATAAAAAAAAAGAGAGTGTTGGAGGGTTTGGGTTGTTTTTTTTCTACTCGTGTTCCGAATTAATTAACTCAAATATAGAAATCGCACTCTGGTATAACTTCTAGTTAAAACGTTTATTTAACCAATGCGAAAATTTAAATTCTATAAAAGGAAGCTATCTTTAAAATCACGGTCTTACAAATAATAATCATTCTCTATAGTAAAAAAGAATACAAAATAATTATTTTGGTTGGACAGCACTAAATCCGCGCTTTGAAATAACCATTTTGATAAGTGACCTCTTCGAGATTGCCTCAAATAGAAATTTAATTTTGATTAGTTGAAATTCAAGCACCTATTTTAAGCATAACTGAGTATTTGTAGCGGAAATTTATGATATGGCCTTTCTAACTTCAGATTTTGAATATTTTTCCATGGCATAACCTTTATTTTTTTATTTGTTTATCGGCGATGATCTTTAAGTATTGAACTTTTCAGGAGTGTTGATCGATCCAAAGGCCTATTAAGCATGTTATTATAGGTCTTTGATCGATCTATGGTCTCATGTAAAAACTTTTACTGAATCGGCAGAAAAAGGAAATGCCTCACATAATGTCATTAGTAGTGATCGCTCCATGACTTATAACAGAATTCGTCCTGACAAATCGCTAATTTTATGTCCAACTAGAGAACCATTTTGGATAGTTATCCAGGAAATGTATTACTCGCTGCACGTACATATGATTTCATGGCGGGCACACTACGTGTAAGAAATTCTAATAATCCATTAAAAAATGTTAAATAGTTTAATGGTTTGATGAATTCGTTAGGTCCAATTTGTATGCAATGGTTGTAGCATTTGTGGCATCTTTTTCTGAATTCCAAGCTTTGCAAATAAGTCGTTTAACCCTTTCCCTCATAGAGGAAACCATGAAAAGACCTATGCGAACAGCATAAAACCAGATCAGCCTGCGAGTAACTCGCAGGCTGATCAGGTTTTATGCTGTTCGCTGCTCCTCAGTTGTCTGGAAATGAGGATTTTGTAATTAATTTGGTAAGGTTTAACTGTGGTTTTCTGAAGATCAGGCTTTATGTGGTACCTACTGAGTGCGTCAAAATGAGTCAATATGAGGGAAAGGGTTAAACATCTCAAAAGGTAACAAAGTGCTGCTTTATGTTTCTACTAACATTCAGAACTCAAAATTTCTAAAGACTCAAATTGCTTAGATTTTTATAGATTTTAGTACCTATTCTTGATTTTCGCATATGTACAGAAACTATGATCCTAGTAATATAGTTTTAGCGTAGCATATTCCGTACGGTCAAATGGCCAAACTTAACGCTATACGTAATACGTAAATATACAGAGGCGAATTTCATTTTTTTTTTATTTCTCTAATAAAATACTCATATACTTTACTTCTTCTATAACTAGATCAGGTTCTTAAATATTCTAATAAACAAAACAGGAAATTTAAGGTAGATTATGATTTTATGCAATTTGAGAATTTAAGTATTACTTATAAGCTGCGAGCATTCCCTCACCGGTCAGGACCGAATTCCACCAACAGTACTTAGGGCTAAGTAATATTTTAAGTTATAAATAGGACATGAACACATTCCACCATTCTTGATTTAGGAAATAACAATTTCTTGAAAGTTCCTGTCCATTACGGTTTTTTTATGAAATGTCTTCTGCGTAGTTATATAAGGGACATGCGTATAATGAAATACCTTCATAAGAATTGAAGTTTAACGTAGTGCTGTATATAAAGTTGATGAAAATGATGCCCGTTCTTGTACCGACCTCTACTCGATGAGAAAGTAGCATTGTTTAATGTTAGGGCTTTTCAGATAACCAGGTTCAAACAACACTACTAAGCGTTAAGAAATACTTATGTTCTCTAATTAGTCAGAAACGCATTGCACTATTCCAGTATTTCGAAATACATGTAGTCAAGTACATGAATATATTAACATAAGTTCTTACCAAAATCACATAAATATTATTTATTAAAAAATGAAACATTTTGGTATTTTATTAGAGAACGAGACTCTAATTATTTAAGTATCGTATTACTTAGCGAAGGGATCGCTAAGTATTGCTGGTGATCGAAGTCTGATCTGACCGTCCTTGTTCTAGCATGCTTGAAAATGATGTATCTGTAAGATGAAAGATATAGAAAACAAATGTTATTTTATGACTGCGAAGCGCTTGTGCGAAAGAGGCTTTAAGAACAGAACTGAAACCAGTTGCTAAAATCGCGGCGTATCATATTAACAGAGATGTATTACTGTACTGGAGTACTTGTAAGGTCGAATTAGTTCATATTGAAACCTGTCGGTTAAGAGAGAAAACTCAAACATTTTCATAAAAAGCAATATCTTTATATGTATTTGGTTTTACCTTTACCACGCTCTAAGTTAGAACATGTTAAACAAGCGACATCTGTCAAGTTAGGTTTATAGGTTATTTTATCTTCGCGCCATTTCGCCATTTTTTTGTTTGTTTGTTGTTGTTGTTTTTTTATGTCGAGGGTTTTGTTGTCTTGATATACGAGGGTTTTACTGTTTTGATATGATAAAAAAAGAAAAGAAAGCAGGCTAAAGCATTGATAAATAAAATCTGCAAACGCATTCCTGTGCATTAAAAGTTGCTCATCCAGTTTTTTTTTCAACATGCAATGGACAGAAGGCTGTAGGTGGTGCATCTTTTATCACCAAACAACCTAAATATGCATCATGTAAAAGTTTTATCATTCTCTCCATTTTTCTGATTGCTACGCAGTTTTCCAGCGCTTTCAGCGCCTTGATTGTTTTATCTTGTTTTCGATAGACATCTGCCACGGTGATTTGTATAGACAGCTGCTTATGTCTGTATCGCCGCATGACCACCAACCGCATCGCGTTGTTATGTTACATCGTCTGTTCATTGATTGGCATATCGGTAATTTATTACCATAAATATTTTTATTTAGATAAAAGGTGGAAATCATGGAAATTGATGCGGAAGTTGTGTAATATATCATACTGTCCTGATAAGTAAATAACCATTTTCAAGTGGGTAGATGTCTGTCAAATTATTATGATGTCAAATAATCATGAATATAAATTATTAAAATATCTTAGTGCTCTACATTGCCAATTAAAATAACACAATACTGTGGATATTAAACCGAGAATTCAACATCTTGAATTGAAGGTGTTTGACCTTAAAGTCATAACAGTATTAAATCTTGCTTAGAATATTTTGTATTTTACATGTATCAGCTTCATAAAGTGGATACCCCTCTTAATCGTCATGCATTAACGCCAAAAAAAGCACGTGGTTTAACCCTTTCCCTCATAGAGGAAACCATGAAAAGGCCTATGCGAACAGCATAAAACCAGATCAGCCTGCGAGTAACTCGCAGGCTGATCAGGTTTTATGCTGTTCGCTGCTCCTCAGTGGTCTGGAAATGAGGATTTTGTAAATAAATTTGGTGAGGTTTAACTGTGGTTTTCTGCAGATCAGGCTTTATGTGGTACCTATTGAGTGCGTCAAAATGAGTCTATATGAGGGAAAGGGTTAACCTTTGCAAGAAAATTATGTGTACACGTGCAACCTCGATATTTTGTTTAATATTACCCAAAACATCACTGCTTTATTAAAGGATATTATTGAACAGGGTTGCTTGAAACGCTGTTCTTTGGTAGCAAACATCTCTGCACCGCACAACGTTTCGAGGTCATATTTAGACATCGATTTCCATTTTTTTTTTTTTTTTCTAATCGGAGAAAAAGTTCCAATTTTTGTTTTCTTATCACTAAATGGTGATAACTAACGTGTTTATTTCAGTACGATTGAATTTTTTGCAATACCAGATACATTTTTTTTTGTTATATTTGAATATCATTAATTTACCTTAAATAAGTAAATGTGTATATAAAATGGAAAAAAAACAAGAATTAAACTAGATGTCATTCGTTTAAACGAATGATAGGACTTTCTGCAACATCTGCTTTATATAGTATATATAGAAGATGACATAATAGATAATCTGTCCAAATTGCAACTTTCTATCTCCTCTATTTCTATATAAAATAGCACAAATAGAACACATTCTGTGAATTTTAAGAAAAGTCCGCCCATATCTTGCACATGTAGTTTACATACAACATTTATACTATGTCATATGACATGAAAGAAAAATGAAACAGTGTTCAAATGTAAGTTTCTAACTTTCATCACACATAGAATTTCATCACTCCAGCTCAGTTGTAACCTTGTTTAATTTTAGCCTCATTAGGAAGAAGTATTGAATATTTGTATAGTGCTATATCCTTTCGACACCTGTAACGTAGTTAATCGTATTTAGCGATTTTGGCGTGTTTGGGCTTCCGTAGTTTTGCCATAAATTCCTGGAATTTCGAACTATGGTGATATTTTGAAAGGTAACATCCCAGCCTACAAACTGATGCAATATGAATATCGTTAGCATAACAATGCAGTTTTTAGATGGTCTAAAATGTGGGGCTGCGTGTGAATTTTTCAAGGCTTGCAAACTGCTCGCTAGCTACATAGTGTTGCAAATACGGATTTTTGTCTTGTGCCGTTGTACATGTATTAACTTCAATGCTTATTTTGGAAACAGTCAACATTCGACAAAAAACAACAACAAAAAAACAAAAAACAAAATCAAGATATAGCCCATCAATTGCAATTTGATATTTTTTTTTTTTTTTTTTTTTTAAGTCGTTGCGCAAGTATTTAAGCTTGGTGACCCCTGCGCGTGACCTTTTCCATATTTTTATGATGCATGATTATGAAATATCTTATTTTACATGTAACTTTCTTATTAAGTAATTTCAAAACTTGTACCTTAAATAACCTCAAAAAACAATTAAAATTTTAATTTATAAACTAAATATCTTTGGAAACGTCAATTATTCAGCTATAATTCTTATTCATACATATATTTACAAAAATCGATCTTTATTGAGATATGGCTACATATATGCAGTAGGGGTGAAATCAAAATTTCCTCACGTGCCTAATAACCCATAAAAATTTCATCGTCCTAGGACTATTGCAACATATTAAAATAAGCGTTTAGTTAGGAAGAAGAAAAGAATAATAATAATAAACAAATGACGTCACGTGACGTCATATGACGTTTATTTTCACATAATTGTTAAGACACCCAGAGACCTACTAACTGACAAAATTTCAACTTTCTATCTCAAATAGGACAGTTTTTATAAGCATTTAAATATTGACGTCATTGGTTCGAATCTTGGATCCGCCATATATGCTTGGACTTTTCGAATTTTGAAAAACGGACACCGGTATACACAATAAGAACGTAATATACACATTCTGTGAAAATTTGATGAAAATCGGCCCATTAATAATGGCTCTGGACCGTGTACAAACTTTTGTAGTCAATTTCAAATGTGACGTCATATGACGGCATAGGCTTCGGAAAACCATTGAAATCGAAATTTCAGCGTCTGAATCATTTGTCATTAAATTTTCATTGCCCTTCGACAATTTCAACATATAGAAATAATCTTGTTAGAATTAGAAATTCATTATCATATAATGACGTCACGTGACGTCATATGACATTTATTTTCACAAAATGTTTAAGACTCCCAGAGACCTATATACTGACCTAATATCATCTTTCTATCTCAAATAGGACCGATTTTATAAGAATTTGAAAATTTACGACCTTGGTTCGAATCTTGGAATCGATATAGAACCTTGGACTTTTCGAATTTTGAAAAACGGACACCGGGATGCACAACTAGAACTTAATATACACAATCTGTGAAAATTTGATGAAAATCGGTGTACAAACAATGGCTGTAGACCGCGTACAAACTTGTGTAGCATATTTCAAATGTGACGTCATATGACGTCATAGGCATATGAAAATCATAGAAATCAAAATTTCAGCGTTTGAAGCATGTGTCTTTAAATTTTCATTGCCCTTCGACAATTTCAACATATAGAAATATTCTTGTTAATATTAGAAATACATTATCATACAATGACGTCACGTGACGTCATATGACATTTATTTTCACAAAATGTTTAAAACTTCTAGAGACCTATATACTGAATAAATATCAACTTTCTTTCTTAAATAGGACAGATTTTATAAGCATTTAAAAAATTACGACCTTGGTTCGAATCTTGGATTCGCTATAGAACCATGGACTTTTCGAATTTTGAAAAACGGACACCGGGATGCACAACTAGAGCGTAACATACATATTCTGTGAAATTTTGATGAAAATCGGTCCAGAAGTAATCGCTGTAGACCGCGTACAAACTTTTTCACCTGACGTCAAATCTGACGTTATATGACGTCATATGAATATGAAATTCATTGCATCCAAAAGCTCATGGTTTGAAATATAAGCCATAAAATTTTCATTGTTCTGGGCCATTGGCAACACATCAAAATAAACACAAATACAAGAGGAAGAAAAAAAGAATAAGAATAATAAAAAAACAGAACAAACCCAATAGGACTTTCTGCTTGAGGCAGAAAGCCCTAATAATGAAAGTTGGTTGTTTTAGATTTGCCTCGTAATATTCATAATTATATTCTTATAAACTGTAGGCAAGAGAAGATGGGAGAGTAAGAGTGGTGATATGCTTAGTAGTCCATTGAGACAAATGATGTGTTTATCTTTTCTTTTAACGTCTGTGTTCACTCAAGGTTGAAGCGGGTTTATTACATTGGGTTTATTAGCATCGCTTGAAAATTTTATCATCTTTTATTAAATTTACGTTGATAAGCAAAGGAAGTGCGACATTATACATTAAAAACCTTGTTCCCTTAGAACTATCAGCGCTTTTATTAAAGGATAGAACGAACAAATCAATCGAAGAATTGCTAAACTTTAGATTAAAATTTTGAATAATGTCTAATGCTTTATCGTGTATTTTTGATTACAGTATCAAGATAAGTCATTTACTTTGTTAATCAACTAGTTGAAATTTTCATTTTCCCATACAGGTCTACACTTCTTTAATTTTACCTATTTTGGCCTCTAAATCCCAGCGTCAGCAATATCCAACGAAAGAGTTCAAAGTATGAATCAATTAACTGTAACTCGACATCTTCAATGAATACTGCAAATAATTTCGTTGACATAATCTCCCCTTGCAATGGATGATTATTATTACTGAACATATCCCTTGTTGAGCTATTTTCCGAAATATCTTACCGTTTATACCTAATCTAAATAACCTGAATAAGATATTGTTGCTACTTACATTATTAAATATTCGCCTGAAGTCAGAAAGTACACACTACAAACATTTGTTTGTTTTTAAAGAAAGGAGAATGAAAATAACACTCATTCAAATAAGTTCATTTTTACCACACCTTTTTGTCATTGTTTCATATCAAACATCAGTAAAAAAAAAAGTCTAAATATCTTAGAGGTGTTATACTACGATAATTTACAATACCACTATACCACCTTTTTCATAGGGAGAATTAATTACCCATTCAGCCCCATTAATACGGATGATGAAAAAAAAATACAGAATTAAAAATAGCGCTGGATAAATCAAATATACAGGGACCAGTAATATTAATATTTTCTAATTATGATGTTAATATGTAATTAGTTTCCACCAGGCTTCTCGTGCTTTAATTTTTAACTACCATGATAATTTCATCCATATTGATTAAAAACACAATCTAGATTATCAATTTTTCTACAATACGCATAACCATTAAAAATCCAATCCACAAAATTAAAAAAATCTTTGAGCTCTAATGTTATTTAACCGTAACTCCATTTTTTTTTCTGTCTGTTAAAATTGCGTGTTTTCTTACAATTTATTATATTTTACTTAAAAAATATGCGATAAGATAGACATTTATTAAAGTTAAAAGCATATAAAACATCGTGTAACGGCGTTCTGCGGACTGTCACTCCACGACAAACCACACACACATGAGCGAAAAAACAGTCGTTGTATGACTGTTTATTTGTGCAATTGTCCCACCGACAGTATTTCTTTGGATTAGGGTTCAAACATATTACCTGTACACCGCATCGGAATCGGGAGGTCGTGAGTTTGATCCCCGGCCTCGACATACAAATGTCTCTAAAACTGGTACAGTAACTGGTCTAGCATATATGGGTAGTTCCAGGACTGGTTGGCCTAATGGTAGGGTAAAATCACTGTGGTGGTGGTGTTGTTGTTGTTGTTGTTGTTGTTGGGGTTGGGGTTTTCCGTCGCTTGTTGTATTGGGGTTTACCGTCGCTGCGATAGTATTTCAATCATATAGCGACGTCCAGCTAAGTACAGGTGGAGGACGACCCCGAGTACACAGAGGTACCCGGATAGAACCATCGACCGACCGCAAGCCAGCTGAAAGGTTTTTTCACAAGAAAAATCCGAAGTCCCTACCGGGATTCGAACCCACAGCGGTGAGGGGCTGAGAGATTTGTAGTCCATGACTGTAACCGCTCGGCCACGGCGGCCCCCACTGTGTGTGGTAGTATGTCGCTTGTTTACGACGTAATATTGCAGTGAGCACAATGTCTGTCTCATGCAGACAATGTCCCTAAATGACTAAAATACTGTTGGTGGGACGTTGAACGCAAGCAAACAACGCGTGAGTAAAATCGCACTTACATCTTTCTGTGATGGATTAAATGAACTTGAAGTTTTCACAGGAACCGCGGCGGCGCTTTTAAAATAAGTTTATGTCAGAAAATGGGTTCACTTAAAATCATTGACTTTTAAGTATTCATGAGAAATAGAAGACATCATCAGTCAACCTTTCCTTTTATCTTGTTTTAAATGTGTTTGAGCAAATGGAAAAGTTATTAGAAGTTGTCTTTCTAAAATTCCGGAAATATTTACCTACTCAGTTGATTATCTAAGCGAGTTATCAGATACGTCTTCTGTCTACTCAAAGAAATTCCACCTCCTGAAATATATGTATCATAATCTTTCATGATTAAATAATACAAAAAAACAATTTATAATATGTTTCTCGAAAATCATGTTAATATCTAATACGTTAACTTTTTAAAAAAAAAATTAGCTATGTTTTTAGAGAATCTAGTGTGACGAAGCGTCGTCACGGGTATAAGTTCAATCTCTGACAACTGCGTCAGGGAGTCGACTCTTTGGCTCAGTGGTTAGAGCATTGGGTTATCACGCCGGCGGACCGGGTTCGATTCCGGGCCGGGCCGTGTTCGTTACATTTGGTGTCAGAAGTGGGATAATGTCAACTGCCAGACCGGAGTTGCCTTACCCACGTGTTTACGTGTTTCCCAGGCCAAGTCTCGGGTCGAGACTTCTCGGAGGGGGAAGTAATGTGACGAAGCGTCGTCACGGGTATAAGTTCAATCTCTGACAACTGCGTCAGGGAGTCGACTCTTTGGCTCAGTGGTTAGAGCATTGGGTTATCACGCCGGCGGACCGGGTTCGATTCCGGGCCGGGCCGTGTTCGTTACACTAGCTATGCACTGCTTAACTCTTAATTTAGTTTTCATAAAACCGATTTTCATCTCAGCTCGTAGAAAAAATAATAATAAAATTAGATAAGTAGATCATTCAATTAGAAGCGGTTTCATTTTGACGCTCAAGAATTTTTATGCCGTGATGCACGAAATTATCGACGAAGATAAATCCATGTCGATGACAGATTTGATCAAGTTTGGAATCTGAGGGGTCTAGCCATGCAGTTTGTGGCGACATTTATCAGACACACTTTACTTCCTAAATCGGATGGATAGATCCAAGTGGGGGCCTTATGACTTTTTGTTTTATCTTTTGTTGTTGTGAAAACAAGACTGTAATCATTGATTAATCATGTAAATTCAAAAGATCCTTTTGAGCCATCCATATTCAGCGCCATCCATATATAGCGCCATCCATATTCAGCGCCATCCATATATAGCGCCATCCATATTCAGCGCCATCCATATATACGCCATCCATATTTAGGGCTTTAGTGCTTTAGTAATACTTAGGGGCGTGCATTATTATTGTCTCTCTAACACAATAAAAACCCAAATATTTCATCTCTGAGCAATTATTGTCCGTTATTAAGGTAATAATTCGTGTCATCTTAATTCATGTTCTCGAACATTTCAGAAAAAAATGGTGAAATGTGTTTCTTAGATTATTAATATTACTAGCTCATAATTGTTTGTAGAATTCGATCCTGGAAACTTTGTTTTCATATTTCCGACATTATGGTATTGATATCTATTTTTGCTTTTAATCTTTCTCTTTCTTTCTCTCTCTCTCTTTCTCTCTCTCTCTCTCTGATACTTGCATGCATTTATGTTTCGTGCGTTATACTTACTCTACTTTTTCGGACTTCATCTATCTATCTATCTATCTATCTATCTATCCACCGATTCATCAATCCATGCATCGATCACTCTTTAACAGATAAATTATAAGCTTTATGTCTGCGTCTATTTTGATCTTTTCTGTCAAAAGATAGCGAATTTCGATGTGGCTGTTGTTGTTTCGACCGATCTTCTTCACACAAACATTCCGCAGAGACTGACACTTGAACTCACAGCGGTGAAGGGCCGAATTATAGTGAGTCAGCCAAAGACCGGAGCACTCAAACACGGAGGCCACCTGAAGTGTTCTGTGAGATCTCGAGCATAACAAATGAAAACTAATGAACTCCATTCATTTTAGTTCCAATAAACATGTTTCCGTAATTCGAAATTAGAAATTTTCCAATTATACCTGTCTGGCATTTCTTCTTAGAGCGTTTGTATCATCAATCATACAAAATTCAATACCACCTTTGGTATATGCGGATCAATCGGCTGATTTAGTTTAAGAATCGGAATCGAGTTCTGACGTGATACTCACAATATGGGTTTGAAATTTCCTGAATTTGGTTTTTACTCGTACTGACGAGTACTTTTATGATACTTCTATACTGACGAATGTCTATACTCGTTTGTCTGCCCTGTGTTGTGCAGTTTGTCGGTCTTGTCTGTACCGTTTGGTTGGTTGGATGAACCTCCCATCGACAGTATGTCAATTATTTGCGGAGGGTCTATAATCTACAGTGACGCGGCACTGCAATATCAACCATTAACAAATTACATGATGCTACTATATAACCAGTCACGTTATTCTGACACTGAGTAAACCAATCCTAGAACTACCAATCATATACTGAGCGCCACGCACATAGGAGACATGACCTGTCGTGTAGCCAGACATACTCCAATACTTATTGAGAGAACTTCAAATTACAAAAAAAAAATAAAAAATGGCTAAAATGATATCAAACTTGAAACCGTGCTCAAGAACATTTAAGGAAATTAATTTTCTGGGGAGGATGCCCCCAAACCATTCGTTTAATATCTCTGGCTAATAGACAATTTCACAAGAGGATCGGCAATACCCGCGGTATATTTAAATTAGATTTGAATTGATCTATCAGTGACTGAGGAAAATCTGAAGTGAATGTTTATTTTCCATTAAACAAGTCGTGAATTTTAACACCAGCATGTAGATAAGATGTTCTTGGAGAGCTCGTAGATTTACGTACTAGGTTTATGTCACATTTCGAAATGAAATTGTCCATTGGTCCAGCGAGGTATGATGACGGACACATAGACGCTTTAAGTGATTTTGGCGAATCCGCTGGTCAGTCAATCTCTCTTGTTTTTCGAAGTCAAGGTAGAGATTCGAGTTCATTACTGTGTTTTGCTTGAAGTAGTATATAGTGGCATTTATTAGGGCACTGTCTGTGAACTAACAAGCTAATGACTGTGCTTTGTTGCATTGAAACTAACAGCCTTGATGATATCTTCAGATCCTTAAGAGCCAAATCCGACTCGTTTAAACAGATTTATGATAGGTCCATGAGAGTAGATGTACAAATATATATAACTCCGGGATGCTTTGGTAGACAGAGCAAATGTCGGTGAAAATACATTAGTACTGAACTATAAGCTTAATCACTTAGATCCTTCTTAGGTCTCGTAATAAAGCACATTACATGTACATCTAGGAATCTTGAACAATTGGAAGGCGTTTTAAAAAGGACGTATATCTGTTCTCTGGAAATCATTACCACCTTAGGAAAAAAACATCACACGAACTCCCTTTGATAAGCCGATTCGAAGTCATAAGATGGAAACACACTAATGAAAAAATGAAGAAATCCGTGTCTCTTCATGCAGGAATGTTTTGAAATGTGCAGTGAAATCTATAACCACAACAGAAACGCCATTTTCAGTTAATTTTGTGTTAACATGTAGGTTCCTGTTCATGCTATCGCCTTTTCAGTACTTTAAGAAGACACAAACCTGGGTCAAGAACACCCATGATAGGTTCTTGCCTGAATGGCTTGGTTTGGCTTTAAAATATTACAAAAGATCGGACAAATAGTCTATATAATTGTGTTATTCTCCCGGACATAGAAATGAATGGAGCATTCAAGCCAGTAGAAAAAGGTGTTAAAACTTTATCATGTGTTTTAAAGATCAGTGAAATCTAGCTATATCCTGACATTTTCCAGCCAACCCGATTGAAAAATCCAAATAAACCCATCTATTTTTCTGGCCAACATAACTTTGAATCCGAAAACCAACACCAGTATTCCAACAATTTTTTAGGTTAAATCAGGCTGGCAGTGACCTTACCATCGTTCTTTAATGGCCCAGTACAAGACTCCCATCCGCCGTAAGACTTTGCCAACTTTCTCACATAAAGACATGTTCGGTAGCCGAGGTTCGAACCCACAGTCCTCTATCAGTGGGCAAAGATTCATTCAAACAATTTTGTTACATAATATTTGGTGCAAATGATACAAAATTTATCGCAATTAAACATGGTTGTAATTTACTCCAGGACGCACTATACAGAAAGGAAAAAATCTCGGGAGCATATCACAGATCCTTCTAGACGGCCTCGTTCAAATATGCTCCAATGGTCCTGCTATGTATGAATGTGTCCACAGCCTCGGCGGAGAGATCTTCCTCCACGATGAGAAGGTTTAAGACTTTAAGACCTATCTCAACGGTACGATGACCACCAAAAAGCTGTCTGGACTAGGTTTACACAATGTCTATCAAGAACGTGCAATTAATGTGGAACACGTTGTTGATATTTTTACCCGTCGAAAAAAAAAATGGCGTTTGGCTTTACTGATTAAGTGTAAATGTATGCAGTGTAATTCATAATGGAATTGTTAGAAGTTTAATTTGTTTTTTCGTTGTTGTTTTTTTTTTCTTTTGTTGTTGTTGTTGTTGTTTTTTCTTTTTTTTTATTATCTCGTAGCAACGAGATAATTTACAGTTTTTCACATGTCCCCTCTGTGGTTCCGTATTTTATGAATGTTTATTGTTGTCAAATTTCATTAAAATTGACTCTGGTAAAAAACGTTTCTGTAAACTAATACCAGAGGCGCGTTTTTAAAGCGGTTAAGTGTACGTATGCGTTCCATGTGGGCTGTGTGAAGTTGGCTCGACATACGACATACAACATACGACATTCAACTCTCACTATTCACGACATTGAACATTCAGATTTTGAATGTCGCACGCGACATTCACGACATTGAACATTCAGATTTTGAATGTCGCGGCACGACATTCGACATTCAGATTTTGAATGTCGCGGCACGACATTCACGACATTGGACATTCAGATTTTGAATGTCGCACGCGACATTCACGACATTGGACATTCAGATTTTGAATGTCGCGGCACGACATTCACGACATTGGACATTCAGATTTTGAATGTCGCCGGATTTTGAATCTAATGTCGTGAATGTCGCGTGCGACATTCAAAATCTGAATGTCCAATGTCGTGAATGTCGTGCTGCGACATTCAAAATCTACATGTCCAATGTCGTGAATGTCGTGCCGCGACATTCAAAATCTGAATGTCCAATGTCGTGAATGTCGCACGCGACATTCAGATTTTAAATCTAATGTCGTGAATGTCGCGTGCGACATTCAAAATCTAAATGTCCAATGTCGTGAATGTCGTGCTACGACATTCAAAATCTGAATGTCCAATGTCGTGAATGTCGTGCCGCGACATTCAAAATCTGAATGTCCAATGTCGTGAATGTCATGTGCGACATTCAAAATCTAAATGTCCAATGTCGCGAATGTCGTGCCGGACATTCAAAATCTGAATGTCCAATGTCGTGAATGTCGTGCGACATCTAAATGTCAATGTCGGATGTCCGTGCGACATTCAAAATCTGAATGTAATGTCGTGAATGTCGGTGCGACATTCAAAATCTGAATGTCCAATGTCGTATGTCGTGAATAGTGAGAGTTGAATGTCGTATGTTGTATGTCGTATGTCGAGCCAACTTCACACAGCCTTCCATGTGATGGAAATTTTGTCAGTTAGATGTTAAAGCTATAATCAATAGAATTGTCCATAGATAAATAAATGCTTGTGTAATGCACCTCAACCGAATTTTTGCAGCCATAAATAAATTTTTAGGAGCGAAGTTTATTATAATTATTGTTTCCGTAAACACATATTTCATTTTAATTGAATACGTATCTGTTACAGTGTGTGTCAATTTAGTCACGCATTTGAATATGTATTTATAGAAATGGGATTGGCAGACTGCGTTACTACCCAATCTAAGAATTCGAGTATTACTTTACGCTTAGTGCTCTTGGTAGAATTCGAGCCTTGCATTTTATTTCTGTCTATGCTAACATATTCATTTTTAATGTTTCAGGTACAAAATACGAGTATGACGGTAAGTTTTCTTTTCAACTAAAAGGTCGAGCTGTAGACAAAAAATTATTAAGCTCATTTTTATTCTAATATGAATTGTTACATGTGGTCTTAAATTCTATGTTATCCATTTATCAAGCTCTGGATAAATGTGTTGCTTTTCATTGAAAATGAAAGATATGCTATCAATCGATTAAATGAAAATAATTCTTAAAATTAAAATATGTTGACTTAACACTTTGGTTTCTCATGTATTTCACACATGAAATTTTGCTAAAGTACTATACAATTTGAAGAAAGCTTATACTTGTCGACCATCCACCAAAAGATCGGCAATACTCAAGCATGATTCGCTGCTTTAAATTGAACAATCAATGATTAAATTCAAAATTCAAATGTATGTTTATTTCCCAATGAACAATTGTGGAATTAGCCAGCGTGTATATTAGGTGTTTGTGAAGTGCTCGTTGATTTACGTAGGTTTAGCTTCATTTTGGAGTGAGATGGTCTATATCAATACATCATGTTCTTGTTCTCGGTAAATAACAAACGATTAGACGCCTCACACGTGATAAGACGCCATCATTTCTACAACAGTTTTCTCAGATACAACTGATAAACTTTGACTGTATTTGTAACCATGAAGAACTATGAACTGCCCGACACTTTTTTGACATAACACGAGAAAGATGGAGTTTATATAATCGCCTGAATTTGATCAAATGAATTTACAACAATCTCTGAGGATACAAATTATGTATGGAAATCGTGTTGTATGTGTAAACAATCGTTTTGTAAGATAAAGAAACTAGAGAGGATTTAAGTTTTCCAATATTGATTTATTATTAACTGAAGACATTCGATACATTTATGACTAACCTGTAACCTGTGTTATACGCAATGCATTGTTGTTTTTCTTTTTCTTATATTCATGTTCTGCTAGTTTTCTGCATGTCCTTACCTCGACGGATATTCGTACAAATTTCGTTGAAAGTGTAGTGAATATCAACTTGTCATTTAACAATCGAGCATCATTCTAGCCGACTTCAGAAAAATTCTAAATGTAGATAAAATATAGAATGTATCAACGAAGAGATCATTAACACAGTAGATAAACTGTACAGTTTTCATGTGAATACGCGCGTATGAATTCCATAACTTGGAATACAATGTCATTACACAGCCATCGAAACATTCTTGGTTTTCTTCCTCTAATTGCTTGTGGATATGCAAGGCACGCATACGTGCAACAATAATTCTCCATTAAGAAAAAATTCGCATGAAATAAATAATTGTCCGAAGGGTTCTTCCGTCATTCTTAATATTCTTTCATTGTCTTGACTTTGATTTTTTTTCCAGAAAGCGCTGGCCGGTATGTTTTTGTCATCATGTGCGGTACTCTGGATATACTCTTCAGTTGCCTCAGCCAACTCCATGGAATGCGATGAAAGGTTTTCCCAAAAGACTTGTCTTTATGGATGTTTCGCTTGTGTGGAAAATTACGGCAGCCAAATATACAATATGGAGGCGTGTTGTCGGGAATGTCGGGAAACCCAGAATGCGGTTATTGACGACGGCACAAAATGTTCCCAGAGATTTATTAGAATGTCTTGGCTTCGGCGATTCGGGAAATAAAATATTGAATGAAATTACTTAAAAAAATATGTTCATGTTTGAAAAATAACGAACGTTCTTAACTCTTTTATCGTTTTAAAACAAACAAATATTTTATTCTAAGAAAATGTAATTACTTCTCTTGATTTACGACCAGCTGAGAACCATTTTATAGAATTTAATATTGCTAAATTATTTGATATATCTAACTCTACTTCTTTTCTTTTTAAATATTTGGATGAAATAAAGTTTACTTTTATGGAGAACTTATAAATTGTCTGATGTTGTTTCTTTTATGGCCATTTGTCACTGTTAATGTTTAAAGGAAAATGAAGAACGTAATTGAAAGTTACAGTAATACCTCAAACAATACCATAATATTGTTGTTAAAAAAGCAATTAGAATACCTACCCCTCCCTTACCCCTACACAGAGAGAGGGATAGAGAGACACACACACACACACACACACATTGTGTCATACTCAGTTAATCATGGGGACTCGACTCTGCAACGATTCGATGAAACTCGAAACAAAACTTTCCATTAGATTAAAGCAGATCGTTCACAGATAATGGGTAGAAATTTAAAGTAATGTTGGTGAAGAATTTCTTTCCAAACAAATAAGATCGGCAAGTGTAGGTCACAACACACGGGAAAACGTTATTTCCATAAACGAAGCAGGTGCTTGCGGTTCAACACACGTTCCGCAACATGGCGTCTTCACCAGTTCAGGGTAGCCATTTCGTAAGTGTAGCCTATGATGTAAGCGCATAGAGTTAGAGTGAATGTGATCAGCCATGTGACGGAAAACTGAAAATTGAAAATGTAAATATAAGTTTATGATTCTCAATATAGTTTCAATACCGTCTGTGAAGGTAGTATCTGTGATCGGGAAACCACTCATTCTTATCAATCACGGTTGGTTGCATTTTGCTGACCATGCCTGAGTAGATGTGTATTGATAGACGTAATACACAAATACAGTTAAAACTCAAATTCTTACTCAATGATCATCTGTGAACGGGCTGCTTTATCACACCTGTAAAGTTTCATGACTCTGTCTTTTATGATTATGAAGAAATGCTGTCGAAGATATTTGTTCGTTTTTGTGGAATTGTATTTTTTTTCATCGAGTGAACTTCGAAAATTGTTTTCTCACGACTGGCGTTATAAGAGTGAGAATATAATTTTCAAAGTTTACTCGATGAAATAAAATATTGCATCTTCACAAAAATGAACAAGTTTTATTTATTTTATGTTGAAAAGAGTGAAGTTATATTTCTGTAATCTTCACTGTGAAATTATCAGATATGGTTGACTAACCAGTTTTCGGGGTATAACAAGTTTTCGGGGTATTTTACTTTTACACTGTTTGCGCGTGAGAACGTGATACGACGAGTTGTTTTCACTGTCCCATATGATCAAAACAAATGTCAACCATGCTCTAATATTCAAATTAAGACATCATGCGACTTCTTGTGTAAATTCTGAACAATGTTTAAGATGCACGTCCATTTCATTAAAATCTTGAACTTGTATTTGATTAGCTATTTTGTAGATCAAACTCATCTGAATTATTTAAATTGACATATTTTCAAACAAAAATCCATTTATATTTTTATTTAAGTTAATACAACTTACAGGTTTAGTATTTTGCACAGACAGTAAACTAAATGTTATCAATTACCCGGATAATAAGTCACATGATGGCTTAATTTGAATAAAAAATGGTGGATATTTGGTATGAATATTAAAGGGTTGGAAAATAGCTTGTGCGAGAATCTTTTTAAGGTGTGTAAAGTACATGTTTGTGATGAATATGTGTAAAAATGTATCAATTATCCATATGTGTTAACAATGGTAACTGTCATTAAGTTTAAAATGAAAAATATGATCGTCGAAGGGGGTGGGTGTAAGGTCAGCAGTTTTCCCGGATAAAGTTTCAACTTTTTTCCGACCGTGGATGCCAATCAGAAAAAAAAATCAGATCAGCATCTCAGACGAAATAAAGGCTCTATAAATATCAAATAATATCAGCATTAATTCCCTAAAATGGAATTTTGATGCATATTTAACTAACAAAGTATATTGAGCTTAATTTGAAAATACCCCGAAAACTTGTTAGTAACTTTTTATGTCATCTCCGTTGACCTACATTGGAATGAACGCTGCACTGTTTTGATAGAGATGAATTTCAGATCGCGTACAGGGAGTGACAAAATTTGTTGTTGCACCCCTTAATTCTAATTAAATGAAAATTTTAATTATATTTAATATACAAATATGGATCGATCTCGTTAGTACCCCGAAAACTTGTTAGACCATCATATAAAGTGTATTTATATCGCAGTAATCTACTCGAAACGCATAAAATAAATACAAGTGGAACAGTTTATGGTTTTACAAAATGATGTTTGTACTCGTATTTACAAATTTGTTATAGCATAAAATTTTATTCACAATAGGATTAGTAATCAGTCATGTACTCATACACTGCATGCAGTAAAACATGGCTGATAATCAGACGATAATCACACGACATGCTGAAAATATCTTCGTCAGTTTATTTTCTGTACTTCAGGTATCGTAAGAAGATGATAAACAAAACGAACGAAAAACTTATTATTCAATCGCTGTCTTACATTTCCTGCCCAATATCATAAAAACATGGACGAACAACGATTTCCTTAAAAATCTGAAAAGTAGTCCGCCATCTTAATATAAATCACATCCGGTCAATAACATAATCTCGAATACTAGATATCTGCATCGTCCACTTTGCTACACAATCGCGATAGGCTTTACGACATCTGCTGCTTCAATGATCTTTTGAAAGTCTTTTGCATCACCGGCCTTCATCATTTTTCTCCGTTCTGCTTCTTCTTTTTCTTGTTCTTCTTTAAAACGCTTTGCTTCTCGTTCTGCTAACGTGTGTAGTTCATCGCCTTGCATAAGTTCCCTTGGTGGTGAAAAATATAGACATATTTTAAAAAGTTACACATTGTATCCTAATCTATAAGCAACACTTAAGCTTTAAGTGTCGCAGCTACTATCCTAAAACAATATTTATTATGTTTTGGCAAAGACAATGATTTCGTGAGAAGTGTCTTGATGCAGTTTTCCCAAGATTATCCGACATAAATCTGTGTGAATTATGTGTTGATATGCGATCAGCCACTTATCTACTCAAGACATCAAGGTTTAGTGAAGAGGTTAAGCAGCTCAAAATATGAAAATAAGAAAACGCGAGGGAAATAATGGTGATGAAAACTATATCTGTAATCAGCATGTTTCAGGGGTTAATTTGCATTAACCCTTTCTATGGTGTCTACCATTAATGATAATAGAATGTCAACGTAATTATCTGCAATGTGCACCATAAGATCTAAAATTGCGTAATAAATAACGGAAGCATATTGTGGAAACAAGCTGCAACATTTATGTCTGATTACAATTATAGCTATGCAATGGTAATCTAGATAAGAACAACTCCAACAAACAAATAAATACATATTCTTAATGAAGTCCTACTCATAAATAAATTCGGATGACAACCAGAACAGTATTAGCAGTATGTCATAGATTTAGTTCCTCACCGTGACATACAAGTAGGTGTCAATGATAACGAAAGAGAAACCTGGCATGTTTGGCGTACTGGTATTATGTCACTCGTAGACGGCGCCAGTATAATTGCAATAAGATGCATCATCATAATTGCCTCATCAAAATCTTGTCTTAAATTATCTAGCCGGAATGAAGCTTGATTTAGGCAAAATAATCAAAATAACTGGTTGTAAAATTTACCGTTCACACGTGACGGATACAATGATAAGTGCGACCAAATGCTTATGATACGTCAATCATACAGACGCAAATATGAAAACTTAATTCATGCATATATACACGTACATATACCCACTACCAAGAAAGGAAACCTAAATAATACAACGCCAAATGCTAGATAACATGATTCGAGTGGCGTCAGTCATATAGGAATTAATATTGACATTGTTTAAAGTTAATTTCCCTGCTATCAAGAAAAAACAAGCGTCTTTGTATAGGATAGAGTCTATTAAGATAGTTCTATAGACAATAGAAGGCCGAAGAGAGCTTAACGAGAGCAAATGCTTCTATTGTCTGGAGAAATGTCTTAATAGACTATTTCACTAGTTGATCGGATATTCTCGGTATAATTTTCTAATTATTTTAGCCAATCAGTGACTGGGGAAATTCTCAAATGTATGCTTATTTCCCATTGAACAATGTGTGGAATTATACACCAGCATGTAGATTTTATGGTAGATTCATGTAGGTTTACATCTCATTTCGGAGTGAAATGGTGTTTAGATCCAATCCGACCTAGAAGTTACCCTAAATATGTTAGTTAAACTCTTGATTTTGTAAAACAGATCAACTTTTTTTTGGAAATGAAAATAGAAAAATGTTCTATTGAATTAAATAATTCGCTGATTAAGTTACAAAGCTTCTGATTGGCGACGAATTTTGGGTAACCTCTAAATAGTGATATAATCCGATACCTAAACTCTAATGGCATGAGTGACGTCATACATACGGTAACAAACACTGAAACTTACTTCATGTCTATTTCCCCGCTACCATCCGCATCAAGACTCATCATAAGACTTTCTATCTCCGCGTCGTTCATATCTATCCCAGCGTTCTGTGGAGGAAATGACTATATATGATTTCAGGAATACTCTAGTCTAAGTCACTGACACTAAAACCACAAATCCCGATTTTTTCATCTGTACTCTGTATTGTAGATTATTTCAATATACAGTACAGAGGAACAAAACAATCGGAACATATCTTTAATAAACAAGATTCCAATGAAATTGGCAAAACACAACCGCATTTTGCGGTTCTAGTTGCTAGTGATCTGAGACTACTTTTAACTTTGCTCATTGGCAAACGAAATAAAGTATTCAAAATTGTTGACAAAGCATATAGCAATGCCTTCTACAAAAAATAAATAGAAAGATTCTTTAAACATTAACACGAACATAATAAATATCCGGTCTCTTCCCATTTACCTTTTGCAAGTTCCTCGAATTTCTTACAGAAAACGAACCTAATTAACATTTAAGAAACTTTTTGTAACTTACAGAAACTGCAGTACCTTGAAGAAGCCACTGTCTTGAAAACAACAGAATTATTCTTTCAGAAACATGTTTTGACCATTTAAAATGTGCTTTCATATGACGAAATACCATTTGCTTTATCGTTAAACCAATGAAAATAATAAAACCTGGTGTTGGATTTCTTGTTGGGGTTTCTGGTATATGTGTGTGTTCTTTTCTTTGTTGTTCTCTTATTGTATAAGTAGATAATAATTTTATCTACATAATATATATAACTATCTTTATATCATATTTATTTATATATATATTTTTATATAATACTATACACTTATCTCATTTATATACTACAATACATTTTTCTATTTTATATACTACTATACTCCCATCTCTTTTATATAATACTATACACTTATCTCATTTATATACTACAATACACTTTTCTATTTTATATACTACATACTCACTTTTTATATAATACTATACACTTATCTCATTTTATATACAATATTTTTCATTTATATCACTATTCCATCTCTTTTACTATACACTTATCATTTATATACTACAATACATTTTTTTTTTATATCTACACTTACTATCTTTTTTTTTTATATATTAACTACAATACTTCAGAACTTAAGACTTGGATATGACTATTTCTTTGATATAGATTTTTTTCTTTGCAATCCATTTCTTTTACGTAGACTGGGAGACAATTATTCTGGATTAAAGAGTCTTGCTGTTGTATTCCGTTAATTATATTCAACATCGTATGTGACGTTGATAAAATGCTTGAATTTGAGACAAGTTAGAATATCCTCAACACTTCTTTATGTTCAGTTTTGAAGTGTTAAAGGTACTACGTGTTGATAAAAGACAAAAGCAATTCTCAGTATTCGTAGAATTAGTTCAATATTTGTGAGTGAATTTTTGTTTGCTTTTGTTGTTGTTGTTGTTGTTGTTGTTGTTTCATGCCCACTAACGAAAGAAATATAATGCGTGATTTCTTTCTGAATCCACAAGCAATCTTATTATCTAACATTGCTTAACCCCGATATCGTATGAGAGTCCATTTTAATGGTGCCAGCATACTGATATTTAGTTTTCAATAAAATTAATAATCACGATGTTATCGCTCTGATGAACAGCAGCTATGTCGCATGTTATGGCTTCGTAGTGAGGTTTAACGCTGATAGACTCTTTGCATGAATATTTGCTAATTGAAGTAATTTGAACTGATGCAACATGCAACAAGCTGTAAACTCAGTATAGCAGATTCATAATGGTTTATTTGATAATCACGTCACTATTTTAGATTATATATTAATCATGTAGAGTTGTTGACTGGATTAAGGTAAAGTCCCTGTATTGGTTCCGCTACGTCTTGGACCAATTAACATCTAACAAGATAACCAATGTACCCTAATGAAACATTAGGAAACTTTGGTTATCTCCGTGAAAGACCATGAGGTCCGAAATGTAGTTGGAACCATTACAGGAATTTTACCTTAAAATGCACTTACGTTGACTCCCCATTTGAGTTCCTCGAGACTTATTGTGAGTGTGTTAGAGCGATCAAACGTCAGAAGAAGGTCAACAAGTCTATATCCAGTTTTGTCTAACCACTCTTTCAATTTTGTCATAGGGTCATTAACTAGCTTAGCCCAAGGGTCAAAATCCGGGTGCCTAAATGATGTCACATCCGGTAGTACGCCGCCATACAAAATTTGTATCTTTCGTTCTTCAATAAGAGTGTCTGAGAGCTTTTTGAAGTCTTTCTTTACAGTCAAGTTCTGAAATGATGATAATTTATGAATAAACATACTTTTCTTAAAATACTCAAAACTTTTGAATAAACAACTTATAAACGAAAAAAAAGGTTAATCTATAAAAGTAAAAGGGCTTTTTTTCTAAATAAAACACATTTGAAAATGTCACACTTAAAACTAAACAAGAAATGTTTGTAAAAGATATATCCCCCACCCCACCCCCGTATATGCCATAATATTTACATAGCTATATTAAATGTATGATATTTGACTTCATAACGTTGGCATGTCACAAATTGGTTCAGAACTTATTTTTCCCAGTCACCTGATGTGTAATGTGAACATCACTGAAGCACACAATAAGGAAAGGAATACATAATCACTTAACACAGTGTTTTCGAGGATTCAGTTTAAAACCTTGTGACCTTTACCTTTTAGGTACAGACCCCAAAATCAAAAGGGGTTTCTATTACTTATAAGCAACAATTGTGCAATATTTGATATAAATGAGATACTTAAAGTCACCAGTTAGACAATGCTTCCTTAACATAATGTTAATGAGAATTTAATTTATGACATTGACCTTTAGAGTACAGACACCAAAATCAATAGTGTTCTTCTACTAGTCATAGGTAACTATTGTTAAGCCCTTGGAGTCAGTTAGATTTTGAGTAATCAGGCGGACAATGTTTAATTTACACAATGTTTATGAGAATTTAACTTATAACCTTTGAGGTAGAAATCCAAAAATCAAAAGGAGTATTCTACTAGTCATAAGCAGCGACAATACCAAGTTTGAGATCTCAGGGTCAAATAGAACTAAAGTATCAATCGGACAAGACTTTCATATAACAAGAGGGCCAAGATGGCCCTAGATCGCTCACCTGAGAAAAGTATCATTCATTGCCTGTACAAAACAGATTGCTTTAGAATTAAGATGATGAGGTGAAACAATGTTCAGGAATTTTCTGACCCCATCCACAAAAGATATCATCATGACAAACATTCTGACCAAGTTTGAGGAAGATTGGATCAAAATTGTGGCCTCTAGTGTGTAAACAAGATTTTTCTAAGATTTGACCTACTGACCTACTTTTTGATCCAACCTGACCCATTTTCAAAAGTGTTCAAGATATCATCAAGACAAACATTCTGACCAAGTTTGAGGAAGATTGAATCAAAATTGTGGCCTCTAGTGTGTAAACAAGATTTTTCTAAGATTTGACCTACTGACCAACTTTTTGATCTGACCTGACCCATTTTCGAAAGGGTTCAAGATATCATCAAGACAAACACTCTGACCAAGTTTGAGGAAGATTGGATCAAAATTGTGGCCTCTAGTGTGTAAACAAGATTTTTCTAAGATTTGACCTACTGACCTACTTTTTGATCCGACCTGACCCATTTTCGAAAGGGTTCAAGATATCATCAAGACAAACATTCTGACCAAGTTTGAGGAAGATTGGATCAAAATTGTGGCCTCTAGTGTGTAAACATCAAATTGTTGACGGACGACGGACGACGGACGACGGCCGACGGACAATCAAGTATCCCAAAAGCTCACCCTGAGCTATGCTCAGGTGAGCTAAAAATATGTTAACATGTGACCTTGTGACTTTGACCTTTGAGGTATTGACACCAAAATCAATAAGGGCCATCTATTAGTCATAAGCAACAACTATATAAAGTTTGAGACTTAAAGCTCGAATAGAATTTCATTTATCACTCAGACGAATTTTGGTCTACCGACAAACCGACCGACGGACCGACATATGCAAAGCAATATGCCCTCGCTTCTTCGAAGAGTGGTCATAAAACACTTCGGGAAGAAGGCTTTATATTTTTATCATGATTATTTAGATAATTATATTGTTCATTAAGACAAAAGATATGAAAAAACTATGACAAATAAAATATATGAAAAAAATGTAACATAGCCTGAACTATGGTCATATAATAGTGATAAAAAGATCATAGATATTGAAAATATGAATTTGGGTATGTAATCCTTTTTAAGGTAAAGTCACTGTAATGGTTTCGCTTTATCTTGGACCACTTAACCTCTACAAAGATAACCATTAGGAAGCTTTGGTTATCTCCGTGAAAGGCCATGAGGTCCGAAATGTAGCGGAACCATTACATACACTTTACTTTAAATGAGCAAATAATGAATATCTTGCTCAACGGAAGAAGATTAACCAAATGAATTAAAAATTCAAACATATCTTTTAGTACTTAAAATCTCTTCAAACAGGTTTTATGTCTTAAAAGGAATGATTCAATATACGTCCTGATCGAAAAAAGATCAAGATATTTATTGTAGTGCCGTCGGGTTACCCTTAACTTTCCTATACTGTTTCTAATTAGCATTAATTGGCGATGTTGCTATCTAAATGTTTAAAATCATTGCACGACTCATAATTCAAATTAAAATAATAGTATAAACATGTTACAAGAATTAACTATAGCATATAGAAATGTATTACACCAAAATCCAGAATCTTTAGACTTGATTCCTCGTTCCGGTCAAGGCCAACCAATATTACATATCCTCCTTCCGTTTGAATTGGATTAAATCCAACCTGGAATAAATAACATAACACTTACTAACCCTTCCCACACACAGCAAAACTTCAATTTAAGTCACAAATGGCCTGTGTATTACTTTTATTTTTCGTTTTGTTTTCGTCCTCGTCATGTTTTTTATGCACGTACTATTGTAAATGTAACTACGGCCAAACCTGTCTTAAGCGATCAGTCAAGGAAACAAGAGGAAGTGACCGCTTTACAGAGGTGAGTGCTAAATGAAGCTTAGATATAGCACAGATTGCTTCAGTTTGGTTATATAAAACTGACCGCTAAATACATGTTAACCGTTTAATAAAGGTGGCCGCTAATGCAGGTTACACTGTATATATGATACTTATTATATTTTACCTGTAATAAACGTGTATTATGTTTTTATTTACCAGATATATGCGCTTCGGTTTAAAAACATCGTAAGATCAGTTAATAACGGATCCTCGACCTCAGATATACTTATTATCGGGACAATAAATTGGGTATCCCATCTACGGACCTAAATAGTAACCTTATTCAACCTAATAATTACAATTAATTAACAAATTACACAAACATCTGAAAGAAAATAATACATATACATGCCAAATTTATAATTGCATCAGTTTAAAAATAATTAAGCATAAGACACATCTTTTTTTAAAGTCGCCAAATAATTATCTCAGAAATATATATATGTCATTAACTTCAACAAAATACCCTTACATTAAAATGTTCTAAAGTGTCGTTGTTTTGGATACCGGAAGCAATATGCGGAGCGCCCTCTAGCGGAATTCTACAGTAACTCGTGTCAAGTTCTGTCAAGGTACGATTCTGCTTCAATGCATCTTCCAGAGCTTTTGCGCCTTCCAGACCAAACCCATTCATACAGAGGTTCAAACTTTTGAGCCCTTGGTTGTCCTACAATGAAAGTTCATGCGATATTATAAGGAAAATCATACAAACAGATCTGTACGATCTTAGAAATTTATTTTGTCATAATATATTTAAAAAAAAGAATAATATTGAAGCTTCACGCAAACTCGTTTCATAAGATAAAAAATGAGTGGGATATATGGTAAAGTTTGTTCATTTGTCTAAAGACATTTTCGACAGAGATATGAAACAACTGCAAACAAGATGCAGCAGTTGTAAAAAGGAGAAAGAGGGACAATATGCAACAAAGAAACATACTTTCATATAAAGAACTTGTCAAAAATATCTTCATAACAGTTATATATGGATTGAACCGTATACATACAATAGGCTATATCATTCAATATCAATAAGACATACACCTACGTATATCAACGAGCACTCCCCGAACATCTAATATACATGCCGGTGTATTCAATAAGAAATAAACATACATTTGAGATTTTCCCCAGTCACTGATTGGTCAGTTATCCGGAACTCGGCAAATGTGGGTTTTTCCCATCTAATTCGGGGGTACAAACAAACTTTTACCGTTATACCATTCACAATAGAATAAGTGCAACACTACGAAGTTGTAACGATAAAAGTTTGTTTGTACCCCAAGATTAGCTTGGAAATTCCGAAATATTCTTAATTCCGGAGTAACTCTATTGCCGAATCCCTTGTGAAATGGTCTTCAGCTTGACATGAAAACAACCTATTTGTCGCCTTGCAATACTCGTTATAACAAACAATAGATAATTCTGTATAAATGTTATCTCAAGAAAATATAAATATCCGAATTATTCATACTACAATCATATCAAGGTAACATTCAATATCAAGCATAATGCGGGTCACGTGGCTTAGTGCCAGTGTTTTGATTTAATCATATACGCATGTTCTGATCAAGAATAATTTTAAAAAACCGTAATTGATAAACAAACAATATCAAGGACGAGTATGTTTGTTTGTTTGTCGTTGTCTCACGCCATAGACAAGTGGTAAGATACCACACCCAGTCACATTATCCTGACACTGGGATAACTACTTCACTAGCCTAGAACTACCTTTAGATTGTGCTGAGAGCCAAGTGCAACAACCAGTACCATACAACAATATCATATACAATTTGGTAAGAGCGCGTTGCCATTGAAAACAATGATTTTCACGAGCGACGGGGCCATGAGTGACAGCCATCTCCACGCAGTTCTCCGACATAGTAATTTTAGAAATGACTGAGTTTCAGCTAAATCACAGGTGTCTTTTGGTACACACTATGATCACGTGGTAACTCAGTTTGGCAGTGATTGGTGTGGAGCCAATCCACTGCGGCGGAGTTTGAAGTATGAGTTTAATATCAGAACTGCGGATGGCCCAAATGTTTTCTTAGGAATTAGAATTAAAAAAAAAGTTATAATTGGGGACTTAGAGAGGGAGAAGGGAGGGAAAATGACTGTGGTCCACCTGGAGCCCTTCGGCGATAGCGCAGCACCCCTTCCACTGGAAGTGGTTCCAGCTGAGGTCCAGGGTCAGCAAGGTGTCGTTCTCCAGAAGGGCATCCCTGAGATACTTCGCCCCTTCGTCCTCGAAACTGTTGTGACGAAGTATCAATGTCTTTAAGTCCGTGTTTTTCTGTAAAATATGGACATTTATGCTATGTATAGAAACTTATATATACAGGAGAATTGCGATTATCCGAAGAAGGAATTGGGGAATTTCATGCTCGGGTATCGTTAAGCTCGAGTGTTCGAGAGAGGGTTTTTTTTTCTCACTTAAGCCTGTATTTTTTTCGTCGATTTCTCCAGAAAAAAAAATGTAGTCTGCTCAAGATCTTGAATTGCAGCCCGCCGAATTATTCAAGATTTTCGGATAAAAGCTCATCGAGAAATTGCATTTTTACTATTGTGGTTTCTAAAAACGGAAAGACGAGGTGTTTTTTCGGTGTAAGCTGTATAAAATGGATTGAACCAATCTAATCTTGGTTAATAACCGAAGAGGTTCTGAGATCACGTTTTCTTTCAGATATTCATACTAGGTTAAGAAACAAATGTAGCAATTTAAAGAACGACCTTTTGCTGAATCAAATTGTCTAAACTGTAACATTCACGAACATTCTGAACATTATTTCTTTCAATGTGCCAGATTTCGCTTAGAACGCCACCAACTATTCGTGACACTTAGACAGTTACATCCATAAAGTTGTAAACTATTGTTATTTGGTAGCAGCGAGTTACCGTATGAAAGCAACATTTTGATTTTTAAAGCTGTACACACTTATATAAAACACAAAAAGCGCACTAGTGAATAATAAGCTGTGAATTGCAGATGTGCTTGTTAGATCGCCATGAAGTCCTCTCTTTTTCTTTTTCTTTCCTCTCTCTCTTACGAAAGCCTATTGAGCTCATTTTGGTTGGAAAAAAAAATATTTTTTCGCGAATAAACGCGATATTTTCGCGTTATAACGCGAAACTATCGCGAATTAACGCGATGCTTTCGCGTTATAACGCGAAACTTTCGCGAATTAACGCGATATTTTCGCGTTATAACGCGAAACTTTCGCGAATTAACGCGATACTTTCACGAATATACGCGATATTTTCGCGTTTTAACGCGATACTTTCGCGAATTAACGCGAAACTTTCGCGAATAAACGCGACAATATTTACGTGGCACTCAACATTGTAGACACGTTTGATTACTAAAGAGCATATAATTTTACACTAAAACAACATTGTATATACCAATTTTGCGAAACCTGACCCAATTATGTAGAAATATCTTTTTCGCTTTTGATTTGGTACATATTGATCGCCTTACATTGTCTTTTTGAATATAAATGATGCCGTAAATGACTTGCCCAATTATTATTCTATGAATAATCAATATGCACGTATACACACTTATAAAAAATGTATATAATATAATCAGTAATCGTTTTGCTTATTTGGCATTTAGAAAATATTAATTCATTTACATAAATTATTAAGCGACGAAAAACATGAAAAACATTTTAGAACGATACATATTCTTTCAGCATTTTTTTCTTCACTTCTTCTGATGACACATCACTCACAAATGTTTAAAAGTCACTATCTTCATCCATTTTGTTTATCTCGCTAACCATGAAGGAATTTAAATTAAAACCTGTCCTTATATAGTTTATTTCGCGTTTATTCGCGAAAGTATCGCGTTATAACGCGAAAATATCGCGTTATAACGCGAAAATAGCGCGTTAATTCGCGAAAGTTTCGCGTTAATTCGCGAAAGTATCGCGTTATAACGCGAAAATATCGCGTATATTCGCGAAAGTTTCGCGTTAATTCGCGAAAGTATCGCGTTATTACGCGAAAGTTTCGCGTTATAACGCGAAAATAGCGCGTTAATTCGCGAAAAAAAAATATCGCGTATATTCGCGAAAGTTTCGCGTTATAACGCGAAAATAGCGCGTTAATTCGCGATAGTTTCGCGTTATAACGCGAAAATATCGCGTTGATTTGCGAAAAAAAATAAATTTTCCAACCAAAATGAGCTCAATAGGCTTTCGTACTCTCTCTCTCTCTCTCTCTCTCTCTCTCTCTCTTATATTTCTGAGCTCATTTCATACATTAAGCACAAGTTGTTTTTTATTTGGTTACTATTTTCATCCGTTATGGTACATCAACTTACTTCTATACCCATTAATCTTTTAATCTGTTATGCATGTTATCGGAATTGCCTGTATGTTCATATATTATCTGTGTGTAATTTAAGGTTCAATGGGGAGAGCCGTAAATAAGTTTTGGGACTTGTGGCTCAACCCATTTACCATTTATCAGCGCAATACATGTCAGCAGCGCAATACATGTCATGTATCATGTAAGTCCTGTTGGCAATAAAATACGTTTAATCTAAAACTAAACTAACAAACAACCGAAGAGTTCGGAAAAGCACTCGTTTCATTGGTTTACATAAATTATTTTAGGATATTCCATTGAATAGAAGTTTTACGGTGCATATCCTGCATGATTGTCAGTTGGCAAATAATAACTTAATCTACCTATTTCAACATAAAATCCACCCTCTTGAAAAAAATAAACAGTTGTGGGTCTTTAGAAAACGTAATTAACTTTGGTAGTGGATTCGTCTCCGTATGTCGCAAAACTTGCAGTGTATAAACTTTCTATATTGCAACAGCTTCCGTGGCGCTTCGCTTATATTACATTTGACCCCCCACCCCTTTTTTTTAATGGCTAGTATATTATTTCTCCTAAATTTAGCGACAAATACGTTTTCTATCATTATTTAAACATAACAGACAATTTTAATACTTGCCAGCATCATTATAATTATTAAATATATTGTAACACTTTTTCTTTCTTGAACTTAAATATCTTTATTTTTATTTCTTACGCTGAATGTCTTTATTGAAATATATTTCTTGTTTTAGTTTTGACAAAACGGTGGATTTAGCTGATATGATGAGTTTAATAAGAAACAGAGAGTGTACTATAAAAATTACGAGTGCAATATATTGCAGATAGGCGTATGTCGTAAAAGTGTTCCAAAACTTAAAAAAGTCACTTTCTGACAACGAGGTCGTGGGTCTTACCGACAACATGTCGTAAAAATCCTCCGCCGCCCCGTCCTCTATGTTATTGCCTGAAATAAAACACGAAATGTTGAAAAAATAATGTCATAATCAAATTAGAGATACCAATAAAACTAATGAAACGGACCTAGTACTTTTAAACGTTCGTCATACGCACTGTTGATTTTTCATAGGAAGAAAGGCAAAAAATAAATGTTCAAACAAAATTCATTGATAAGTTGTTGTTGTTGTTGTTGTTGTTGTTGTTGTTGTTGTTGTGTTGTTGTTGTTGTTGTTGTTGTTGTTGTTGTTGTTGTTGTTGTTGTTGTTGTTGCTGCTGCTGCTGCTGCTGCTGCTGCTGCTGCTGGTGTCTTTATTGCTGCCTTTGTTGTCTCAAGAGATTCCCACACATAGGCCGAGAGCAACTCATGGTCTCAGGGCTCTTGCAGGTTGAATTACACGGAAATAGATGTAGAAATAGTTCTACGAATGATGCGGATTAGCAGATTATATTTTACATAGAATAAGTTCTGTAGAAAACCAGTTTAATTGTGATATACTAGTTTTTCTGGGATGAAAATGTTAGATAAGTAATAACTGTTTGTGGAGTTTCAATTATGATAAAAAAAGTTCTGAGGAAGATCAAGTTTAATTCTGACAAAGAAATAGTTCTGAGGGCGAACAAGTTTAATTATGATAAAGAAATAATTCCGCGGATGATCAAGTAAAATTATGAAATAGCATTTCTAGGGATGGTATGGTTTCATCATTAAATTGAAATCTTTTTAGCAGATTTCTGATCAGGTTTATTTAGTATACAGAAAGAGACATGTGGAGCGCATTTTTCTGACCCTCCTTTCCTGGTATACGTCCATCACTTTTTATGAGTACAAGTATCTTTTGATTTTGCCATAAATTTGCTTTAACATCTTCACATAAGCATCTATCTATAAGTATTAACATAATTATTATTAATTTTCCAAGTCCGCGACAAGTAACACAGTATGAAAATCCAACTGAAGATCAAGAAATATATAAACATATTTTACCTTTTAACTTATGAATATTAATGAACAATTTTCTGACATGCAACTAATAAGATTTATTTGACGTGCGGACTCTATAAAATCTAAGCGGCAACATTAAATTACCTGTCTGATCTGGGTCTGCTCTGTTTGCCATTGGGTCAAAATAAGTCTTTTGGTGTTAAGGGTTAAAAAAATAATAATTTGAATAAACAAGTGTGTTTGTGTGTGTTTCCTTTTCTTATTCTAATTACAATGTTAATGTTTTTGTGTGTGTGTTTTTTTTGTTTTTGTTTTTTTTTTTTTTAACTGATGTTTTGTCATTTTCAAATTATATGTAGTCTATAGTTTTTATCGTGTTTTCCTCCTTTGAAAAAACGTTAATGCCAAAATACTGGTGGGAGATTTGCTCATGATTTATTAGCATTTATTCAAGACTGACTTTTCCATTAGGACCGCTTTTACATAACCTTTCGAACTTTTCCCTTACTTTATTTCATTTTCAGCTTGTCAATTTCCATTGAGAAAGAACAAAATTAATAATAAATATCAAATTACGCCGCAACTTAGTTATCTAATACAAACACAATAAAAATGGAACCGATCCTATGAGAGTAAGACGGGAATTTTAAACATCCATTTTTTTTCTTTTTCATCATAAAAAAAGAGACTAAAACACACTTCAGTCTTTC
>CM037779.1:72192972-72218481 GCA_021229015.1 Solen grandis | reverse complement strand
TAACTGTTTTAACCTTAGTCACAGATTTTTTAAAAATACCATATAATGTCGAATTCTGAATTGTTTAAATAAAATTTGAGAAAATAGCCAAGAATCAAATTTCTGGGGAAAAAAATTTTTTAGAAAACCGTCCATGAAGATAATTCATACCTCTATCAGGTTAAAGTGATTTGAAAAACAGAAAGGGGACAAAAAACAAACATACTTAATCAAACAAACTTACTTAATCTGCTCTAAAAGATTCAACTTCACTAAAAATAGTCAGTTCAGAGCTGAAAATTGATCAAATGATCTTAAGGCAAATATATATATGCGCATAGGTAATATCACCTTGTTCTTGGTGTTGTCGTTGTACTTGAACAGTTCGAGGAGGAACCTCACTACCTCCGGCGGACAGATATTGTGAATGTTCCTCAACTGGGCCATCGCCAGCGGTATAGCCTGTTTAACAAAAGACCTTTGACTTGACTATCTGAGTTTACTGTCGCTTCAACAGTATTTCAGTCATAGAGTGACGCCCAGCTAATTACAGGTGGAGGAAGACCCCGAATGCAGGGAGGCATCCTGGTAGAACCACTGACCTACCGCAAGCCAGCTGGAAAGCTTCCTCACATGAAAATCCGAATGACCCTGCCAGGATTCGAACCCATGTGGTGAGGGGCTGAGTGAATGCTAAAGTCAGCGACTTAACCTTCTCAGCTACGGAGGCCCCACCAAAAGACCTTTATTAATAATATAGTATTACAATGTACCAATGTACTGTTTTCTTATAGTATTCTCAATGTTTTCTTTTGTCTTATACAATTCTCTAGTTATAAACTTTTTTTTTCATTTGCTTATTACTCTGTAAGCATTATGTTAAATGATAGATATATTTTTTAACAAATTTTTACATCTTGCAAAATTATACATGAATTTTTCAAGGTTTTTCTTTCTGATACAATACAAATATTAGTAATTTTGCTTATATTTTGTTTCAATTTCAAATATAGAGCAAGCAATCCGGTACAAATTACTTATTTGTTAATTAGCAGGGGTGCAAAATTCTTTTAATTATCACTTGCCCTACTCACACTTAACAAATTTTAAATAGTTGGGAATAAAGAAAAATATAAAGACAGGTTCTTGTTTTTCACATGCCTTCAAGAGGGTTCACTCACCATGGAAAGCTGGTGTGTGGAGTTTTACACTCCTGTTTGGTAATTCTTTAGAGACTTTAACAGTACAGCACCTTAAGTACTTTCCATTACATGTGAGAAAATTCTAAATCAGTAGAAATCATCACGAAAAATCTTAAAACATTTCAGGGATTTTATTCTTAATTTCAAGTTACCTTTTGACATGTGTAAGTTGTTTTATGCCTATAGAAGGCCCTCTTGACTCAAATATGTGTATAGTTTAAGCAATGTGTGTTTTATTTTAATGTATAATGCCATTGAATAATTTGGTGGGTAAAAAACAGGTTTTTGACCAATTTTACAGTTTACCTTTAGGATGAAGTAATTTCCTGGAATTACTGAATTTTTTCCCGCCTGATGATCGGGCAGGGAAAAGGGAAAAAAAACATCTTTTCCCGAATAGGCAGCATGGCCCGGGGGCCAGCCCCAAAAACACCATTTGGCATTTGGCTACCTGTAACAAATAGCAAATTTTATATATTGTTGGCAATTTGTGGGCAATTAGGGGAACCAAGGGAAAAGCTATCATGAAAGGGACAAATCCCTTCCCCCCCTAACCTTTTACCAAAATAACCCAAGGGCCATAAATGAAACTTAGGAAACCTTGGGGTTACTCCATAAAAAGGGGCCAAAGGGGTCTAAAAATTTAGCCCGAACCCCCTTTCAGGTATCTTCTTAAAACGTCCCCTTTTTTAAAGGTACTAAAAAGGACGGGAAAACCACATTAATTTTTCTCTGTAAAATTTCATGTTTTTTTTCTCATAGGGACAATATTTCCCCTTGGTTTTTAATGTTAAAAAAAAATAAACAATTCCCCCCCAGGATATTTTCAAAGTCTTAATATGTTATTGTCAAAATGTATTCCCGCAATTTATCATTTTTATATAAAATAGGGTTTTTTCAAACCAACTCATAATGACGTATCAAATATACAAAATTAATTTTTTACCCAAAATTTTTTTCAAAAATAAGGAATTTTTCAAAGCAATTTTTAATACTGATCCCTTGACGGCCATCATCCAGCCGACTCTGTCCACATGAGGGGCGTATTCACCGTCATTACCCCGAAGTCCTATATACCTGAATACGGGCCCAGGACGGGAATTCCAAAAGCGCATTTAAAAAATGAAAAATATATGATACAATTGGGGTTAAATTAAAATTAAATGACAGGGAACGTTACGATTACAGGTTTTTAGCTTACCCTTGCAAGCACATGGGGTTTTTGGACTCCCAAAGCGGACCTTAAAAAGGCTTTTTTTTTCCAAAACCCCTAGCCGTCAGTGAGGCTTTTTTCCGGGGTGGAGGGGGTGGCAAACAAAACCGCAACCTTTTGGATAAAGCCCCTACAAGGATTGCAATATTTACCTTTTAACCACTATTTTAAAATTTACCCTTTAAAAAGGAGGGGGCTCTTTTATTTTCCCAAAAGGGGTGAATTTACAAGACAGGAAAAATTCTTTATAAATCCATAATAATACATCAATTTTGCTTTTTCTTGTGCAAATTCAGTCTTTTTTACAAGTTGTAATTTTCTTCCCCAGTGTGTTATGTACTTATTTGGGGTTAAAACCCCAGTTCCTTGTATAAATAAAAAAGTCTTGATCCAAAGCGGGATGGCAAAATTTTTAAATATTTAAAATATACTTGTTATACACAGCATATTTCACTTTAAAAAATACTAATACATAAATTCTAACTTCCAACCTGTGTGGTGTGATGGTTTTTATACACTGTTTTGGTCACAACAGTAGAAACCTTATTTGATACCCAAATTTTTTTTTCAAGGTTTTTAAAGCAATTTTTTTAAAAATTTAAATTCCAAGTGGGAAAAAGAAAAACAGACAAAAAAAGACCTCTGATGGGCCCCCCACATCCCCCCTCATACTTCAGCTGGGGACTGCCCCAAAGTATCGGTTGCTCCCAGTTTACGCACGCAGGGGGATTCATACCCGGGTCCCCCCCTTTAACCCAGGACTGGCGATCAGCGCTGGAAAAAATCTTTAAAATTACTTTCACCAAATTTTTAAAAAAGCATGACTTTTTTCTTGAAAAAAGACGAAAACTACTAAAAGTGTTGGAAGCTTAACCTCTTTTTATGTTAAGAGTTATTTTTTTTTGAAACAATATTTTTTGTTTCTTAGGGGCCCCCCTAATTTTCAGGTGGAAAATACCCAGCTGGCAGAATCATTTTAACCACCATGACAACCTATTCCAAATTAGCCCCCATTCCGAAAAGGGAGAGTTTTTTAAAACCACTTTAATTTGCACAAAAACCGAAAACTGATGTAAGGTTTGAATGAAAATCAATCCCCGTTTTTTCTCAGCAAGAGCTAGCATTAGTACTTTAAATCCTGGCACTGAGATCCATATTACCTCCCCTTTTGTCAACAGTGGAAATCTTCTTTTTTTTTTGTTTCCTGTTAAAATAAAAATTTAAATTAATAAAATAAAAAAAAAAGAAAAAAAAGTAAGCAAATAAAGGCATTTTTTAAATCCCCCAATTTCCCTGCCATGGGGATGTTTGACTTTACAGCTTTTACCCCCGGTCACGGCTATTAAAAAATCTATTTATCGATTTTCCTAGGATCCCTTTTACTCCACTTTTGGGCCATAAATTTTACCAACCTCTCAGGGACCCATTTACAAAAATTGATAAATTTTTGTACACAAAAAAAAACATGCCCCCCGCAGGACTCAACCTGAACCCCCCTGAGCCTATTATTGATTAGTAAAAATTCCCCCAAACACATTTATTTATCAAACAACTCAAAATAACTGATTTTTAAATTTTTACTGAGCTAAAAAACGCTTTTAAAAAAATTGTAAACACTTTTTTTCCATAAATAAAGCATGGTTGAGCATAAATTTATACTAAAAGAGAAAAAAGTTAAAAAAATTAATTTTTTGGAACTGCAACCATACCCTTTTTTTGGAAACCTGAACTGCTAACAAGCCTATGTAAAAATGATCAACAACGGAAAAACCCCCCAACCCCCCAAGTTATACCCCACTACCACAAAAAACACGGCCAAAAAAAAAATTCCCCCATCTAGTAACAATTTTCCTAATACCAAACTAAAAAATTAAACTTTTAAAAATCCCGAAAAAACTTTTTTTCCCCTAAGCCTGGGAAAAAGTTCTTTTTACCCGGGCAAATTTTAATGACTTCGTAAAGCCCCTTTCCTTTAGAAAAAGGAACCCCTTAAATCAGAAAAAATATTTGCCCCTTCCCCCTAAAAAGGAAATTTTTTTTTAAAAAAATATAAAAAAAAAAATTTCCCCCCAAATTTTCCCTTTTTAAATTTTTTTACTTATAAGAAAAGTTTTTTTTTATCCTCACAAAGGGGTATCAAAGCAGAGTGGGAAAATTTTTTTAAATTTTAAGAATGCCTAAACCCGCCGGGCCTTTTTTTTGGGAGGAAAAGGGGGATTTCCCCCAAAATTTGGGGGCTTTGGTTTTTTCCTTTGAAGTTTTAAGGTGGTTGGGGGGTTTTGGAAACCCTCCAGCCCTGAAAAGTTCCCCCCATCCCCGGGGGCCCCCCAGGGAAGAAAAAAAGGAAAAAAAACCAAAAAAATTTTCCCCAAATTTATCCCGTTTTTTATACTTTTTTTTGGAAAAAGGGCCCGGCCCTTTTTTTCCACCAAACCCAAGGGCCTTTTTTTTTTTCCCTTTTAAAAATAAAAAGGTTCCCCCAAAGGCCCCAAAGCCCAAATGCATAATGTTAAAAAGGGCCCCCCTCCACTTAAAACAACGCCCCCAAAAATTTTAAGCAATCCAATTTAAAAAGGGAAAGGAAAATTCCAGGGAAAATTTTTTTTTTTAAAAACATTTCCCCCTTTGGTAAAGTTTATTTTTTTTTTAAAAAAAAAGAGGGGCCCCAAAAATTGGGCCCCTTTGGTTTGCCTTTACCTGAAAAAGAAAGAAATTTGCTTAAGAAAAAAAAAAGAAAAGCCTTTTTGTTGGGAAAAAAATGAAAAAACGGGGTTTTTTTTTTTTTTGGTAAAAAGGGCATAACTTTCCCCCAAAATTTAAAAAGTCAATTATCATTATTTGTTTAAAACCCAAAAGTGAAAATTTTTTGGGGAAAAACATTGTCCCCCCAAAAAATTTTTTTTAAAGGAAATTTGGGTTTAAAAAAAAAAAAGGAAAAGGGGTTTGGTTTTTAAAAATAAACAAAAATGGGAAATTCCCTTTCAATTTTTTTTTTTTTAAATTTAAAAGGGGGAAAAAATCCCCCAACCTTTAAAATGACCCCCCTCAAAACCCCCAATTGAAAATCAATCGAGACCCTTTTTTGGTCCCCTTAACCAAAGTCCCCCCTAAAAATTTTTTTAAGATTAAATTTTCTTTAAAAAAAAAGAAAAGAAAATGGGGTAGAGTGTAAACAAAGGGAAAAAAATTGGGGTTTTTTTTATAATAAAAAGGGGGATAAAAATCCCCCACCAAATTGACGGAAAACCTTCCAAACCATTTAATTCCAAAAAATTTTTTCGAGACCTTAGGCCCAAAAAACATTGTCCCCCCCTAAAAATTTTTGAAAAATGAAAAAACCCCCAAAAGTTTAAAAAAATGCCCAGAGTTAAACAACTTGAAAAATTTTTGGGAATTTTTTTTTTTAAAATTTTAAAAAAAGGGGAAAACCCCCGACCTAATGGTACGAAACCAGCCATAAAACGAAAATTGGGCCCTGGGTTTTTAAAGGTTTTTTAAACAAATTTATATAAAGTTTTTAAAAAAAATTCTTCCCTGAAAAAAGAAAAAAAAATGCCAGGTGCAAAAAATGTGAAAAACTGGTTTTTTTTTTTAATTTTAAAAAAAGGGAAAAACTTTCCGGGCCAAAAGGTTTTCCCCCAAAAACAACCATAAAACGAAATTTTTGGCCCCCAGATTTTTTTTGGTTTTTAAAATTGGTTTTTTTAAAAATTGGGAAAATAAATTTTCCCCATAAAATGAAAATTTCTGGGGAAATGCAAACCAAAATTTAACCCCTTTTTTTTTTGAATTTTTTTAAAAGGGGGGGATAACTCCCCCCGACCTAAAAGTTTCCCCATTTTTCAGCCAAAAAATTCCCAACTTTTTGGGCCCAGGTTTTTTTTGGTTTAAAAAAAACATTGGTTTTTTAAAAATTTTTTTAAAGATAAATTGGGGTCCCTAAAATGAAAGGGTTTCTAGAGTGCCCAAAAGAAAAAAAAAATTGGGACCCACCGGAAAGGGCGGACCGGGGGCGGGCCCACGGAAAATTTTATCGATCCCAAAAAATCCCTTCCCCCCGCAAAACGTCCCCCCAAAGGGGGAACCCAAAAAAAAAAACACAGAGACAGTTTTGGGCCCAATGAAAAGGCCCCAATTTGGGTTTTTTAAAAATCTAAAATTCCAGTTATTTAAAAAAAAAAAATGGGGGACCCTATTTTTGGAAAAAATTTTGGGGAAAAAAAAACAAAAAGGGGGTTCTTTAAAAACCCTTTGGGAATGCTAAATTTTTTTTAATTTTTGGGCCTTTTTTTTTTCATTTTTTCCTTTTTTTGGAACCGGGAAAAAAAACTGTTTTTTTTTTGGGGGGGGGGCTTTTTCTAAAAATTTTTCTGCTGAATATCAAACAATGCCCCGAAAAAATGAAAACTTTTGGGGCCCCCGCAAAACCCGGTTGCCCAAAAGGGAAAAAGCCCACAAATTAAAGGGAAAAATTTTTAAAAACAAAGACAACTTTTACGGAAAAACCCCCTGCCGCCCCTTTTTAAATACATAAAGAAAAATTTTTTTTTTTTAAATAAAATTTTCCCCCCCGTTTTTTTTAAAAAACAAAACCACCCCCAAAACAAATTAATTGTTCCCAAAACGGGGGGCCCCCCGGGGCCCAAGGGTGGGGATATCCCTTGGGGTTTTAAATTTTCCCCAACTTAGCCCCACCCATTCCCCCCCTTTTTGTTTAAGATAAGTTCCCCCCAAAAAAACCCCGGGGGACAAAACCCCCTTTTTGGAACCCGCCTTAAACCCCTTTTTTGTCAAGGAAATTTCCCAATTTCATTTTGTTTTTTAGCCAAAACCTTTTTAAAATTTTTCTTACACTTTTCCCCGCAAATTTTTTGAAAGATTATTTCCCCAAAAACAAATTTTCCCACATAAAAAAAAATTGTAATTTAAAAAAAGTTTTTTGGTTGGGAAAAATTTTTTTAAAAAAAATTTTTTTCTTTTTTAAAATTAAAATTTAAAAAGAGGGTTTTTTTTTTAAAAAAAAGTAAAAACAAAACAAATTTTTTATGTTTTAAAACCCAGTACAAAAATTCCCGTTTTTTAGGGCCTTTTAAAAAATGAGTAAACAAAATCCCCCGCCCCATTTACTTTCAAAAATTGAGGTTTTTTTTGGGAAAAATTTTTTTTGTTTTTTTTTTTTCTTTAAAAAAATGAGCCAAACCAATTTCCCCCTTTTGGAAACTTTTTAAAATTGAAGTATTTTTTTTGGGTTTTGGGGCTTTTTAAAAAAATTTAAGGGAACCCCCTTCAAAATTTTAAAACCCCTTTTAAAAAATAAAAAAATCACAGTTTTAATCAAGCTTTTTAAACCCAAGTAAAAACAACTATGTTTTAAAAATATGTTGAACTTTTTTTTGTACAGAGGTTTTTGACCCCCGACCTAAACCCGAATTTTTCCCCCTCGCTTTGGGCAAAATTTTCCAAATCATATTTCCCAAATTTTTTAACAGGTGGGAAGGGAAGACCCCCCAAAAGCCCCCCGGAGGCCCTCCGGGTTTTTTCCACCGAAACCCAACCCGGGAAACCCGCTGGAAAGGCCCCCTTTCCCCACAGAAAAAACCCGAATGAGAGGGTTTTTTGGGGTTTTTAAAAGGGAAATTTTTTTTTCAAACAAAAATTTTTAAATATGTTTAAAAAAAGTTAAAATTTTTTTTTTTTGGGTTTTTTTGAAAATCAACAAAGAAAAACCAAAAATTTCATCCCCTGATTATAAAAATTTGGGTGGATTTTCCTTTTCCCCGTCACCGTGAATGGAAACTTCCGAAACCCGAAAAAAATTTTTTTAAAAATTTCCCTATTACCCCAAAAAGTAAAAAAACAAAACGCAAAAGGGCCCCAAAAAAAACTAAATTTTTTCCCCTAAATTTTAAATTGGGAAACTTAATTTTTTTTTTGAAGACTAAATAAAATAAAAAATTTTTTAAAATATTAAAAACCCCGTTTAATTTTAAAATTTTAAATTTAAAAAAACAAAAGGAAATTTTTCCCCAATTTTTTTAAAAGGGAAAGTGTTTAAATTTTGAATTTTATCTACTTTAAAGAAAAATAAAAAGTTTAAAACATAAAAAATTTTTTTATAAATTTTTAAAAAAATAAAACAACCCCTTTTTTTGTTTTCTTAAAAAATTTAAATTTTTGTTTTTTTAAACCCCTTTGGTTTTAAAACCCCTTTTAAAAAGTAAAAACAAAAAATTGGTTCCCCCCAAAAACCTTTTTAAAAATATGTTTCCCCCCCTTTTTTTAAAAAAAATTTTTTTTGGCCCCCAAAATTTAAACAAAGAAAACCCCAAATTCCCCCCCACCCAAAAAAAATTGGGGGGGTAAAAAAAAAAACTTACTGGAAAAAAAAGTGGGGGGAGGAGCATATTTTTTTTCCCCCAAAAGTTTTTTTTTTAAATTTTCGGCCCGGGGGTCCCCTTAAAAAAGGCCCCGGGCCCAGCAGTTTTTTTTAAACCCCCCTTAAAAACCCAACCCAAGGGATGGGTTCCCAGTGAAATCAAAAAAACAATATTTTTAAAGAAATTTTTATGCCAAATAAAAAAAATGGGGATTTAAAAAGATTTTTTCCCACCTTTTTTTTTCCAAAATTTTAAATTTCCTTTTATTCATTAATTTTCCCCCCAAAGGTTTTTTTCCAAACAAATTTGGTTTAGGGGGAAAGGGAGAAAATCCCTGCCCGGGGGCCAAAAGGGGGAACCCCCCAGCTTTTCAAAGGCCCAAAAGAAAGGGAAAACCCAAAAAAAATTGGGGCCGGGGGGCCACACCCTCGACCCCTGTTTTCTTTTTCCCCCGGGGTTTTCAATAGTCCCCCCCCCCGGGCCCCATATGCCCCGGGTTTTTTTTGTAGCAAGTTTTTGGGGGTGAAATAAAAAAAATAAAATTTTTAAAAAAATCATAAAAGAATTCTGAAAAAAACCCTTTTTTTTTCCCCCTTTTTCCCTTTTTTTATTTTTTAAAAAATTTTTTACAAGTTTTTTCCTTTTTAAATAAAAAGGACCCCTTTTTAATTTTTAATTTTTTCCTTTTTTTTTTAAAAAAAATTTTGAAATTAAAAAAAGTGGAAAAAAATTTTGGGTTTTTGGGGTTTTAAAAATTTTTTTAAAATGGAAAAACTTTTTTTATCACACATAAATTTTTTTATTTTTTTTATTTTTAACCCCAAAAAAAAACAAATTTAAAAAAACCAAAAACTGAATAAGATAAAGATTTTTAAACCCCAAAAAATTACCAAAATTTTCAGAAAAAAAATAAAAAATACCTGAAAAGGGAACCCCTGGGGGGCCAAAAAAGGACTGGGGAACGGGTCGTAAACCCCCCGTCCCCCCAAAAAACTTGGGGTTTTTTCAGGGGGGTAAAAGGGGGACCCGGGTGGACCCTCAAACTCCTCCCTAGAACTCCCCAAAAAAAAAAACAAAAACAAAAAAACTCCAAAAAACCCAATTTTTTTTCCCCGGGGGCTAAATACCCGCAATACAATCACTCCAAAACTGTTTTCCCCGATTAAATAAAAAGGGCCCCGCAATTTTCAATCAAACAAAAATTTTTAAATTTTTTTTTTTTCCCCCGGGGGCTTAAAAGACTGCCCCAAAAAAAAACACTCAAAACTTTTCATGAAAACTAAATGACCGGGAAAACAATTTCCCCTTTCCCAAAAACCCCCCATTTTTTTATGAAATTTTTTTAAAAAGACCCCAATAAAAAATTTTTTCAAAATCTATTTTTCCCTGATAAATTAATGAAATTTCAAAAACAATCACTCCCCAAAAACCTTTTTTTTTCAAAGAAACTAAAAAGAAAATTGGGGGTACAAAAACACTTTTTAAAAATTTTTTTTCAATGAATAACCTTTTTAAATTTTTAAAGGGAAACAACCCCCCCCAAAAACATTTTTTTGATACCCTTTTTTTAAAAGGGCCCGCAATTTTCAAAACACCCCCAAAACTATTTTTTTATGAAAACTTTAAAAAAAAATGGGAATACAAATCACCCCCCAAACCCCTTTTTTTTTTATTTTAAATTTTTTTTTTGAAAAACCAAAAAAAATCAAATTTTCCCAAAAAAAATTTTTTCCCTGATACTTTAAAAAGACTCAAAAAAACAATCCCCTTCCCAAAAACCCATTTTTTCCAAAAGAAAAACCCTTTTAAAAAAAAATTTTTAAAAAAAAATCCCTCCAAAACTATTTTTTAAAGAACTTTTTAAATGACTGCCCCAAACAAAAAACCCCTTTCCAAAAAACCCTTTTTTTTTTTTGAAACTTTTTAAAAACCCCGCAAAACAAAACCCCCCCCCTCCCTTTTTTCCTTTTATTTCTTTTTTCCCCCAAACCAATCCCCAAAATTTTTTTTTCCAAATCCGAAAAAAACCCAAACACCGGTAAAAATTTTAAAGGCCGCAAAAACAAACTTTTTTCATTTTGCCCATTTTTTTTTTTCCCTTTTTAAAACCCCCCAAAACCCAAAAAATTTAAAGTTTTTTTTAAAAAAAAAACCCAAAACAAAAAATTTAACCCCGGGGAAAAAAGCCAAAACCCCCTTTTTTTTTTTTTTTTTTTTCCCCTAAAAATTTTTTTTGGTTTCCCCCCAAAAAACCCCCCAAAAAGACCAATACCAAATTGGGTTTCCCCCCCCTAAACAGAAAAAGTTTTAAATTTTTTTGAAAATGTGGGAAAGGGAAAAACAAAAAAAATTTGTTTTTTAAAAAAAGAAGTTTTTCTTAAAGGAAACTTTTAAAAAAAAAGAAAAAAATTTGGTCGAAAAAAGAAAATTTTTTTTTTAAAAAACGAAATTCCCTTTCCCGGAAAGGTTCCCCCCCTCCCAAAACTTCCCCAAAATTTTGTTTTGGTGGGGTTTCCAGGTTTAAAAAATTAAATTTTCCCCCGGGGGTAAAACAGTGTCCCCAAAATGACCCCCCCACCCCCCCCTCGCAATTTCCCCGGTTTTGACCCCCCTCCCTTTAATATGGCCCCGTGAAATTGGGGGAATTTTTTTTTACAAAATTTTTCCTAAAAAATTAAAATACACAAAAAAATCCTTTGAAAAAAAAAAACCCCAAAAACCCCAAATTTTTCCCAAAAAAAAAAATTTTTATTTTTTTTGAAAATTTTTTTATAAAACGTTTTTTAAATTTTAAAAAAAAAAAATATTTTTCAAAAATTTGTCCTTTTTTTTTTTCGGATGCCCCCCCCGTAAAACCCCCTTAATTTTAAAAACGAATCCGCAGAAAAAAGTAAAACAAAAAAGGCCCGGGGCTTGTAAAAGAAAAACCTTTTTCTCGGGAGATTTATTTTAAAAAAAAAAAAAATTTTTTTTTTTTAAAAAAACCATATATAAACCCCCGGCCCCCCAGTTTTTTTAAAATTTTTAAAAAAATTTTTTGCAAAAAAACCCCGGGGGCTAAAAAAAATTCAAAACGTTATGGTAAAACAAACCAAATTTTTTTTTAATTAAAATTTGAGTAAATCTTTCCCCTTTCTTTTCCCCGGGCACTGGAATGGCAAAATTTTTAAAAAGGTTTTTTTAAAAAATTTTCCCTTTTTAAAAAATTAGAAAAAAATTTTGCATGTTCCCCCCCAATTTGGAAAACACTTTTTTTTTAAAGAAAAATCCTTTTTTTTATGTTTCCCCCAAAAATTTTGGGACAAAAAAAAACAAAAAATATGGGTGGTCCCAAAAAAAAAATTTTCTTTTTATTAAGTTCATGACCACCAAAAATTTTTAAAAACCAAAAAAAACCAAAAAAAAAAAATAAAAACCCGGGCCCCCCGGGGAAAGGTAAGGGGGGGTTTTTGGGCCCGGGGTATTTCCCCCTTTAGGGGGGGGAAAAAACAAAAATTTGGGTTCCAAACCCCCCCTGCCAAAAATTTTGGGGTTTCCCCCAGCTCTCCCAAAAAGGGGCCCGAAATTTAAAAACCCAACCCCCTTAAAAACTAAATTTTAAACCCCTTTTTTTTTTTTTTTTTTAATTTTAAAAAAGTGTAATCCAAAAAAAATTTTAAAAAGAAAAATTAAATTTGGGGTTTTTAAAACCCTTTTTTCTGGGGCAAAGGAAATTTTTCCCCGCATAAAGGCCAAAAAGAAACCCAAAAATTTCGGTGGAGGGACCCCCCCAGTTAAAAAAAAGGGTTAAAACCCCGGAAAAATCCCAAGAAACAACCAAAAAGCGGGGTAAAAAAGGCCCCTTCCCCTTTAAATTTAAAAAAAGGGGAAACCCTTTCGGGTTCGAAAACCAAAAAGCTTTTTGGGGGGGCTTTGGGAAAACCCAAATTTTTCCAAAACCCCTGGAGGAAAACCCAAAATTTTTTTTCAAAAAATACAAACAAAAAAATTTGAATTTAAAAAAAAACCCCAAAACCCCCTTTGGGGAAAATTTCAGTAAAATTAAAACCCAAAAAAAATTTTTATAAAATTAAAAATGGGAAAATTTTTTCCCAAAGTTTTGTAAATAAACCAAAAAACTTTCCCCAAATTTTCCCCTTTTTTAACATTTATTGAAAACAGAATAGCATTTGGGAAAATTTGGGAAAAACCCGACAGGCAATTTTTGGGGGGAAAACAGGGAGCTTTTTAATGAAATTTTAAAAAATTTTTTAAAATTTTAAAATTTTTTTTTAAATTTGGGTTTTCCCCCCAAAAAAAACCCCCCCCCCCTCTTCCCCCCACGGCCCCGCCCCAAAGTTTTTTGGGGGGGCAGCTTTTTTGGCTACTGAAAAGGAAAATATGGTAAAAGGGTTTTTTGACGCCTATCACTGGATAGACCCCACCTCAAAGGTCACCGCAAAAGATATGCTGGGCTGGCTAGGTCCCCAAATTTTTAAAACCCCCCTTTTTTCCTGTACAGGGTCCCCCCAAAAAGGGGGTTTAAACGGGAAAAAAACCCTAAAATTTTAAAATAATTTGGGCCCCAAAAAAAAAAAGGGGGAAAAAAAATTTTTTTAAAATTTTTTTTTTTTAATTTTCCCCTTTTTTTCTTTTTAAAGTCCCCAATTTTTAAACAAGGTTTTCCCTCCCCATCCTTTTAAAAGGTTTTTAGAAATTGGGGGAAAAAGTAAAAAATTTTTTTTCAAACCCCGGGGGAAAATCATAAACTTGGGGGGGAAATTGGGGAAAACCCTTTTCCCAAACCCCCCCCGACAATTTAAAAGAAAAACTAAAAAACTGGACCCGGGGGTGGGGCCCTTTTTTTTTTATTTATTCCCTTTTTTCTATATTTTTAAAAACCCAAAATTTTTTCCAGGCATCCCACCCCCCCCCCCAAAAGAATTTTTTTTTTTTTTTTTTCTTTTTTTCGTTTTTTTTTTTTTTTCCTGGGGGATTTGTTTCCCCCATAAAAAAATTTTTTTTTATTTTTTTAAACCCTTAAACAATTAGAAATTGGAATTTTTGGTTTTTAAAACCAAAAACACACTAAACCCGGAAAAAAAGTTTTTTTAAAAGTTTAAACCCCCCAAAAGGTTTAACAGGTGGGCTCCTTTCTGAAAAGAAATGCCAGGTTTTTGGGGGGGAAAAACCCCGAAAAATGTTAAAAACCCCCCCCCGGGGGTTTTTTTTCCCGAAAAAACCCCCCATTGAAACCGGATCCGGGGGGAAGGGTTAAGGAAAAAAAAAAAAACAAAAAAACTAGGCTATTATGAAAAAACCCCTTTTTTTAAAAAAGACTCCCCAAAATTTTTTTAAAAAACCCTTTTTTTAAAGGGAAGGGTTAGAACTAAAACACGAAATTTACCCCAAAACCCCCACATTTTACCTGAAACCCGAAAAAAAGGGGTTTAAAAAAAAAATTTCCCTTTACAGATTTTAAACTGACCCCCATCTGTTGTTTTTGGTTTTCCATGAAAAAAAATCCCTTAAATTTTTTAAGTTGGGGGGATTTGCAAAATTTTCCCAAAAGGGGTTTTTTTTTTGTTTTTTTTTGGGGTTTAAACCCCCCCCCCCAAAAATAAAAAAATTTCCCGTCCCCCTTTGGGGGACAAATGTCTACCCCCGAGACAGATATAGGGGCTTGGGCCAAAACCCTTTCCAAATTTTCCCAAAATTTTTTAAAAAAAATGTGGGCCCCCGGAAACCCCCCCCAGTCCCCCAATTTCCCCGACACCAACCCCCAAACCAAACCTCAATACCCTTTTAAAGTTTTTAGTCCAACAAAAAGGGGGTTAACGTAAAAAAACCTTTTTTTTAAAAACTTTTGGTTTAAATTTTTGGGGGGGTTTGGGGAAACGAAAACCCCCGCCCTTTCCCCCCTCCCCTTTGGGGAAAAAAAAGAAATTTTTTAAAAGGGCCAAAAAAATATTTCCCTATAATGTTTGTGGGAGGAAGGACCAAAAGAAAAATGGGAGGAAAAGGAAATGAAAAAAGGGGGGGTTTTTTGGGGCCCCTTTAAAATTTTTCCAAAAAGGGGGGGCAACTGGAAAAAACCCTTGGAAAAAGGTAAAGGCCCCCCTTTTTTTAAATTTTTTGGGGGGGATTTTTTGAAATTTTTTAAAGTAAAAAATTTCAAAATTTTTTTTTTGCCAAGGGAAAAACCCCGCTTTGGGAAACCCCAAACCCGGGTAGTAATTGTTAAGTTTTACCCAAAAATTTTTTAAATTTTTTAAAGAAACCCAAAAGCCTTGGAAAAGGTTTTTTTTAGTCTAAAAATTTTTTTTGTAAAAGGGAAAAAAAAAACTACAAAAAAGAAAAACCCAACCCTTATGACCCTTCCAAATGCAAATTTTTTTGCGCAAAACCCCCCCCCCTTTTTTTTTTTGAAACGGATTCCCCTAAACCCCAAAAAAAGAAAAGGAAAAACCCTCCGGGTTTGGGGAACTTGTGGTCACTTCCCCTTTTTGGCCAGTTTTTAAAAACTGAAAAAGTAAAACAAAGGGTGTTTTAAAAAGGCTTTCCCCCCCAATACATTTTCCCAAAAAATTTTCCTAAAAAAAAAAAAATTAAAAACAAATAAAAGGAAAAAATTTTTTTAAAACTCCTTTTTTTTTTTTTTTTCATTTCCATTTTATTCAAATTTTTAAAAGCAAAAAGGGGTTTTAAAATGTTCTAACAACCCTTTTTTACTAAAACTGGGGGTTCCCCCAAAACGGGGCCCCCGGGGAAAAAGGCCCCAAGAAAAAAACCCGCTCCCCTTTTTTTTTTTCCCAAAAAACCCTTTTTTTTGTCCCCAACCCCTTAAACCCCTTTTTTAAAGAAGGGTTTTTATTTTCTTTTTTTTTCTTCATGTGTGGGAAACCAAATTTCCAAAAAATTTTTTTAAAATTCCCTATAGGGTGAAATTTTGGGGTTTTTTTTTTTTTTGAAATGTGGGGGGCCCCAAAGAAGGGCCCCAAAAATTTTTTTTATTTTTTCCCAAAAATTTTAAACAAAGTTTTTTTTAAAAAAGCCCCCCCCCCCCCCAACCTTTTTAGGCCCCAAAAAAAAAATCCCAAAAAAAAAAATAGAGCTTTCAAAATGGGAAGGGGAAAATTTAAAAACCCCCCCCCCAAAAAAAACTTTAAAACAGGGAAAACCAGAAATTCGGGGAGAGCATAGAAAAAGAAAAACCCGTATACAAAAATATTTTTGGTTTGGTTTAAAATTTTAAAAAAAAAAAAGTTTTTTTTTTAAAAGTTGATAGAGTCAATAATGGTTGTTTGTAACATATTTAAAAAATATAATTTTTCGTTTTTTTTGGACACTGCACTTTCCGTCGCCATCTTTTTTAACATTTTAAGTTTAAAGAAAATACCATGTATAAATTGGTTATTTCGGGCAAAAAAAAAACCCAAGGAAAATAACAAAGGGAAAAACTCTGTAATTACTCAAATAGAGTTTGGTTCTTGTCCCTGCCCCCCTTTTTAGTGTGGTTGACCATTGATAAATTTTTTTTGAAACCCAAACCCAGTATTTTTACAATTTTATACTCTGACAAGGGAAAAATAAACTAAGGGCAATAACCTCTGTAATTCTAAGATAAGTTTTATGGTTTTGTGCACTGCCTTCCCTATTGTGGTTGACCATTGTATGAAATTTTTTTTTTTTAAATCCAACCGTAGTTTAAATTTTATACTCGGGACAAGGAAAATAAAAAAGGGGCAATAACTCTGAAAATTCCTTTAGATAATTTTAGGTTTTGTGCACGCATTTCCTCTCATTGTGTTTGCCCCATTGTATGAAAATTGTTTTAAAAATCCAACCCATAGTTTAAAATTTTATCCCGGAAAAGGGGAAAAAATAAAAAGGGGCAAAAATTTTCTGAATTACTCTAGATAGTTAGGGTTCTTGTGCACTGCACTTCCTCCGTGTTGACCATTGTATAAAATTGTTTTTTGAAATCCAATCATATTTTTACTTTTTTAAAACCCCCGGAAAAGGAAAAAAAAACAAAGGGCAATAACTCTTAATTACCCTGATAGATTTTATGGTTCTTTGCACTACTTTCCCTTTTGGGTTAAAACCTTGTATGAAATTTTTTTTTGAAACCCAACCATATTTTTTTACAATTATACTCTGGACAAGGAAAAGTAACAAAGGGCAATAACCTGAAATTTCCTATAGATAGATTAAAGGGTTCTTGTGCATGCACTTCCTTTCATTTGTTGACCATTGTATAATTTTTTTTTTTAAAATCCAACCAGTATTTTACAATTTATACCCCGGACAAGGAAAAAAAAAAAGGGAAATAACTCTGTAATTCCTAGATGGTTATGGTTTTTTTTGCACTGCATTTCCCCCTCTCATTGTGCTTGACCATTGATAAAAATTTGTTTTGAAATCCAATCAGTACTTTACAAGTTATACTCCGGACAAGGAAAAAATATAAAGGGAAAAAAAACTCTGTAATTACTCAATAAAATTTTATGGTTTTTTGTGCACTGCATTTTTCCTCATTTTTGTGGTTGACCATTGTATGAAATTGTTTTAAAATCCAAACCAGTATTTTTACAAGTTATACTCTGGACAAGGAAAAGAAAAAAGGGCAATAACTCTTAATTCCTAAGAAGATTTTTTAGGGTTCTTGTCACTGCATTTCCCCTCTCTTTGTGCTTGCCCTTTTGTATGAAATTTTTTTTTGAAATCAAACTTGTATTTTTTTCAAGTTATCTCCGGAAAAAGGGAAAAAGTAACAAAGGGAAAAAAATTCCAAAATATGAAAGGGATTTTTATGGTTCTTGTGCACTCCCATTTCCCTCATATTGTGCTTGATCATTGCATGAAGTTGTATGAATTCCAACTTGGGTTTTTTCAAGTTATGCTCCGGGACAAGAAAATGCAAACGGACCGTGGACCGACCGCCACCGGGTGACCCTAAAACCCCCCCAAACTTTGTTTCGGGGGTATAAATATATATTCACTTAAACCCACATATACAAGACAGTCGACATTACGTTGGCTTTTTGGGGATACTTTATATAATATTTTGAAAACCATTTAACCACCATCCTTGCTAATTTTTTCCCCTTTTTTGTCTCATTCCCTTGACAATGACTTTTTTTTTCTACATGCTCTATAAAAATTTTGTTGATTTTAAAGCGATGCCCTGGCTATATTCCAAATTTGAAAGTTTTTTTTTGCCATTTGAATTTAAAATTCTCAACTTTTTTTTGAAAAAAAAAAAAAGGGAATCTTTTTTTGGCAAAAAAAAAAAAAATTATTTGGGCTTTCCACAATAAAGGCAGTTTATAAATATCAACTGTTTATAAACTGATAAATATACTCTTTACTTTTATCCTCTAGATTTGCTTTAATTTCTTGACAATTTTTTTTTCTCCAATTTTTAAACATTTCATGTGAAAATTTCCAATTGGAAGGGGAAAAACTCTTTTCAAAAAAAAAAAAAAAAAATCCCTTGTCAAAAAAATTCAGACAAAACAACAATCACAGACAGAGACTTACTGGCTTTTCTGGACATCACTTGTACTCCTCCAGTTTTTGGTCTTTTTACCAAAAAAGGCGGGCCCTCCCATGGTCATTCACACACACTCTGTATAGTCCTTGCCTTGAAGGAAAACTTTGGATTGTAAATAAAAACTTTCACAGCATAATCATTTTTAAACGCAGGAGCATATTTAAAATTATAACCATTATTTTCAATCAATTTAATATATAATAACTTTATTTTATTTTTTTTATTGAAACTACTTAAGAATTTGACAAGAAAACAAATAATCAAAGAGTACTGTACCTAAATATCACATTTGGGGGGTATTTTTTTTTTGATTTGGTTTAATGTCCCCTCTATTCAAATATTTAAAATATTTTGTCTATTGGACAGATAAAAAACGCACACTGCCAGCTTAATAATGAGATTCCACAACCTGAAAACCGTTATATTAGTCAACCACATAATCTCTTATGCCCGGGGGCTAATCAAGAAAAATCAAAAGATACAACGTATGGCATTAAGCTTTAGCTACATTTCAGGGGGAGAAAAAAATGGTTTTTGATTAGAAAATTTAAAATTTTCAAAGGGTACTGCATTGTTTACTGTTGGTTTTTATCCCCCTTCACATCTGCTCTCAAAGGGTAGATAGTTAAAATTCAACGTAGCCCCCCGTAGAGTAGAATTTTTAATCATTTGAATATAAAAACCTTAAAAAATTTTTATTCAGCTTTTTTTTGAAATGTTACAAATTTAAATCAAAAAATTCTATAAATTTTTCCAACCCTTGGAAAATTTTTTCACATTTTATTCACAGTTTCTCCATTTTATAGAACACTTTAATAATTTTCTACTGCTTTTTAATTGTGACCACATTGTTTTTTACATGGACACAAATTTTCCCCCTTTTGAAAAAAGCAGATGATTTTTGTTTGTTTGGGTTGCTGGGTTTAATGTCAAACCGACAGTATTTTCAATCATTTTTTAAACTATGTCTAAATTGAAACAGATATTGAGCGCAAATCTGCAGATCATGCAGTAGAATATGCATATCCCAAAAAACCCTTACATTACCCTGACACGGGGAAATACCCTTAATGCTAAGCAAAAAGCGGGACTACCAGTACCATTTTTAATAAACTTTTTAATTCCGGTCAGGGGTTGAACCCTGATTTTCCCACTTCCCCGAGCAAAACGTTTTAACCATTCAGCCACCTGGGAAGGTTGTGTGCTTTTTCTAATCTTTTGGCCATTATCCCCCTTTTCAAAGATCAATTCGAACAAAACGGTATTCATTTCCTCATATATTTAATTTCAAAAAAACCAAAACCAATTGACCCAAAAATTTATATTAATGAGCACGGGGGAAAAAAGAAAGCTGTGAATACACAAACTTTATGTGCTGAAATGACAAAAAATTTATACAGAATTTTTTTTCAGAATTCCAGACTCAACATCCTGTATTTGAAAATGGGGGAAGACTTCAGGGCACCAAAAGCTTTTTTTAAGGAACAAAGCTCCCCGGTAGAACCAAACAACTTAAACCCCAAAAACAGGTTTGAAAGCTTCCTCATAAGAAAAAAAAAAAACCCACAGTCAAGAAAAGGGGTGTTCACCCACGTGGGAGGTGCTTTTTAGATTGTAAGTCCAAAAAAAAGGCCCCTTGATTTTTTTTTTTTGATAATTTTTCTATAATAACGGGTATTAATATGTACAAAAAAAAAAAGAACTTTTTGTAAACAAACACACTTGACTGTTCTGCAACTTATAGGTGACTGTTTAGTAAGATAACCCAAACCACTGAAATTGGGGGTTATCATAATTTTTATGATTATTTTTTAACCTAATTTTTTTTAAAAGTTAATTATAACCAATTTTAAATTTTCATCTTAACTATTCATTTTTAAAACTTTTTTTTTTTCTTCGTCCATTTTATCATTAATCATACAAAAAACTTATATCCTTATTTCAAAATTTTTTAAATTTTCATACCTACATCGCCCCAAAAAAAGATTATGAAGAAAATAATAGGATTTTCATCCCCAGGTCAATTTTTTTTTTTTGTTTTTTTTTTAAAAATTTTTTTAAAAATGGTAAAAAGGAAAGTGCAAATTGATAAGCTTTTTCCCAAAACGTTTTTATTTTTTAAAATATCTTGAAAATTAAAAAAAATTATTTTCATTTTTAAAAAGGGCGAAAAAAAAAACCCAAGTTCAGAAAAATGGAAAAAAAAAAAAAATAAAAACAATACATTTAAAAAAAAATTTTTTTTTTTTTGAAAAACCCCGACGGAACCCCTCGCGTCGTGGGGTTCAACATTCACAACTAAAATTTCTCTAAATTTTTTATTTTTGAAGTTATTTTTTATGAAAAATTGGAAAAACAAATACTTTATTGTTGACGGGCCAGATTTTTTATTGTTAAATATATCTATTTTTCTTTTGGGTTTAAATTTTAAAAAAAAAAAAATAAAAAATGATATTTTTAAGATTTTCGATCCAAAGTGGAATTTCGTATATTTTACAACAAAGTTTTATAACTTTTTTTTTTTTTTAAGTATTTTTTATGAAAAATTGAAACAAAAAAAAACTTTACCATTAACTGTTTGATTTTTGTTTTTTTTTAAATTTTCATTGTTTCCTAAAATTATCGTGAAAACTGAAAAAATGTCAGGTTTTTTTAAAATATAATTGGGGAAAATTTAAAATTAAGACCCACAGTTTTTTTGATTCTTTTAATAAAACCCAAATCACAGCTTATTTTAAATGTTTTTTTGACACTTTTTTTCCCCCCAAATTTTTTTCACAAAAAATACTTATTTCAAAATATCTAATGACTATTTCCATTTACTTTTACAAAAAAAAACATTCATGAAAGTGAATAAAACTTTTGGTATGAAAATATTCTGAAAAAGTTTACATCAATATGACAAAGGGGGTTTTAAAGTATTTGAATAATTTTCATATTTTGAGAATGGGTAAGTCAGTTTGAAAAAAAATTTTTTAATGTCAAAATTTTTTTTCCAATACTTTTAATTTGCCAAAATTTTAAATATGTGATATTGATATTAGAATAAGAAAAAAAAAAATAAATGGTTATGGGGGAATTAAGGTTTTTTTAAAAAAATTGAAAACAATCCATCAAATTTAACATTTTACTGCAAAAAAACGTAATTTTGGGAGAAAAAAAAAAAAAAAATGATATCTTGAACTTTTTTCCCTTATATAAAAAATAAGTTTTTGATAATTTATAAACGAGAGGAAAAGAGAGAAAGAAGTAATACTTTGAAATTTTTATAGCAATAAAAAATATTGCTTTTTTTTTCTAAAATTGAAATCTAAAAATTTAAACCCTAACACTTTTCCAAAACAACATTGTTTTAATCCCAAGATCCAAATCTTGATGGGTGATTATAAGGTTAATCATATTGCTCCCAAAAATGTCATAAATGCCTGGGGGGCTGCACCTGAACCTAGACTACTTCTCTAGTGATTGCACCCCATGGGGGGCCAGCCATCAACTGTAAACCCCAAAAAAGGGGAAAAGCTTTTCAAAAAGGGGACTAAGTTTTTTTTATAAGTTAAAAAAGGTCATAAACTTTCAGCGGAAAGTGTCCCCAATCAGTTATTTTTTTTTTACACAGCATGGGGGGCCCAGCTTTTTTAATTTATGATGCAATAGGAAGACCCTCCCCCCACCAAAAACCACACCCAAATTAAAAAAAAGAGGTTTTTGTCATTTTTTAAATGTTAAAAAAAGGTTTGGTTATATGCTACCAACTTTAAATAAAATTTTTTTTTTTTCTTTAGGAAGAGTACAGAATCATAATTATATGTTTTTTTATTTAGGTTAATTGTATTTAAAAAAAAAAATACAGGCTTTTCCATCTAAACAGCATTTTTTTTTTTTTTTTCATTCATCTAGTTTATTTTTACTTTTAATGAGTGAATTGTTCCTATGTTCCTCCACAAAAATTTACTTAAGGTTTTTTAAAACCGATTGATTGTTTTTTCCCCCTTTATTTCAAAATCAGATGTAAGTTTGAGATTTTTTTATCACGAAAATGATAGGTTGCATGCATGATTTTAATCAATGAAAAATGGGTATACAGTTAGTGATTTTTTTTCATCACCAAAGAAGGGGGCGGGAAAGCAAAATTTTAAAGAGGTTGCATTTCATCCCATTTTTTTTTTTTTAGAAAAAAAGAAAATTTTACAATTGTAATGCAGCCATTCTTCATTTTGAACAGGGCTCTCCATATCTTTGAAACCCCAAGAGTCTTGACCCCTTTGGGCCAAATTTCAAGGTTCAAATTTTTTTTTTTTCAGTAATTTTTCTTAGATCTAAAAAAGTCACAAATTTTTTAAAGTAGCGATTACATGTTTTAGATCAAAAAAAGTTTTTTATGAAAAGTATACTTTTTTATTTTATGTACATATTATTTGCAATAAGTGTTCTGATTAAAAAGAAAACCTGTTTTTTTAAACAAAACAAAAAAAAATAAAAATAAAATTATTTCTATAAAATTGCAAAAAAAACAAAGAAATAAAAAATACGGACAACGGGATATGCTGTGATTTTTTCTCTAGGAAGGAGCCCCCCTTTCTCCCCGCTGAATGGTTGATGATTTCATTCTGGCCTCAATCATTGCGAGATTTGTTTCTCTAGGAAAAGGGAGCCCCCTTTCCCCCTGCTGAATGGTGATGGTTCATTTTTGGGCCATCAATGACAGATTTTTTTTGTCACAAGAAACCCAAGCGTAACTGGAACTCCTAAAAAAGTCCCCAACCAAAAAATAAATAAAAAAAAAAATTAAAAAAACTGTTTTTTTCCATTTTCTTTTAAAATGTAGTCACATTGGGAAACCTTTTTTATCATGGGAAAAAGCCAAGTCTCATAATAAAAATGTTTTTTTTCCCAAATTTTAAATTAAACGGATTTAAATTTATAAATTTAGAAAGTCTAGGCTTTATTTTAAAAAAAAGGTGAAAAAGTTTTTCCCTTAATGTGGAAAGAAAATGAAGCTGCAAAATTTTTTTTTTTTTTTAAAGTAGAAAACAAAAAAATGAATTTAGTAATGGCAAATTTTTTAAGAAAACAAAAAAAAAAAAACTGCCAATAACTTCCCCAAAATTACATAGAAAAATATCCAGGCAATTTAAAAAAAATTGCTCAAATCTTATCAGTTATTCAAAAACGAAAAAATAGCAAGGGAAAAATAAAAATTTTTTTCTTACCTTCATTTTTTTTTTTTTTTTTTTTTTTTTTAAAACCTTTTTTGATTCTGTAAAAAAATCGATCTACTTTCGGTTTTTTTGGTCCCCAATATTTTTTTTTATTGACAGACTAATCATACCATTTGTTACAATCATCACACCTTTCATTTAAACCACTGGGGAATAGCCCCTTAAATATTTTGTTATTATCAAAAATAAAAAATTCCAGCCGATTCCCATTGGAAATTAACCCGATAAACACCCTAGGGAAAAAAACCCTTTTGCCCCTGGTTTTTTTGCCTTTAATCTTTTCCACGTCGTAAAAAAAAGGGATCCACAAAACCCCGTGTACAGAAGCTAACAGAGTTCACGAAAAAATTTTCCCACGCAAAAACGGGAATTTGTAATTGGTTTTACGCAATCGGCGATTTTTCATTTAGGGTGTACACAAAAGCCGAAGCAATCGAGAATTTATTAGGCCCCAATTAGAGAACTGACAGTGATAACAGTCAATGGGGGGTCATTACTTACTGATCCGAATCTGTTTGAGGGGGGGTACTTTTATGATCGATGATCTGTTGGTATTGACCACCCAGTTTTTTTTTCCCCGGGTCCAAAATGACGCCTGGTACAATTTTACCCCGGGGGCAAAAAAAAGCGTCATTGAAAAAACTCCCGGGGCAAAACCCGGAGCTCGGTCAAAAAAGAGCCCTGGTGGGGAAAAAATGCGTTTTACAGTCAACCAAAGGCAGTTTTTGAAAATTAGTTATGGCAATTACGATCGCGTATGGTACGAAATTTCACTCGGGAAAAACAAGTAATTTAAATAATAAAAAAAAGTGTATTATAAAAGATACTAAAATTAAAAAAAATATGTTAATTAAAAGGATTTATACCAAAAGATGTTGTTTCAAAAGAAAAACCTATTACACCTTTACTTCCGTTTGAAAATTTTTTTTTTTTTCTTTTCGGTAAAATTCAAAATGGCGGCCGCACTCGATTCGCCAGCGGGGCGTTTTTTTTTTTAAAAAAATTTTGATTTCATCGGGCCTGCGGATCTTTTAAAATGCATGAATTGTCTTGAAAAATATAAAAATTAAAGAGCAGACCTTTATACTTTTAGAAATAAAAAGATCTAGTTTACTTCTTTTAATCTTCCTAAAAAACCGCCAGAAACCCTACCTTATTACTCGGAAAAATTAATTGACAAAAACGTTAATTCAAAAACCTCGAGAAAATTTATTCTTTTTTTGTAAAAGGGATATAATTTTTAAATCTAAAAAAAAGGTTGGGTTTTAAAATCCGCAACTGCGTCATTAAAATCGGGAAAACAATTCTGCGTCATTACACTATCCCCAAAATTAAAAAAATTTACTTACCTGGCGGGGTTTTACACACAATACACAAAAAATAAGAACAAAACAAAAAAAAACATATACATCATGGAAAGTAATTTTATTTACACTTAAAATATGTAACTTTTATATTGTTTTTGATATTTTTTTTTTCCCTTTGAAAAAACAGACTTTTTTACACTAGGTTTTTACCGATTTTGCAGAATTCTTAACTGGGTATCTGCCAGCGGGGGATGCTAATAGGATAAAAAAATGAATCATGTAAATTTTACAAATTACTTTTTTAAAAAAAACAACAAATTAAATCATTTAAAACGTAAATTGCATATTTCAAGATAATTTTTTTTTCAAAAATTCTATTCATTTTTCCCATAAAAAAGCCGTTTATTTAAAAAAGAACATAAAAAAGAAATAAAAATTTTTAATTAATCGATTTAAAAAAACTCGCGAAAAACTCGAAAAAAATTTTTAAAGCCCCACTATTTGACAAACTTACCAGTCTATAAAAAACCCGCGACTCAAAAAACCCTTCCCCCTCTTTTTTTTTCATCTTTTTTTTTTTGAAGAAATGTCTACGCATTAAAAAACGTGTGCATGTCGTCCAAATCGCGCAAAATTACAAGCTATTCTTTTTGTGTTTACCGCAGCCGCCAAAA
>CM037779.1:72142872-72192872 GCA_021229015.1 Solen grandis | reverse complement strand
TTTATCTGTCGGGGCCATATCTCAAAACCATAGACCCCAGAGAAAAAAGTTCATCCTGTAATGTTGATGGGTTATACACCCAATATGTTCAGAGTTGTGGCCCTTGAGTCAATAGCTTCGTGGCATATTCACCTAAACTTAATAATTACCTTTGCATGTTAATATGGACAATGGAATAATGCATGTCCACAAATGTTCAAATTCACAGTATTCCATCTTCTGGAGCCATATTACGGTTTGGATAGGCATATTTTATAACTAATTAGTCCCCTACCGGTGTTCACACCGGAGGGACTATAGGTTTGCCCTCCGTCTGTCCGTCCGTTGTCCGTCCGTCTGTCCGCTCAAATCTGGATCCCGCGATAACTTAATAACTGAGCAAGCTAACTTGATAAAACTTGCTATATGACTAGATGGCAATGTGTAGATTATGCACATCATTTTATTTTTGTTCTTCGACTAAAATTGTGGTTGGTATGGTAACAGAAATAGTGAAAATATGGCAAAAATGGGATCCCGCGATAACTAAGCAAGCTAACTTGATAAAACTTGCTATATGACTAGATGGCAATGTGTAGATTATGCACATCATTTTATTTTTGTTCTTCGACTAAAATTGTGGTTGCTATGGTAACAGAAATAGTGAAAATATGGCAAAAAATGGGATCCCGCGATAACTAAGCAAGCTAACTTGATGAAACTTGCTATATGACTAGATGGCAATGTGTAGATTATGCACGTCATTTTATTTTTGTTCTTCAACTAAAATTGTGGTTGCTATAGAAACGGAAATAGTGAAAATATGGCAAAAATGGATCCCGCGATAAACTAAGCAAGCTAACTTGATGAAACTGCTATATGACTAGATGGCAATGTGTAGATTTATGCACGTCATTTTATTTTTGTTCTTCGACTAAAATTGTGGTTGCTATGGTAACGGAAATAGTGAAAATATGGCAAAAAATGGGATTGATTACCATATTGAGTCAAGGTGGAGCCGGTAGGGGACTTTATGTGTTGCATACAACACCAGTTACTTGTTTAAACTACTTTTTGCATGTATATATTATTTGTCCCATTCATTGGTATTGTATATCAGTTCAATGAATTTGTTTAAATGTTTGCTCTACTTTTCCATCAGTAATGTATATAGAAAGGAAAACACACCCTGCTTTATGTTACAAAAACTGGTCAAGTGGCAGGTTAGTAACTTGAAGGTTCCTGATTCAAGACGGGCCACAACCTTGCAATTTAAAACAAGAAATATCTTTTAAAGGAGTATATTGCATCGGTGGGGATTGAAATTTAATGGCGAGTGTAGAAACTATTATCGTGATGCTAGGAAGTCAAAATAACATGGAAAAAAAACTTGGTATTCAAGTATCCCTCTACTATAACCGATGTAGTAATCATTGTAATTTTAGCGCACTGTCTTTCAGTCATACGGAGATGGTGAAAACAGACTAAAATATGCTTCACCGTCCCTGCAGGCCGAGTAGTAGACCCTTCCCCTTGGAGCGGTGACATAGCAAAGTCGTATTAAACGGTACTGGTTTTAGCTCCTTGCTTGACGCTCAGCATATAAGGTAGTTCCAGGACTGGTCGTATTAAAACGGTACTGGTATAGCTCCCTTGCTTGAGCTCAGCATATAATGGTAGTTCCAGGACTGGTTGTCAGGATAATGTGAATTTGTGTGGTATCATGCCACATATCTATGGCGTGATACTGCAGTGTGTCAGCACTATATATCTGTCTCAAGTAGGAATAATCCTCCAAATTGACTGAAATACTGTTGTGTAATGTTAAACCCAAAAATAAACATAAAATATACTGCAGGTATTTATAATGTTCAGTCCTAAACAGTTTCAGTGTGTTTTAAAGAGAAGTGTTTTGATATAATAACTTTAAATTTATCAAGAAAATGTTATTCAGTTGGAATACTTTATTAAAAACTCTGGTGGTTGTCACCTTAAAAAAAAATTTGGTAAAAATGTGGGGCTTGACCTTGACTCAAACCCCGAGGCATTTAGCTCAAAGGCCGAGTGTTCTACCAAATGAGCTAGCAGGCCGTTTTATATCTTTCTATCCTATTGTGAAATTGATGTGGTTATTACTCGGGTTATACTATATATTCTGTAGTCCCAATTTGATTGGCTTTTACAAAGGTCAACCTGAGACGACTTTCTATACAAACTTGGTCAGATCCAGTTAGCAGATTGTGAAAATGTCAACTCTTGAACATTTCAAAAGCATTTGAATAACCATTTTTTTGGGGTTACATTCCAAGCTATAACACTTGGTATTTATATAATATTCAAAATTTTTCAGGTGGATTTTTGATGTGGGGACGGATTTGTTGAATGTAACCAAATGGCCACTTACTTCAGGAACTCCTCTTGTATGGAGACATGCTCGACTGTGCAAAAAGAGAGGTTGGCTATTTCAAAATTTTAAATTCCTTGACGTCCTGGATATGCCCTGGATGAATATACCGGGGTCATACCTGATAAACCAGATCAGACTGAAAGACATTCTCATGTCTGAACAAATTCATTGTTGTTCTTGGTGACAAGTGTTCGAAGGGGACAGTAAAAACCATGATTAAAACAACCGTCTGTGATTTTAACTATTTTTAGAACAGGGACAAAATATGGACAATCGGCAGAAGAAATTTCTTTAGTCTGAACAGCTTGTTCCAAAAGATACCGACTGGTGAAGCAACTTGCAAAACTGTTTGGGTTTTAAACAGGTTTCATTGGTCACTCTGTAGTGTAGAGATATTGATAAATAAGGCAAAAAAATGTTCCATTTTATGTCATTGAAAGGGGAAATTTTGTAGCCAGTATGAATGGTAAGCTTGTAATTTTATAGTGTTAAGCTTAAAGGGAAATGTATATAGACTTACCATTCCAGCATGCAAATCTTGCTATTGTCTTAGGTTTTTATCAACTGTACCATTCGAATTTAAGCACTTCCTGTACATGTAACCATCTGTCATAATACAGGATAAAACGGAATATGAATTAGATCATTTATGTATTTTGGCCATTTTTAAATCATATACATGTATTTTGCATTTCATATAAATCAAAGAGGACTTATAAAAAATCAAATTGAAAAATCTCTTTGGTGACTTGATTGACGGTGACAGATTTGTTGCAATCCTGAAAATGGTAGATTAAATCAATCTAGCAAAGTGGGAAGACAGAAGAATCAAACTAGATTGAATATAGTGCGGGGTTGTAAATTGTTTTGATATGACATGTTGTAGTTCCTTTTAATGTCATGATTATCAGGATGCTAATGTACCAGTAATTAAGTCTCCCAAATGAAGTTTGGAGACTTTTTGTTTTTATTCTGATTCTTCTTATTAAGTTTCCCAAACAAAGTTTTGAAACTTGTTGATTTTACTCTGTTTCTTCTTCTTCTTCTTTCTTCCTCTTGCAACTTTGTACAGGCCATATCCAGAACCCTTTTGCCTATCTTTAAAAAAACTCACACACTTAAAGTCCCAAAGTAGTGGTGCCTCCCTGATTTTTGTAAATGTGGGGTGGTCCCTGGGGGTCAACCCCGACCCCTCAAAGATGAAATTTTGCATATTTCCAACCCTAAAATCTTATATGTTTTGTACGTCATAATGTGAAGAATTGAATAGAACAAATCTTGTGTCCCTGAGGTCACCAAGTGGGTGAATTTTAAACTTACTAACCCTCAGTTTACTTATAATCTTATATCTGTTCAGATCCCTACCCCTAAACCATATAAAATTCTTGTTCCTCATTGATGAGATGAACTGAATGGTACTTCTTTTATGTTCACATGGGTCACCAAGGGGTCAGGCCCCATCCCTGAATTTTACTTATGACCTTATATCTCAAAAATATTCAGATCCCAACCTGTAAATCATATATATTTTTGTTCCTCATGACAAGACAGATTGAATGGTACTACTTTGGAACCCCCTGTGTTCACACAGTGGTCAGGCCCCATTTTACTTATTACTTTGTATCTCAAAAATTGTTCAGATCCCCACCATTAAACATATAAATCCTTGTTCCTCATGATGAGACAAAATGAATTGTACTTCTTTAGTGTCCCGGGGGGTAGGGGGTACAAAGGGGTCTGGCCCCACCCCGTCATTTTTTACTTCTGACCTTTATTTTGAAAACCAATTCATGTACGAGTGTCTTAGAAACTTTGTTTGGGGGACTTGGTAAACAGTTAACTGTTACAATTATTACTCTACTCGTTTTATTATGATCTTATACATTTTATTGCATACTGAGTTATTCAAATACATTTTTTTTGTAAACATGTATTGCATACTGAATAATTCAGATACGTTGTTTATGTATACATTTATTGCATACTAATAATTCAAATACATTGTTTATGCACATGTATTGTGTCTGAATAATTCAGATACGTTGTTTATGTATTCATGTATTGCATAGTGAATAATTCAGATACATTGTTTATGTACATTTTTTTAATTAATAAATGCCAATCCAAGTTGCACATATTGTTGCTACATCTTCATCTGCTTGATTTTAAATGAGTTATGGCCCTTGTTATATTTATGGAATATATTTTGTTCACACTATTTTGGCTACCAATTGTCTGATTTTGATTTTAACTGCATAACATTAATAAGTACCAAGTCTAGTTGCACATATCGTTGGCACATCATGACCGGCTTGATTTTTAACTCCCCTGAGCATATTTGCTCATGATGAGCTATTAGGATTGTTGAATGTCCACCGTCTGTCATCCTCAATTAATTTGTTTACACCCTAGCATCTTCATTTCTTAAACAGTCATCTTCAAATTTTATGACATAGTTTATGGTTTATGGCTATAATCTTCTAGTCAAGTTCGATTATGGCTGATATAGGCTAATTGTTTCAAAAGTTATACCCCTTTTAATATAAAAAATGCCAAATTTCACTTTGTTTACATTTCTTTAGCAATGAAGGCAATGTTTCTCAGATGAGCAATTTCAGGGCCATCTTAGCCTTCTTTTATAGGAGTTAGGGCCCTTTGTTATATCTTTGAAGATTTTTTGTCCACACTATTTATTAGCTACTTTTCATTTAACTTCACAACAATTTTAAATACCAAGACTACTTGCTCATATTGTAGACATGTCATGTTTGCTTCAGTTTTCTTTGAGTTATTCCCCGTTTGCCATATTTCTTGAATATATCTTATCTGCTTTATATCTCAGCTACTATTGGTCAGATTTTGATAAAACTTCACAGCATTTATAAGTACCAATGGTACTTACAATATCCTTAGCTTAACTTAACTTTATTTATTTTTTCATATTCATTAGAATATTTTATTGGCATACATGTATAAGTTATCAGAGCTCTACCTAGTTTTGGTGTGTTTTTATACGCCGCCGGAGGCGGTCGTATATTGGCGTCATCCTCCTACATTTCTGAATGAATCTTTTCAAAACTTGGTCAATGTCATTACTATAATAGGTAGATGTGCATGAAGTGGCAATTTTTCCCGGTCCATTGATTTTTACAAGATTTGTGTCCTTGAAACTTAGTCTCTGTATGATTGATATTGCAGCCTTGTGAACGCAACTCCTCCTACATTTCTGAATGAATCTTTTCAAAACTTGGTCAATGTCATTACTATAATGGGTAGATGTGCATAAATTGGCAATTTTCCGGTCCATTGATTTTTACAAGATTTGTGTCCCTTGAAACTTAGTCTTTTATAGCTGATTGTTTATTGCAGCCTTGTGAATGCAACTCCTCTACATTTCTGAATGAATCTTTTCAAAACTTGGTCAATGTATTACTATAATGGGTAGATGTGCATGAAGTGGCAATTTTCCGTTCATTAAATTTTGCAAGATTTTTGTCCCTTGAAACAATTTCTTGTATGTTTCTGACCTAATCTTTTCAAAACTTGGGCAATGTCATTTACTATGGGTAGATATTGCACAAAGCAGGGATTTTGATGTTCATCAATATTTGCAATAGTTATGCCTTTCTAAACATGGTCTCTTGAAAAAACAACTGGAGTTTCTAAACAGGTAAAAGTGCAAAAAAGCAGGGATTTTCGGGTACAGTGATTTTTGCAAGAGTTATGGGAGAAAGAAAAAAGGTTTCATATTGTACTGCTTTTTGACCTACTGTCATATTGGAACTTTTTTTTAGGGTTCTATCTCTGTTCAGCTAAACAAATTTGGGTCTTACAGACTTCATTATGAGCTTATGCTTACAAAAATGTTAAAACAATAATTAAAAGACCCCTCTTGGTCTTTGTGGCGGCGTATATTGTGGCATCACTGGCACTCTTGTTATTTTTACCCTTTCAACTTTATCAAGACTTACTGGTAACAAAACTGTTAAAAAGCAGTATCTCGGGTATTCTTCATCTTCAATGATAGTTCTTGTTTTTCACTGTTTTATCTTAAATGATAGTTCTTGTTCTCTCTATTTTAATTGTTTCAGTTGCGTTGCTGAATCTATGAAAATATCTATGATAGTTTTGAGACGTAAATCAAATACATGAAAATTGTTCATTTTGAGACACATAGCCATTTTTAAGCAGAAGCCCACTTTCGTTGTTGTAAGTAGATGTGGTATGTCCCATTATTCTACTCATTTTTCATATAATTATGTGAAATGGGTTTTCCAAAAAATATCAAAATCTTGGATTTGTAATTAAAATTTATTAAATATATTAAAATTTTTTTTCTGGGACTGCACATTGTTGCCCAGTGGTCATGCCATTAAATTATATATCTTTTAAAACTGTTGAAATAAAGTAATATTTTTTTTTCTGGAATAAATTTTAAGCTATATTTTACAAATAAAATTTTTTTTTTTACCAAAACAAGAAATAGGGCATGCTTTTGTCATTAGTGCTTAATATGTACAACTCAAAACAGGGTCAAAAAAATATTTGTATTCAGGTTCAATTTGTTATGGACCTTTAAATATTTGTGCAAATAAGCACTCAGTGAAGCAAAGTGACTTAACAGTATTGAACTGTGTTGAATACTTATACCCCCCAGCAACGAAGTTAAGTGTGGGGTGTATACTGGATTAGGTTGTCTGCCCATCTTTTGTCAAAACGATATGCTGGCTACTCCTGTAACTACTGGATTATTTCAATGTAACTTGCTGGATTTATCATTACACATTGTAGATGTGTGTAATCTATAATGTTTTGGGTTATCTCCCTTTTTTTGGAAAAATTATGCCCCATTAACCATTTTGGTATCTCATGTACATTTCCAGCTACTGCTTCAAACTAGGGAAATGTATTTCAATAAAACTTGCTTTGATTCAACATTGCACTTTGAAGATGTGTGTAATCTATAACAGGTTTGGTTATCCCCCCTTTTTTCTTAATTATGCGTCTTTGATCAAGTTTGCATCTCATGTACATGTACACATGTAATTTAAGTATGCTACTTGATGGATACCAACAAAACTTGCTGGATGAATTGTTAAACAATTGTAATCTATATACCTTTGTCTGAGCGGTATTGAACCTGCAACCTCTTCAGGGGTGGGGGGGGGGGGGTATAATTCAGCCCCTAAAGCGACAGTTCTAGTTTTATTATGAATACTTAAAAAAATTTGGGGTCAGTGGTTTTAAGTGTTATGAATTTGATTTTGCCTCCTTGTCTCTGGTAAGAGGAGAGTGGACAGTTTCCTTCCAGGTTGATCGGGTTTTTCATCTGGTTCAAAGGTCATTTCATTGATAGCTTTTTATGTGAAAAATGGGTTTAAAATGGATGATAATAGAAAAATCCATTCTAAAACATAAATGTCTGTTTTAGCTCACCTGAGTAATTCTGGCATCTTCATTTCTCCAGCAGTCATCTTCAAACTACCTAACAATGTTTATATTCATATTCATATTTGGTTTTTGGCAAAGTTTGATTATTGCTGATATTTTGCCAGTTAGGTCCCTTTTAATTTAAAAAATTTCAAGATTTCTCTTCGTTTTCACTATAGCATCGAAAGTTCTCAAAGCAATCATTCTCAATAAAAATCTTTGCAAGTTTGATTATAGCTCTTGAACTGTCCAAAAATAACAGATTTCACTTTATTTACACTCTAGCAATTATTAAGCAAAGTTTATTAAACTTTTCCAAAAAAGTTAAAGGAAAACGTATATCATGGGAGCTGATAATTAACTGACAGATCTACAGTTTTAAAGGGGCCCTTGAAATATCAGAAATCCACTGATTAGAAATTTTTTACACTCTAGTTTTAGATATTTGGTGTTTGTTATTGCTGGTGGCCTTTTACAAATCATAGCCCTACGGTCAAAATTGGCCACCCCTGAAAATTACTTGTATTAACAAAGAATTATATGAGGATCGAGTTTTGGCTTTAAATTTTTTGTCCCACAGGTACAGTTTAATGTGTGGAATTTGAACCTTTGCCCGTTGATGTTAATCATGACCCATTCCCCTTTAACCTAATCTGTTTTTTTAAGTTATGGCCTTCAATTTGAACCACAGGTAGGGTTTTGTATGTGACTTTGAACTTTGACCTTGTTTTGGCCTTGACCATGACCCATGCTTGGCCTTGACCATGACCCATGACCTTTATGAATTTTCAAGCTACAACTTTTTATTTCGACCACATGAATTGTACTTTTTTAGTCCCCTTCCGGGTGTTCACACCGGAGGGGACTCTAGGTTTGCCCTCCGTCTGCCGTCCGTCCGTCTGTCTGTCCGCTCAAATCTGGATCCTGCGATAACTTAATAACTAAGCAAGCTAACTTGATGAAACTTGGTATATGACTGGTGGCAATGTGTAGATTATGCACGTGTTTTTTATCTTTGTTCTTTGACTAAAATTGTGGTTGCTATGGTAACGGAAATAGTGAAAAATGGCAAAAAATGGGATCCCGCGATAACTAAGCAACTGACTTGATGAAACTTGGTATGACTAGAGGCAATGTGTAGATTATGCACGTCATTTTATTTTTGTTCCCTCGACAAAAATTGTGGTTGCTAAAAGTAACGGAATAGTGAAAATATGGCAAAAAATGGGATCCCGCGAAAAACTAAGCAAGCTAACTTGATGAAATTTGGTATATGACTAGATGGCAATGTGTAGATTATGCACGTCATTTTATTTTTGTTCTTCGACAAAAAATTGTGGTTGCTATGGTAACGGAAATAGTGAAAATATGGCAAAAAATGGGATTGATTTACCATATTGAGTCAAGGTGGACCCGGTAGGGGACTTTATGTGTTGCATACAACCAGTTACTTGTAGTTTTTGAAACTGAAATGCTATTTCTGTATTTCTGCATGGATTATTTATTATTCAGTTCAACTAAGCTAAAATACAGTTACTTTTGCAGGCAATGAAAATTCCTCTGGTGAGGTCTTAAGGCCATCTTGGCCCTCATGTTATATTGGTTTGTACGTAATGGCCAAGGTGATGAAATGTGCAACAAAGAAAACCGCAACAAACTATTTAAACCAAATATTTTTTAATTATTAACAAGTTACAAATGACATATGAATATAACAACAAACAGTGTCTTACAATTATTAAAACAATCATTTTGATCTTTGTCTAATTAATTAAATTTTAAATTTAACCTGAGCAGTCCTTCTTTAAAAATGTAAATCTCTGAAGAAAATCCCACACTTTTTGAATGACCTACACTTGATGACTTGATGCAAGCAAATTAAATCCCCACTCAAACTCCCCTTCATTGTATATACTGGAGCAAAATATTCTAGAAACAACCATTCTATCTTCCAATAATAATGTTCTAAAGAGTAAACATGTACGTAATATTTATAAAATTTTCCATAGAAAGAAAGAAACTTCTGAAAACAAATATACCAGAAAACCAATTTATTAGCCACCTGAGCACAACGTGCACATAGTGAGCTATTGTGCCTTTTGTCCGACGTGCGTGGGGTGCGCCCGGCGTCAACAATTTCTTTTAAACAACATCCCCTCCTAAACGCTGAATTGATTTTGACCAAACTTCACAGGATCATCCATAGATGTCCTCTACCCAAAGTTGTTCAAATTATTTTGACGGTTTTTGAAAAAGAAGGACACAGGAGCTAAAAATTAAATTTTTAAAAAAATCCCAAACTTTGAAAATCTTCTTCTGCAAAACTGCAAGGCCTAGAGCTTACATTTTGGTGTTAGAAATTGTCTAGTGAACCTACAAAGTTTGTTCAAATCAGACCCTGGGGTCAAAGTTGACCCCGCCCCAGGGGTCACTTGATTTTACTTAGGCTTATATAAGGCATAGGCTTATATAAGGAAAAAAACTAAAAAAAATCTTCTCAGAAACCACAAGGTCTGGAGTTTAGATATATGGTGTGTAGCATTGTCTAGTGGATCTCTTCAAAGTTTGTTTAAATTATGGTTTGGGGGTTCAAAATTGGCCCCGCCCCTGGGGTCACTTGATTAAACATAGACTTGTGTAGAAAAAATAACAACTAGAAAATCTTCTCAGAAACCATAAGGCCTAGTGTTAAGATACATTTTGTGTAACATGGCTTATGAGTATCTACCAGTTTTGGGTTTAAATCATTGCCCTGGGGTCAAAATTGCCCCTCCCCAGGTTCACTTGATTTTACATAGGCAAAAATGGGAAAAATCTAGAAAAATCTTCTTCTAAGAAACCACAAACTCGAGTTTAGATATTTGGTGTGTAACATTCCCTAATAACATCTACCAATTTTGTTCAAATCATGGTCCTTGGGTCAAATTGGCCCTGTCCCAGGTGTCACTTGATTTTACATAGACTTAAATAAGGGGAGTCTTTAAAAGATCTTCTTGTCAGAAACCACAAGATCATGGGTTTTAGTTTTTTGGCATGTAACAGGGCCTTGTGGAAAAGAATCAAGTTTCAAATCATGGATCTTTGGGTCAAAATTGGTCCACCCTAGGGGTCACTTGATTTATAGCTATAACCATCAAAATTTGGACCACAGATACAGTTTTTGTGTGGAATTACGATTGTTTTGCTGTTCTTCTGCATAGATTTTGTTTCAGCATCACTGTGTTATAAAAGACAATGAAGGCAATATTTCTCAAAGAAGCGATTAAGAGTCATCATGGCCCTCTTGTTTTTCAAAAAGGGATCTCTTTCATTGAACATCCAGAACAATACTAGTAAACAAGTCATTCTTAGAATAGGGATTTCCTTCTACAGTGTAATGTTTTCATAACCAGGTAAGGTGTACAAAGGGTAACAGTACTTTTTCACCTCTATAAAAATAAAATAGAATTATTTTGGAAATAAAACCCTATGTGATATATGTCCTAAATTGCTTTTCTTGTTTATTTCTTCAGATAAATTCGCAGCAGCCAATGATATTTGCTCTAGCTGAATCACCTATGTTTAATTAATCCATGGATATTTTCTGCCCATTTTAGGCGCCATGATACCATACATTTTCTGACCTATCTAAATGAAACCATACTACATTGACCCTCACATTGTACCACATGATAAATACCACAAAAACCAAATGATATCATATTTACATTGACCCTCACATTGATACCACATGATAAATCCCACATAAACCAAATGATATCATACTACAATGACCCTCACATTGATCCCACATGATAAATACCACATAACCAAATGATCCCAAACTACATTGACCCTCACATTGATACCACATGATAAATACTACATAACAAATGATACCATACTACATTGACCTCACATTGATACCACATGATAAATACCACATAAACCAAATGATATCATACTACAAAGACCCTCACATTGATACCACATGATAAATACCACATAACCAAAAGATACCACATACATTGACCCTCACATTGATACCACATGATAAATACCACAAAACCCAAATGATACCACACTACATTGCCCCTCACATTGATACCACATGATAAATACCACATAACCAAATGATCCCACACTACATTGACCCTCACATTGATACACATGATAAATACCACATAACCAAAATGATACAACACTACTTTTGACCCTCACATTGATCCATATGATAAATACCACATAACCAAATGATACCACACTACATTGACTCTCACATTGATACCATATGATAAATACCACATAACCAGATGATACAACACTACATTGACCCTCACACTGATACCATTGATAAATACCACATTACCAAAAGATACTACATTAAAATTGATCCTCACATTGATACCACACTACATCAAACCCTCACATTGATACCACATGATAAATACCACATGTCACAATGTGAAGAAGAAGTCAAAATCAAGGTTACATTCATATTGGATCAGTAGTTTGGTTGTGGTATGGAAACCAAAAAACCCATGTTGCACTGAAATGTGGAGAATTTCATCAATATTTTTGTGCAAGAAAGTTTTGACATGAATATGAAGTTTTGTATTTTAACTATTTTTAATATTGTTTACAGATTTGATATAATTATATCTGTAAATTGGTTACTTTACATTATTACTTATTTTTAAACAACAGTTTTCTTAGTTGTAGTCACTCAACTAATTTATTTATACCCCCGAAACAAAGTTTGGGGGTATATAGGAGTCACCCGGTGGTCGGTCGGTCGGTCGGTCCAGCGGTACATTGCAGTTTTTGGAATTCAATACAACTTCATGCAATGATCAAGCACATGGAGAGGAAGTGCATGAACAAGAACCATAACTCCATCTGACTTATTCAGAGTTATTGCCCTTTGTTATTTTTCCCTTTGGGCCCGAGCATAACTTGAAAAGTACAATTTTGGATTTCAAAAAATTTCATACAATGGTCAACCCATATGAGGAAGTGCAGTGCACAAGAACATAACTCTATCTAGAATCATTACAGAGTTATTGCCCTTTGTATTTTTTTTTCCTTGTCCGGAGTAAAAACTTGAAACCTGTCTGGGTAGAAGTTGTAAAGTACTGTTTGGGATTTCAAAACAATTTCATACAATGGTCAAGCACAATGAGAGGAAGTGCAGTGCACAAGAAACCCATAACTCTATCTATAGGAATTACGAGTTATTGCCCTTTGTTACTTTCCTTGTCCAGAGTATAACTTTTAAACTACTGGTTGGATTTAAAAAACAATTTCATACAATGGTAAACCACAATTTTGAGGAAGTGAGTGCACAAGAACCATAACTCTATCTATAGGAATTACAGATTTTATTGCCCTTAGTTACTTTTCCTTGTCCAGAGTATAACTTGTAAACTACTGGTTGGTTTTCAAACAATTTCATACAATGGTCAACCACAATATGGGAAGTGCAGTGCACAAGAACCATACTCTATCTATTGTAATTACAGAGTTATTGCCCTTTGTTACTTTTCCTTGTCCGGAGTTTTAACTTTAAAACTACTGGTTGGAATTCAAAACAATTTCATACAATGGTCAAGCACAACCTGTGTAAACCCGGCCAAAAATCTGGAAAAAAAACTAATGTAAAAATGCCTTTTTCATACTCTTCTTCTTAATCCTAATAACTTCATCATTTCTAAAGCAGTATTGCGGGGGTTTTTAATCACATTTAGTGTAGTTCTAGTTTCATTTTAAATACAAGTTATCAAATGTGACTTTTATTTAAATAAAGCAAATTTCATATACTACAAAAAGTATACAGATTTTCCATACAAGGTGATCATTTCACTCAAATGATATAGTATGTACAATGAGGTATCTCTTCCTGTAACGATTATACAATTTCTTACAAAATAATGAAAAATTTTTACTCAGTAATATTAATTTTAAAACTGTATACACTGATGAGAATGTGTATAAAAATATCATTTTTCAGAGATTATTCAATTGATAACCAAACAGCACTCAATTAAAAACAATATTTTCACACGGGATGTATGGAGGTTTTTGAATCATGCAGGTAAATAAATTATAGTATCACTAGAAATACATTCTAAAATCCCTGTTTCTAATTCAGAAATAGGATAATTTGAATGTTGCCTGTGACGTCTTTTACAAATAATGGCTTTCTTGGGGTAGATAAAAGGACAATGCAACTTTATAATTCAAAACTTAAAAAATGTCGGAGCCCTCCATACCAAGGGGTTATATTAAGTCACTTTTAATTTTGGTCTAAAATGCATTTGCTTTTATGAAACAAGGTTGTATCTTGATTACTACCTGTTGAAAGAAAAAAAATACAACAATGTCACAAAATGTAAGATACAATCTCGACAATTTTCGATGGGTTAATATTTAAATCCATCTCAAAAATCTGTTTATCATGTAATTTGTAATTTTAAATCCTTTAACACTATTTTGTAAAACAAATGGTCGACTTATTGCACTGAAGGGATGATGTATGACATAGTCTAAAAATTTGGCTGAACAACTTTTGGTTGTAAGGTAAACACAACAAACAACAATAACAAATGTTAAAAATTTCATTTTGCACCAATGGTCTCCTCATGGCTAATTGTTACATAATTAAATAAAGTTGATCCTCGTAGAACGGGGCCCAAGTGGGTGCATGGCTAGTTTTCTTAAATACACTAAAAAAAAAAATCAAAGTCTTTATTTGGTTCAAATATAATGACTATTCTCTGGCATAAATTGTCACCTCATGGCACCTACTATAATGCAAGGATAAAGACCCCTTATATACTCTTATATAGATAGCATGTGTCCTCAACATTTCATCGTTAAAAAGTTTATAGTTGATATAAGTGTCCAAGATGGTTGCCAAATCAGCTGTCACTCCAAAAAAAAATCTCAACTGTATTATTATGAGTCCCAGAAGATACCCAATACTCACTGACAGATTAAGGTCATATTGATTGCATATAAAGCTGTGTTCATAAGATTCAGGTTTGTGCAAATTAAGTATCTAAAAATTGGCTAGAGGTCATCAAGCTACAAACTCCCAAATCTTTCATTTTAAGATATCTTCATTAAAACAATGCCCTTGTCTGGTCTAATCCCCTTGACCCCCAAATTCATGGTGTCGGATGCAAAATAATGATATCAATTGAAAGTGCTCCCATAATGGAGTGGGTATCCCAAAAAATTTTTTTAATGTCAAGTCTATTTAAAATACAGTAAATGAGTTTCGCTATAGACAAAATTGTATAATAAAATTAAATGAAGGTAGGTCATTTAAAAATGGGAACAGGTCAACTTTGTTTCCACTGCATTATTCCTACTCACCATGTTGTATATTTAAAGTTTCAATTCAATACCTTGTAAATTGTTTGAGTGATGCTAAAAAAAATTAAAAATAAAGGGAGAAAATTTTAAAAATTGGGGACGGGTAGAGTTATGGTTCTTTGTCACCACACTTCTCCTAGTCACCAGCTGTATATATTTTATGTTCAAGTAAATTTACCTTTTTAATTAAGAATTGTGACCAAAATAGATTTTATGGTTCTTGCACTATACAAACTATATATCTTTAAGTGTAAGTGAATCCCTTTGAAAAGTTAATTTCAACAATGGGACAAGATAGAGTTATACAGTTATGGAGAACCTGAGAATCTACAAATTTGTTAAACCAGTAAAAGTGTACTCCCCTGCAATTCTCTCTCCCCCTGTCTCTCTCTCCTATCTTCACATCTAAATTCGGCGCCATTACGAAACAACACTATATGTTTACAGAATATCATGGTTATTCAGTAACCATTCAATAGTTGTGTGATTTGTGATTAAAATAAAATAAAATGACAGGGTTTGTGAGAATTTATGGCAAATCCATGGAAATAGGAAAAATCTTAAATAGTAACTCTTCTGGGGAACAGTCTGTTTGGTAGAGTGGATTCTTCGTACGTTTAAAAATATGTCTACTCTTCTGGGGGAACCTTGACAAACCCGCAGCCACGTTCAAAAAGGTGTTACAAAGCAACGAAATTGGTTTTTTTGATCTAAATTTTATCTACATGGGTCATATTATTTATATTTGAGAGTTATCCAATTATGGCTTTGGCGTGTGTGGTTTATGTTTGGGAAAGGGAAATACACTGTAGTTTTATAAACCATGATGTTCACGTATTCATATAGACATAAGGTACACTAAAAAAGCATAGTATATGGCACTGGCTAAGACAACTTATTAGCTGTATGCGTATTATGTGGGGCTTTGAGTGTCATTTATACCCGATCATTGTTAATATTCCCACACAAATAACGGGCAACAGATTTAACCTTTTTGCATTTTGCTAGCATCTATCATAGTCTTAGATTGTTTTGTTTTAATTTTTTTTAATTTGTTTGTTATTCCTTGAGAAAATGTTTTTAATTCTGCTATGCAGGGCACACAAGGGTGTTGGCGGTTTTTGTCAAACTAACTGGTTCGCCAAACTGATAACATATTGTAGGCAAAAAGTGGTTTTGTCAAAATGATATTTAATAGTGAGATAATATAAGATTCTGCAGTTGGTAGTTATTTTTGCGGAGTGTGTGTTGCACATTATCGGAACGGAATTAAAAATTAAAGATTTATATTGATCAATATCAAATACAAATTATAGTAATATCAGAGATAAGAATACATGGCTTCGTGGGAATATAATGTACTTGAATTTAGAAATTAATAGCGGAATTTTGGGGTGAACGTAGTTTGTGTGGCTGAAAATTCCAGGTAAATTTCTTTAAATGACAAGGGTATAAAGGGTATAAAGACCTGACTGCTGACCGATCCACAATTGATTTCATAGCTTTTCCCAAAACCCTATGCATCACTATTGATGGTGGGGGGTTGCGCCCAACATCATTATCATAGGCATCTTTTGTGGTGTTGGTGGGTTTCACCAACCATATGCATCATAAGAGGCCAGTATGGGCATCGGCCATTAGATGCCGGTGAGGGCATCGGCCATTAGATGCTGGTGAGGGCATCGGCCATTAGAGGCCAGTGAGGGCATCGGCCATTGGAGGCTTGTGAGGGCATCTGCCATTAGAGGCTGGTGAGGGCATCGGCCTTTTGGGCTGGTGAGTGCATAGGCCATTAGAGGCTGGTGCGTTAGTGCATCGGTCATTAGAGGCTGGTGAGGGCATCGGCCGTTAGAGCCTGGGGAGGGGATCGGTCATTAGAGGCCAGTGAGGGCATAGCCATTAGAGCCCGGGGATGCATCGCCTTAGAGCTGGTGAGGACTCGGCATTAGACCTGGAGGCATTTGGGCCATTAGAGCCCGGTGAGGCACGGCCATTAGAGGCCGTGAGGGGAGGCCATTAGAGCCTGGTAAATGCATCGGCCATTAGAGGCCATGAGGGCATCGGCCATTAGAGCCTGGTGAGGGCATCGGCCTTAGAGCGTGGGGACCCTGGCCAGGTCCCCTTAAGCCTGGTGAGGATCGGGCCCTTAGAGCCTGGTGAGGCTCGGCATTAGAGGCCAGTGAGGGCATCGGCCATTAGAGGCCCGGTGAGGCATCGGCCATTAGAGGCCAGTGAGGGCATCGGCCATTAGAGCCTGGTGAGGCATCGCCATTTTGAGGCCCGTGAGGGCATTCCGGGGTGCCATTAGAGCCTGGTGGTGCATCGGCCATTAGGGGGGGGGGTTGGCGGGTGGCCATGGGGGGGTGAGGGGGGGGGGAGGGGGGGTGGGGCCTTGGTGGATGAGGGGGGGATCGGGCATTAGACCCGGTGAGGGCATCGGCCATTAGAGCCTGGGGAGGGCATCGGCCCTTAGAGCCTGGTGAGGGTATCGGCCATTAGAGGCCAGTGAGGGGAAACGGCCATTAGAGCCCGGTGAGTGCATCGGTCATTAGAGCTGGTGAGTGCATCGCCATTAGAGCCGGTGAGTGCATCGGCCTTTAGAGCCTGGGGAGGGCATCGGCCATTAGAGCCTGGTGAGGCATCGGCCATTAGAGGCCAGTGAGGCATCGGCCATTAGAGCCTGGTGAGGGGATTTGGCCATTAGAGCCTGGTGAGTGCATCGGCAATTAGAGCCTGGTGAGTGCAACGCCATTAGAGGCCAGTGAGGGCAATTCGTCCCATTAGAGGCCGGGAGGCATGGCCATTAGAGCCTGGTGGGGTGCATCGGGCCCTTAGAGCCGTGAGGGCATCGGCCATTAGAGCCTGGTAAGGGCATCGCCATTAGAGGCCAGTGAGGCATAGCCATTAGAGCCTGGTTGAGGAGGCTACCGGCCATTGAGCCTGGTGAGGGCATCGGCCCAATTAGAGCCTGGTGAGGCATCGGCCATTTAGGAGGCCATGGAGGGCATCGGCCATTAGAGGCCCGGTGAGGGCATCGGCCATTGAGAGGCGCCAGGGGAGGGCATGGCCATTAGAGCCTGGGGAAAGGGGATCGGCCATTAGAGGCCAGTGAGGGCATCGGCCATTAGAGGCCCGGTGAGGGCATCGGCCATTAGAGGCCCGTGGGGCATCGGCCATTAGGAGGGAGGGTGGATTGAGTTGGGGATCGGCCATTAGAGGCGTGAGGGATCGGCCATTAGGGGGGGCTGGTGGGAGGGGGGCATCGGCCATTAGAGCTGGTGAGGGCATCGGCCATTAGAGGCTGGTGAGGGTATCGGCCATTAGAGGCCAGTGAGGGCATCGGCCATTAGAGCCTGGTGAGGGTATCGGCCATTAGAGGGCCCGTGAGGACATCGGCCAAATTTGGGCTGGTGAGGGCATCGGCCATTAGAGGCAGTGAGGGCATCGGCCATTAGAGCCTGGTGAGGGTATCGGCCATTAGAGGCCAGTGAGGGCATCGGCCATTAGAGGCTGGTGAGGGCATCGGCCAAATTTGAGGCTGGTGAGGGCATCGGCCATTAGAGGCCAGTGAGGGGATCGGCCATTAGAGGCCAGTGAGGGCATCGGGCCCTCATATGCTGGTGAGTGCATCGGCCATTAGAGGCTGGTGAGGGCATCGGCCATTAGAGGCTGGTGAGGCATCGGCCATTATGGCTGGGAGGGAAAAAAGGGTAGGATTGGGACCTATGTGGGGCCTACAGGTGGTAAGTACGGTTTTACGGTGAGGAGGTGGGAGTCGCAGTCAGTTTTATTTTTGGCATCAAACCAATTCTCTGGAGCATGGAGCATTTCCCCCACAACAGGGCCATAACTACCATACGTTGTTATTTTCACAAATGAGGTTACTGTCTTTTATTCTCATGTATAGTTAGTTGTTTTAGAGCAGCGGGTTGTTATGCTTGGAAATTATTTGTTTACTCTAGTTTGACTACAGTTTACTCTATTGACAGTAAAGCTTTTATTTTGTTTGCTTTCAATTTTAGCCATCGTGTAATAATAGGAAATTCATTTATTCCATCTAAAGTATTTCTTAATTTCAACTTTTTTATGTTTGTTTTATATCTGTTGTGATATGTCTATCATAAAAAAATTTACAAGACTTGTATTCAGCACTTTTCTGTAGAGGCGCTGAGGTTTGTCCGTCCATTTATTGTTATTCTGGCCCCCAAATTTTTCCTACATGAAGTATTTAAACAATAAAAAAATATTGATTTACCAAAAAAACAGAATTTGAATCCCTGTTATGATGATAGTGATGATAAATGTATATGGCTATAATAACCATAATTACCAGTTTGAACGAAACCACCCCGTTTTGTTCATAATGTCAAACCAGTAATTTGACGAAACCACCATAACCTCGCAAAAGAACCATAATTGTTTTCAGCAATTGAAAGTTTTTTATTAATTTTTAATTCTGTAATATGTTCAAATGCTGCAATTATTATCCTTCCCCCGTGAAAATAAAACACACACCTTTAAACGTGACAGCAATGAGTCCATTTTAATTTTATGTTCTTCTTTTTCTTTGTTAAACTTGGTATATTTGATTTCATTTGAATCATTTAAAAGTCATTTATTGCCATCAAAGGCTAACACATAGCAAGTTCATCTTTTCCGGAATTCTGACAGTAATTGTGAAGTTAAAGGATGTCACAATTACACAAGTCCTTTTATTGTTCCAATTGTTTCTCACGTACATCTGCATGAGCATCTAAACAATTCTGATTTTATACTGAAGGCTGAAATGAAGCAAAGTTGCTGCTTACAACTCTATGCAGTGCAATCAGATATTTATTCTGTTTCTCCCACCTCTTTTAAACGTGTTGATATATGCTAAAAAAGAGCAAAATTAATATCATTGAAAATAATGTGTGATGACATAGCTTATGATGATACAAAGTCTGCACCCATAAAAATCCAGATCAGCCTGCAATAGGTCAGGGCCATATTGTTAATCAAGGCTATATTTGAAAACTGACACAGTTTTGATGTCCCACGAACAGTATTTTAGTCATTTGGGTCTTGGTCAACAAGAGAAAGATATAGTACTGCCACACTACCGTATCAATGGATCCCATGGCAAGTGGCATGATACCATAGAGGGTAGATGGGTACCGAAAAAATGGCATGAAATCAAAATAAAAACATGATAACACACAGACTTACACCACAGTCTGCATAGTTCCACACATGTGACAATGACAAAACTGTCAAACTGATACCACATAGTTCACATGGTATCACACATGTGACAAGACAATCAAACTATTACCACATAGTTCACATGGTACCACACATGTGATATGACAACACTGCCAAACTGATACCACATAGTTCACATGGTATCACACATGTGACATGACAATACCACAAAACTGATACCACATAGTTCACATGGTATGACACATGTGATATGACAACACTGTCATACTGATACCACATAGTTCATATGGTACCACACATGTGATATGACAACACTGCCAAACTGAAACACATAGTTCATATGGTACCACACATGTGATATGACAACACTGTCATACTGATACCACATAGTTCATATGGTACCACACATGTGATATGACAACACTGTCAGACTGATACCACATAGTTCATATGGTACCACACATGTGATATGACAACACTGCCAAACTGATACCAAAATATTCACTGGGATCCACCCTGTGACTGACATACCACAAACTGATCCACATAGTTCACATGGTAAAGAAAAAAATCACCCCCGATAAATGTATAATACCACAACCCTGACAAATTTGCTACCATATATATGATATTATACCACATCCCTGACATGCTACCACACATATGATATTATACCACATCCCTGATGTGGTACCACACACGATATCATACAATATCCCTGACATACTACCTCACATATATAATACATTTGTACCATATCCCTGACATACTCCCAAAATATGATATTATACCACATCCCACAGTGGTGGGGCAGGTGTATTCCACCGAAAATCCAGTTCTGTGTTACTAAGCGATAGCAAAACACCGGCTAATACAACGATTGGTCATTTTTGTCTACTTGTAAAATATTTAACTAAAAAATTACTATGGTGTTTTTTTCCTATTCTTTGGTCCTTTTAAAATTAATTTTATGCCACCGCATCGATAGATTGGTGCATATTGTTTTAGTCCATCTGTCTGTTTGTCTGACGTCTGTCTGTCACAAAACTAACCTTGACCATAACACTGAAATCCATCCACCTACAGCCTTCAAACTTTACAGTGCATGCACCTTGATAAACACTACCAGCCAGGTACCCTGACCTTCATCAAATGACCTTGACCCCTAAGGTCTAAGGCCTTAGGGAGCATTCGAACATAGCGCTTGTTCAAAATATAAAGATAACCATTGTTATAGAAAAAAAATACCTTTACTCACATGGGTAAAAGCGTGGCTGAAATAAGATAATAGTTAAACTTGTAAAGTACCTAATGATTGCAGTCATTAATGACATTGTTGAAAACATTGCAAAAAAAAAAAATTGACATACCATCACTGCTGTAAAATCAGGGGAAAGAGGAGAGATTCAATCGAGCGTAGCGTTTGTTACTCAATAAATAAACCACAATAATGCCAAATTTTGTATTAGATACATGTACTAGTGTTGTTGAGATTGTCCGGTCTATGCGATAATTTTAATGACTTAGAGCACTTTTGTTATAGAAAATAATCCCATAAAAATAAATAAATGCTAGTTTCTTTGATTGTTGGGTCCCACCAACGGTATTTAATTCATTTCGAGACTATGTCTGCTTGAGACAGATGCAGTGCTGTCACTCTGCAGCATCACGCCATAGACACCTAGTCACATTATTCTGACACCGGGTAAACCAATGCTAGAAATACCTAAATATATGATGAGCGTCAAGCAAGGGATTTCAATTTTTTAAGACTTTGGTATGTCGCGGCCGGGGATCGAACCCACGACTTTTGATTCCATTGTGGACGCTCTAACCATTTAAATACTAGTAAATAAAGTAACTTCCTACAAAACTTATTGCCTTTATGAAGAGGAAAAATGCATTTAAAAAATATTGCGACAGTACAAACATAAACGCTGGAACATAATTTTAACATTCTCGTCATAAAGGCAATATTTGCCGAAGTATTAGCAAATATTTTCTTTTTTCATTAATTGAACTATTTCGTTCCTGAAATATTTCCCTTTCAGTCATTTAATTCAATCATTAAGACCTTATATTGATTACTCTGGGATTTAAACAGTCATTAATTTGCTTTGTATCTGCCATTATACCAGTTACAGTCAGCAGAAGTTTACCATGTTCTTCACGTACACCTTATGCTGTAGATGATCATAATGTAAGCCTTCGAATGGCGTCGGAACACAACTCAGTGCATCAGTTACTTCAGTACAAGCGCACCGACTTTTTCTCACAATATCGCGGTGGCCCTGAGGGTATATGAGATTTTCTTCAAACGCTTATATGAGTTGCTTATCTTTGGGTTTAGGTCTTTGTCTGATCCAAATAAACAGCACATTTATAAGAAAAGGTAACTGGCGTTGTTTTAACAAACTGGATTTAACATTATAAGACATTTTAAGTATAAGATAGTAATACAAAAATACTAATTCCATTTACATTGTTTGGAAAACAAGTTTTAAAATCTATGCTTATCCTACTTGACAGTTCCTGGGTTGGACCAAATATTTTGAGGCTGCATGGAGAAGGTCAGAACAAGTTTTGCTTGCACAGAGTTTACAACCCAAAACCTTCAGCTCTGCACCTATCATATGCTACCAATAATTTAAAAAATTAAGCTAGACTTACCTACTCTGCAGCTGTATGGAAGGGCAACATATTCAAGACAAGAAACTTAATGTGTTTCACATGAGGGCAGCCTACGAAGAATCTTGGGTCTCACCTGGAAAGACAAGGTGACCAACTCCGATGACCTCAGCAAAGCAAACTTAAGCCTGGTATTTGCCATGCTTAGCCAATGACATCTACGATGGCTTGGACATGTACGTCACATGGAAGAGGTTTGATTTATATGGTTAGCTAGAATGCGGCACTCGTCAGCAAGAACGCCTATACAACTGTAAAAAGGACCTCTTGTCAGCAAACATAAATGTTGACACTTGGGAGGACACTGCCAACAACTGCCCATCTTGGAGGCATGTTGTACACAATGGAGTAAAAGAGCCAGACTCTCGTCAATGTCAGCAGGAGTGGCAAAAGAGACAGAAATGCCCGGGTATGGTTCCCCAAGATTGTTCAATCTCCATCTGTGATGTTTGCAACAGGGGCTGTAACAAGGATTGGTCTACACAGTCACCAAGACGTTGTTCAAGAACCTCTTCAGGGCGCAGTCCATCGCCTTCATAGACAGAAGTAGGCCCAACATGATGGCACTTTATTAAAACAAATTCAATTATAGCACTACAGTAAAACCTCACTCTGCGACCAACTCATTATCCGACCAACTCAATATTACGGGCACATTTTGCCGGACCCGAATTTTTCTTATATATTTCAATGGTCACTCACCTCATTAAAGCGGGCAACTCAAAATTTCGTAAAAAGACCACAAAATCGGACCAAATCGTAAAAATTTGTCCTCCTAATAATGCGAACGAAGGTCCTGTGAAAAAGTTTATTCAAATTGTATTTTACGACATCTGGTTTCCGGTACAGGTGAAGGTCGCACGTGCCGTAAAATTTGGATGTTTTGATAACACGGTAGAAAGATTCGATGGAGAGTGAAAACAATGGGTGAGATGGGTAATATTACGTAACAGAGAGCAATTTTGGGATCTACGGATGTATTTGCTGGGCAAGTTTAACGAGTATTTGTTAAATGTCCAGATGACTGCCCTGATAGCAGTAAACAATCACCGTGACGCGTTTCGATTGACTAATGTTTTGACAGTCGTTAATTGGCACGAAGACTTCCCACGAAAACTTGACTAAAATAGTATTAGATATCCCATCATATTATTCAATCACTTTCATAACTATTTCCAAAGACTGCTTTAAAACTGAAATCAAACGTTAAGATCTTTTCATTCAAAGAAATTGTCTTGAATCAAAACCGCACGGGGAAAAGTCGGAGGCAACTGGATAATTTAAAAAAGCTTATTACTACAACAATTGAATAAGCAATCAGCTTTATAATTATAAAGGGAAAAATTAAACGAAATTTAAATTGGGTAGACTTTAAATCGGGATGATATGACCAAGATTTTAATTTTTAATGTGAAAAAAAAGTTTATAAAAATAATCAGGATTATATTTCATAACAAAACTTTTTAAAAAAAAAAAAAAAATTAAATTGTTTCAAGAGATATTATTTTCATCTATCAAATTAAAAAAAAAAGTATTGAATTTGATCAACATTGAAATGAAATACAGTGGAACCTCTCTAAACCGCATAGTGCCCGGACCAACTGAAATGTCCGGTTCTCAGAGGTGTGCGGTTTACAGGGGGGGTTTTACTCTTTGAGTGTTGTTTTGTTTATGTATGGTATTATTCTCCACTTGTTATTAAATGGAATTATATGTATGTAGACATATATGGCATTACTTACGTCACTTATGTGTGTGGTATTATTGCATTTTTATATTTTATTCTGAAATGTTTCTATTAAGGTTTATAATACGTATAATAATTCTAGTGGGTATATATTATTTTATACTAATTCAACATCTCTATTATTGAAAAAGGACTTTAAAAACATAACATGTAAACGATATACTAATAAAACGCCTTAACTTGCACACTAAATCATTGTCTACTATGCAGATTTCTTCATTGAAACATACATGGTTAATTGTCACCAATTAGTCATCTAACATATTTTTGCCGTATTATTACTCAGCTTAAGTTTGTCACAAAATGCATTTTACAGAATAAACACCAGAAAGAGCCGATTATTTTCCTTCTTCCTTACAGTATCCATCAATCATTTACGAGGAAGATAAAATGGTTTCGTTTGTTGACGGATTTGTAAAGTCACTACTACAAATATGAAACTCTTCCGGATCTCAAAACGCTCGATTAACAATATTATTACCCTATCCCATCTTTAATCATGCCGGCAACGTAATTGTAATTGTTCACCGCTAATTGTATTTATCACACCAGAAATGAAACGTCTACGCCGGTTAATCTCGCATACAGTTTTCAGAAAATAATGTCAGTATATTTTACGGACATTTCATGTTTTGCCCGCGTGCGGTTTAAAGAGGTGAAAATACTCACAATTTATGTAAAAATCACGAAATTATCGTCCGGTATTCGGAATCGGTGGTTCGGTTAAGAGTGTTTTTCAAAATAGAATATATAGGGAAATAATCGGGAGTTTTACTTCGTGCGGTTTAGAGAGTATTCCGGTTTATAGAGAGTGCGGTTTTGAGAGGTTCCACTGTATTTATGAAAAACCAAACTCAATAATGAACCAACTCAATAATAAGACCACTTTCAGATGGACCCAATAGTGGTTCATTATCGAGGTTTTACTGTATATCCTATTTATGTGGGAGAAAAAATTTATGTTTGGAAAGAGAAAGTGCCAATTTTTTTTAATGTTAACCTAACAAAAGGCACAACTTACAGGTTGCAGTGAGGGGTGTTTCACACTGCTAAAAGGTAACATTTCTCAAGTTGAATGATCAACTGGTTTCGCCATAAGTTTCCACCTCAGACATGTCCAGCATCCTGCCAAATGAACAGAACGTGAACTCGCACAGCTTGATGTATGATGTAAAACTAAAGCATCAGGTTGAAATCATTCAATAAAGTGGAGATAAAAAAAAATTAAGGAGGTGTAGATATATCAATGTCCGTACTTTTGTGAGTGTGTATGTGCTTGCTTGCACATCTGTATGTATGTGTGTGTGTTCTGTATGGTGTTTCTCTTTCCTGTATTTGTGTTTTTTCTCTCATGTATTTGTAGGTTTGTGTGTGTCCATTCTGTGTGTGTAGGTTTGTATATGTGTATGCCTGTCCTGTGTGTGTCTGTCCTGTATGTGTGTTTGTCTGCCCTGTAAGTGTAGGTTTGTGGTGTGTGTCCTGTAAGTGTAGGTTTGTGTGAGTGTTTCTGTCTGTCCTTATATGTGTTATTTTTGGGCCTGTAAGCGAAGGTTTGTGTGTGTGTTTTTTGTGTCCTGATGTTTGTTTGTCTGTCCTGCAAAATGTAGGTTTGTGTGTGTGTCTCTCCTGTAAGTGTAGGTTTGTGTATGTTTGTTTGTCTGTCCTGCAAGTGTTTGGTTTGTGTGTATGGGGTTTGTTGTCCTCCAAGTGTAGGTTTGTGTGTGTGTGTGTTGTTCTCTCCTGTAAGTGTAGTTTGTGTGTGTGTTTTGTCTGTCCTGCAAGTGTAGGTTTTTTGTGTGTGTGTTTGTCTGTCCTGCAAGTGTTGTTTGTGTGTGTGTGTTTGTCTGTCCTTTCAAGTGTAGGTTTGTGTGTGTGTTTCTGTATGTGTGTTTGTCTGTTTGTAAGTGTAGGTTTGTTGTGTGTTCGCCTGTCCTGTATGTGTAGGTTTGTGTGTGTGTGTGTGTGTGTTGTGTGTCGTCTGTCCTGTATATGTGTGGGTCTGTCTTGTAATATGTGTGTGTGTATGTGTGTGTGTGTGTTAGTATTTGTGTCTGCCCCGTATATGTATGTATTGTTTCTGTCTTTTTTAGTGCATTTTTGTGTATCTGTCTATCTTTTCTGTATGTTCGTCTTTCCTGTATGTGTAGCAGCATGTGTGTCTGTCCTGTTCGTGTATGTATGGGGTTTCTGCTGTCCTGTAGTGTATGTAAAGTGTCGTCTGTTCGTCCTGGCACCTTGCTCATGGGACTGAGTAAAAATATTAACCAGGGAAAAAAACACGTGTCTTACTCGGGTGTTGTCAGATTGCAACTCGGGTTATCCCGAGTTGGCCCGTGCGCTCTACATACGGTGATTTTGTTCTTCACGGTTAGCGATTTTCACGGGGCACCGTATAAAAGAACTTTCAGTTTCCCCTCCTTGACATCAGTAACCTTCGTAGCTTGTATGAGGAGACCATTGGGTAAAAGATTGTCGTTTTATTTAATTCAGCTGCAAACTTTGATTATGAAATACTCATTATAATATTGTCTGTATATTGTCCAAAACGTGTATTTCTGGTATCCCCACAAAAAACGTCATGTCTATTTTTAGAATGTATTCATTCTCTTTTAAATAATGTATTGTTTTTAATTTCCTGCGATATGTTATCTCAAAAACGTTAATTAAATTCACAAAAAAAGTCATAAAATTTCCAATGTGTCAACACCGGTTCTGAATGACTTGCTAGCTAGTGACGTCACAGTCTTTAATTTATAGATTGGTTTATTTCAAGTACATGACGTTTCCCAAAAAACACGTGATCTACGATGGCATCGCAGTTAATCCACTTAAAATGGACGGGCCATAAAATTTGTGTCTTCCTCTAAATCTGTTCAAAGGCAAAAGTAAGAATATTGTAGAGATTGTTATTTAGCTTAAATTCCTTCCATGTAAGCCAAAATAATTTTGAGAATCCGTGTATCTTGTGATTACTTTTTTTTTAAACTTCCTGGTTATATTCACTGGGGTCCCATGGGTTTGTGTTTTTTGTGTGATCTCATCTTTCACAATCGTACATACTTTCTGGTTTGTTTTAAAAATTTGGGTGAAATTGATTAATGCAACACAAATTTTTTTTAGATTTCAAGACAAAATATCTAAATAGTTGCAATTCACCAAATTCTATGGAGGCTGGTCAAACTTATTCATCACTAATAGTAGGGTGACAATCAGTGGGTTTTTGGGGGTTGGGGTGGCCAAAAAGGTAAAAACAAGCAATGTTATATACCAAAATGTTCCCCAAAAGTCTGTACTATATGAAACTGCCGGCATAAATTGACAACGCTGGTGCGGACTCAAAAATCCAAGATTTGGGGTCCAAGATGGCCGCCATAAATCGCAAAATTCAGTGAATATATTTTATCTGTTTGTTACAGATTTATTTACAGAGGTAGTTCAAAATTTTGCATGACTATTACTCCTTCCATAATGTACATCAAATTCATATACAACAATAGCAAATTCAAGGTCAAGGTCATTCAGGGCCAAGTACAAAAAAATACTCCAAAATTTGATATCTCCTTCCCACTTTTTCTCATTTTATGCATTTTTATACTCAAATGGATTACTTTTTGTGATAGAAATATCTTATGTGTGTATTCTTTTCTTAAACTGTTTTGTATGATACTGTGTTTAATTATGTATAAACTTTGGTAGTTTACACACATACACATTATCCAAGATGGCCGCCATTCAATTGCTGTATCAATGAAACATTGGAAAGTTTCATTGATAAATACCATATATAAAGGTCAAACTTAATGTTTTAAAAAAAATTACTTTATTTAGCTGTAAAGCAAAACTTACAAATTTGACTGACCTTTCAAAGTCCAATTCAAGGTCATTCCAAGTCAAAACAAAACCCTTTAAATACCCAAATATTTCTTATTTTCTCCCCTAATATCTCTTTTGATGCATTTATATGCTGAAATTGATCACATTTGTTACAGAAATATTGCTTTATGCATACCTTTTCAACTAAAAGAGTTTTTTTTTTTATCAATGTTATTAAGATTATGCATCGATATGTATGGTTTCACAATAGATAAAGTCCATGATGGCGACAATATTTCAATATATGTTTCAATTGATTACTGAAATTTTTGTTGATAAATGTTACAGGAAGGCTTAAAATGATAAATAACAAATGGATTTTATTAATTTTACCTGTATGTGTAATTACAGATTTCAATGGCCAATTAACAGTCATGTTCAAGGTCATCTCATGCATGGTCAAAATACATAAATGCCCCAAAACTGATACTTCTGTTATTAACTCTTTTACTTTATACAAAATTAGTTCATAAACCGGGGGCCTTCATGGCGAGAGAGTCGCTGACTTTTAACACTCATATATTCAATATGATATTTGCTTGTGTTAATTTTTTTCTTCAGAGGAGTGGGGGGGTGGGGGAGGGGGTGAAATTGTTTTCGTTTTATGACTCACAATGAAGCATTTTGAGAATTTCAACCAATTACATTATCTATTAAAGTAACTAAACTTTGACTTGAATACCCCTTTTTTTGCTCGACTATTCGAAGAATATGAGAGCTATTGTAGCGCCCCTTTTGTCGGCGTTGGCGTTGCAGCTTTTGGTTGAAGTTTTGCGTGCAAGTTAATATCAACCTTATATCTCAATAACTGTTTTTATGGTATTGACTTGAAAGTTTACAAAAATGTTCAGGGCATCAGACAACCCAAGGGAGATAACTCTTGACTGAATTTAATATGAATTATGGCCCCTTTTTTAAATTAGAATTTTGGTTAAAGTTTTGCATGCAATAGAAAATTTGGTTAAAGTTTTGCGTGCAAGCTACTATCTTGTTTGTATCTCAATAACCATTCATGGTATTGACTTGAAAGTTTATGAATATGTTTAGGGGCATCAGACAACCAAAGTAGATAACTCTTGATAGAGTATGTTACAAATTATGGCCTCTTTTTAACTTAAAAATTTTGGTTAAAGTTTTGCATGCAAGGTACTTTCATGCTAATATCTCAGTATCTAGGCATAGGATTGATTTGAAACATCTTTAATATGTTTAGGGGTATCATACTTTCATGGTAGATAACTCTTGATGGAATATGTTACAAATTATTGCCCTTTTTAACTTAGAAAATTTGGTTAAAGTTTTGCATGCAAGTTACTTTCATGCTAATATCTCAGTATCCAGGCATGCGATTGATTTTAAACATCTTTAATATGTTTAGGAGTATCATTCTATCTAGGTAGATAACATTTGATGGAATATATTACAAGTTATGGCCCCCTTTTAAACTTAGAAATTTTGGTTAAAAATTTGCATGCAAGGTACTTTCATGCTAATATCTTAGAGTCCAGGCATGGGATTGATTTTAAACATCTTTAATATGTTTAGGGGTATCATACTATAAAGGAAGATAACACTTGATGGAATATATTAAAAATTATGACCCCTTTTTAACTTAGAATTTTGGTTAAAATTTTTGCATTCAAGCTACTATCCAGCATTTTCTCAGAAATTGTTTGTGGAGTTGACTAGGAAAATTAAGTAATGTCTTCAGGGGCATCAGAAAACTAAGGAGGATAACTTTTGGACTGAATTTTATACAAATTATGGCCCTTTTCTCACTTGGATTTTTGGTTAAAGTTTTGCATGCACAGTGTTATTGTGCTTATGTCTCAGTAACTAGGCATGGGATTGATTTTAGACATAATAAAATTTAAGGGGTATCAGTCTATCAAGGTATATCATTTTGACTATTATTATGTACAGGGTATGTGAAAGGGCAAGAATTGAAATAGATTTCATTTGATTTACCAACAAGCATTTTGAATAGTCGAGCCTGCTGTCCTCTGACAGCTCTTGTTTTTTATTCAGTGCAAAAAGACTTTAAAGTTTAGATAGCATCTAAAATTAGAAGATGATAATGCAAACTTTATCACAGAAATGAACCCGAACTTTACCCGATTGTATAAATTTGTAAGCAGTGTGGTATAGGATACAAACTGTAGAACAATCCAATTTTATCTTGCTCACCAGCATTAGTCAAAGGTACCGTTTTCTGAAAATCACTTCCACCATTTTATTACCTATAGTTCTATTTATCAGTACCAGTCGTTTACTTTTACAGACATTTTTGTTTTCAAAATAATTATGTAAATGAAACAATGATTTCTTGTGAATATTTGTAGGACAATATACATGCATGTATATGTTTTGGGATATTTTAATAACTCCTCTGTAGACCATTTTAATGTTCAAGTTAAATCAAAGCATTCTTTGAAAATTCTTTAATCAGAATTCAAAAGAAGGTGAAATCAGATAAAATATAAAAAAGATTGGCCTGACTGGGTAATTCTAAATCTTTTTGTGATCTTTTAGCTTCAGATTTAACCTTTTATTCATCAACTCATTTTGACACGTTGGCTCATAGAGAGACCCAGATAAGACAGTTCCTGGAAGGAACTGTTTGATCAGGGTCCACTCTGTTTGCTCAGACAATATTACATTTCAATGAATCATCTCAGCACAAATATAGGAGAGTGGACCTCAGATGATTTGAAGTATCTAATGAAGATTAAAATAGTTGGAAATTCATTTTCTGTCATCATCGGTAAATGTTTAAAATGTATATATTTCTTCAGATAAGATGATATTATTTCATCAGAACTAAAGGGAAAGAATGGCCTGATGATATGATATCAGATACTTGAAGTTCTAGTTCTTAATTCATATTAACCTCTCATGAAAGAAACCCATTACATCTTATCACCTGTTGACAAATAAAATATGTTACTTTGATAGTCAGTGGGATGCTTCCCCCAACCCACTGCTATCTAAGAACGAGGATAATACAATGAAAATCATGATAAAAAAAACTGGAATAAGAACAAAAATTCCAACCAGGAAATCTCCCAGAGGCCTTATTTAAAGTCTTAATTTGAAAACATTTCCAGGGGGAGATCCCCCAAGCTGATTAAAAAGATTAAAAATTAAAATAAAATTTCTTCTAAAATTTGAAAATATAAACTAATAATTTAAAGAAAACTTTCCCTTTCAGTGTGTTTCATGTATCAGTATGTGTCCAGAAATTGAAAAAAGTCATATGATAACTTCTGTAATACTCTTCCATACAGCTTGATATTTCACAACATATCTTTACATGATACCCAAACCTTTTGATTTAATGCAAAAATCTCAATTTTGAGGTTTCAAGAAACAAAAACATCTTTTCATTTTAACATTATTCATATCATTTTCAAAGCAATAAACATTCACTAATCTAAATTTCAATATTATCTAGTAAAATACTGTATGTGTAGATATACAGTATAAACTGCTCCTCAACCAACATCATCAGCTGGAGTCCGCCATCATTGAGTGTTTTGTGCCTTTAATCCATGAACACTCTCGTGACGGGTGGGCCCACATTGAAATCACTGTGTGTTGGTTGATTACATCCAGCTCTTCTCCTCACGTCTAAGCCACAACAGCTAGACACACGTTTAGTCACTTGGCTCAGTCTCTGGATAGCCATCCTTTTTCCCCGCCAAAAGTTCCAGCAACTGTCATCAGTCAGCAGACGGACTGTGAACAGAACCCTCTAACTCCTACTTCAACAGGAAACAGCCAAGTACGCCAACCTCATTGCCTGCAAATGTCTAGAAGCTCAGTGTACTTAAATTGCCTTCTTCCTCTCATAGGCCTCATCACATCTTGTCTCCCACGGTACTGTAAGCTCAATGACGATGAGCTTCTTTCCCGTCTTGGACCAAAGGACAATATCTTGTCTAAAAGTGGTCTAGAGTATGCCTGGGAAACAAGCCTCTTCCGAGGTCAACTTACATGTTCAATCTGGTGGTGCCATCCAGGATCAGTGCTTGCTGTAGTTGCTCTCTCCGTTGGTTCACCCGGCTTGACAAAGGCAATTTGGGGTTACTTCTCCATGTTCCTTCATTCTTTCTTTCTCTCTCTCTCTCTCTTTCTGTCCAGCCAATCAGCCAACTCTCTGAGGACTCAGTCATGTCCTCCATCCCTGTGTCAGTGATGATGAAACAGGATGAAGAACATACTCAAGTGTGCCTGGTCTACCACAATGGCTGCATTTAGGGTCGGCTTAAGTCTCAACCGACAGAGATTCGCTGGTGATGGTAGGAGATCATAGACAGACCTTATGAGTAATGACAGTCTTAGTGGTTTATACTTCCACATTTCTTCCCAGGTTAACTTCCTGTCTGTGGTGTTTCACGTAGTCCATGCAGGGGTGTGGAAATCCTTTTTTTTAGCTCACCTGAGCACAACGTAATCAAGGTGAGCTTTTCTGATCGCCTTTTGTCCGTCGTCCGTGCGTGCGTGCGTCCGGCGTCAACAATTGCTTCAAACAACATCTCCTCCTAAACGGCTTGGCCAATTTGAAAAATATTTTCCAGGAATGTTCCTTGGATGAAGCTCTACTAAAGTTGCATAAATGGTTCTGGTCCATTAAATAATTAGGTCACAGGAGCTAAAAATAAATTTAAAAATGCAAACTTTGAAAATCTTCTTCTGCAAAACTGCAAGGCCTAGAGCTTAGATATTTGGTATGTAGCATCATCTTATGGGCCACTACCAAGATTGTACAAAATCATAGCCCTATGATGATAAATGACCCCGCACCAGGGTCACTTGTTTTACATAGAGTAATATAGAAACTCTTAAAAAGTCTTCTTCTATGAATCCATAAAGCCTAGAGCTAAGATATTTGCTATGTAGCATCATCTTATGGGCCACTACCAAGATTGTACAAATCATAGCCCTATGATGATAAATGACCCCGCACCAGGGGTCACTTGTTTTACATAGAGTTATATAGGAAAATCTTAAAAAGTCTTTTTCTATGAATCCATAAGGCCTAGAGCTTAGATATTTGGTATGTAGCATCATCTTATAGGCCACTACCAAGATTGTACAAATCATAGCCCTATGGTGATAAATGACCCCGCACCAGGGGTCACTTGTTTTACATAGAGTTATATAGGAAAATCTTAAAAAGTCTTCTTCTATGAATCCATAAGGCCTAGAGCTTAGATATTTGGTATGTAGCATCATCTTATAGGCCACTACCAAGATTGTACAAATCATAGCCCAATGATGATAAATGACCCCACACCAGGGTCACTTGTTTTACATAGAGTTATATAGGAAAATCTTAAAAAGTCTTCTTCTATGAATCCATAAGGCCTAGAGCTTAGATATTTGGTATGTAGCATCATCTTATAGGCCACTACCAAGATTGTACAAATCATAGCCCTATGGTGATAAATGACCCCGCACCAGGGGTCACTTGTTTTACATAGAGTTATATAGGAAAATCTTAAAAAATCTTCTTCTATGAATCCATAAGGCCTAGAGGTTAGATATTTGGTATGTAGCATCATCTTGTGGGCCACTACCAAGATTGTACAAATCATAGCCCAATGATGATAAATGACCCCACACCAGGGGTCACTTGTTTTACATAGAGTTATATAGGAAAATCTTAAAAAGTCTTCTTCTATGAATCCATAAGGCCTAGAGCTTAGATATTTGGTATGTAGCATCATCTTATGGGCCACTACCAAGATTGTACAAATCATAGCCCTATGGTGATAAATGACCCCGCACCAGGGGTCACTTTTTTTACATAGAGTTATATAGGAAAATCTTAAAAAATCTTCTTCCATGAATGCATAAGGCCTAGAGCTTAGATATTTGGTATGAAGCATCATCTTATAGGCCACTACCAAGATTGTACAAATCATAGCCCTATGGTGATAAATGACCCCGCACCAGGGGTCACTTGTTTTACACAGAGTTATATAGGAAAATCTTAAAAAGTCTTCTTCTATGAATCCATAAGGCCTAGAGCTTAGATATTTGGTATGTAGCATCATCTTGTGGGCCACTACCAAGATTGTACAAATCATAGCCCAATGATGATAAATGACCCCACACCAGGGGTCACTTGTTTTACATAGAGTTAAATAGGAAAATCTTAAAAAATCTTCTTCTATGAATCAATAAGGCCTAGAGCTAAGATTTTTGGCATGTAGTAGCATCTAATGGTTCATTACAAAGATTTTCAAAGTCTTGGCCCTACGGTGATAAATGACCCTGCGCCCAAGTCTTCTCTGAAACCATATGGCCCATTGCTTAGATATTTGGTGTGTAGTATTGTCAGGGGTAAAGTGTTTTAGATTAAGGTATATCAGAATCCTTGTCTGTTTAAAAACCTTGACATCAGTTGAAGCAATGGTACTCAGGTGAGCGATTCAGGGCCACCATGGCCCTCTTGTTTTCACTTGTCCACGGACAAGTGAACCTAAAAAATCTACTTGTCCGCAGCCAAAATCAACTTGTCCGAATTTTCAGAAGAAAAATATGATTTATGTGCCTAAAGATTTTACTTACAGGATATAAATGAAAAAAAAAAAATTAACTTTGTTTTCATTGTTGACATAATTCACAGTAGTATATCATGACTTATCTATGACAGTCAGTTAAGGTACCTATAGCAGTTGACATGCTTTTATAGTTATCAACATATATGGGAATATGCACATCCATGTAACATATTCTCATTTTTCTGTAATGAAAGCCATTATGATGTAAATTGTATTAAGTTTGTTTTAATTGCTTATCTGTTATACAGACTGTTGCACATAACTGTATTAAGTTTTTTTTATTTATATCCTGTCAACTTCATTCACGCTTAATCCTGGGGCCCAGATTTTGTCTGTTTATTTTGTAATTAAAATTTGACATACAAGAAATATGCTTGGAAGAGAGTTGGTGCGTAGTCAGGATGTCTTTTCTAGACAAGTTGTCAAGGGGTTTGCCGATATATAACATTGAACTTGTATCAGTGCGACCAGGAAAAAATGAAAAAAGACAAAATGCTGTATCACAGAACGAAGCCAGCTAAATTCGGATCGCCAAAAATTGGAAAGTTCGAACACGTTTCTTATCATAACTCGCGATCTCTTGGGATTTAGATTTTCTTTTCGCCATCGCACAGTTTTATTTGTATCTGAAGAATTCGTGGATGATGTACAAATTACAAATTTTATCAATTGCAAAAGATAGTTTGGGTCCTACTAAAAAGCGACATCCAGGATTATGCACCATTCAGGGTTCTATAGCGCCACCCGCTTTATTACTAGTCGTATAGGCATAACGGATGTGAAGACGGGGTTTGAAGACGCCACCTGTGTTATTTCAAGTCGTTTTTGTGTGAAATTTCACAAGTTGCTTTAAAATAACATTTTACAACATCTGTGCAAATTTCATATGAACTTTTTATGTTTTCATTGCAAATTAGCCAGTTCCTGTTTTCCTCAATCTCGCACCTGTAAAGTTTGGTACGTTGCTATTATGCGGATACCAAATCCGGATCAAGTGCCTTCGTGCCATCCGTTATATTTTAAATAAGAAAAAAAAAAGAATAAAGAGACTATAACATAAAATTTGTTAAATTCATTTAAATTATTTTTGAAAAAATCCCCACCTATACTACGGCGGTCAGACTCAAATAGGAATATTCACTACTCCAGTATCATCGCGCCACACGGGTTTCTACTACTCCAGTATCATCGCGCCACACGGGTTTCTATTGGTCATATCAATATGAAAATTTGCCAAAACATAGAGAAGACTATATCCTAAAATATGTATACAAATTTCATTTTAACTTTTTTGTTTTGTTTTATGCATTTTTTTAAATCCCAACATATACCACGGCGGTCAGACTCAAATACTACTCCAGTATCATAGCGCCACCCGGGTTAATTGGTCATATCAATATAGAAATTTGCTAAAACATAGAGAAGACTGTATCCTAAAATGTGTATAAAAATTTCATTTAAATTTATTTTTATGCATTTTATTTTTTTAATCCCCACATATACCACGCCGGTGGAATATAGGCTACTCTATAGTTTCATCGCGCCACCCGGGTTATCAAATGTCATATTTATATGAAAACTTACCAATTAATGGAGAAGAATATAAACTAAAATGTGTGTTAATTTCATTTCAAAATTTTGTTCTTTAAGCGCACTTTAAGGATTTTTCATATCGTACCTTATACGACGCCGGTAAGACTCTAATTGGAATATACGCTTCCCTGTATTATCATCGCGCCACCCGGGTTTCTACTGGTCATATTTATATGAAAACTTACCAATTCAATTGACATCTACCAGCAAACCTTAACAACAACACAGTGTAATTACAGCTCACACCATTTACTTGCTAAATGCTTCATAATGACTCCGATTAAATACTTCTGTAAGTGATTCGACCAGCTATACATGCAGGAATAACTAAAGCAATTCACCAAAGAAGCTGTAGATACCCATCTCTTGTAAACAACATATTATTTCCCAACAGTGGGCAAGGAAACTATGTTGCATTTCTTTCCGGTTTCAACAACAGCATGTTTTTGTAAATGTTTGTGCCCATCATTTGCATTTTTCGTTTGTTTTGTCAAATCGACAAGGAAGTTGTCATCTGTATACATATAAGGCATCATTATTGTTATTTTACGATGTAGATAAAAAGAACGTCAGCATACTGAATCTTATAACCGGGTTTACCGTCCGTTCGGTACTGAAGTGCCAAATGATTTATTTTTCAAATGAATAATCAATATGTGTTTATCGTATATCAAAGAGCTGACGAACTGAATGCGGAAGACCTTTTAACAGAGACTGACTTAGTTTATGAAAAGCTGGTGGTTTTGATACAGCATTAACGCCATTGAGTGAACCAGAATGGTTTATGAAAAATGGAAAACAACAATGAAGTTTTCAAATGCTTGAAGAATATATCATCTACTATTCGGCTATTTTATCTAAATATAGGGACAGGCAGAGATCTAAAATAATATATTTCAGGAAGTTTATCAATACACAAACACATACGCAACAAAGTTAATAACAAAAGGCTTCTCGACAATATTAAAGAATTGAAACAACAACAACAAAACGGATATTGGAATCGATCTTATGCAGTATTCTAAATCTGTTGGCACAATTCCTGTAGAACTCTAAGAAAGTGCCATGTGTCTGAAAAGCGGTTTAATACCATTGCAGGCGGGGGACGCCCCCGCCGCAAAAAAGAATAGTTTTACCCATTTTTCAACAAATCAAAAGCGAATTTTTGAAAGGAACCAAAATCGAAGTTACTATAGAGACATAAGTTTTGATACCCTTCTCAAATCAAAGCTCTAAGTAATGAGGCTGGTAGTGATTGCAGAATAAATAAGCGTGATGGTAAAAAGTGACCGACAGAAAAAAGGGAATAGCTATAAGATGGTGATGCAAGAGTTATTGAACTTGTACATGACAATTCGTCTTGTCAAGCTCTGTTCAACAGTGAAATTTCATATCAATAGCATGAGTAGAGCAAGAGTTATTACAGAATAAAAAGAAAGGTGATAGAAAGACACACAAGCAGAAAGACGACACAGAAGTGTTTACCCTGTGTACCCTCTGTTACAGCAGGTGACACAAAAAGTGTTAAGCTTTCTATAAAGTTTGTATAGTTATTTATCTTATAAATAACGCTAAGTTAATAAAAATATATGTTACCTAAAATAATATCAAAACCACTCGGTAAAATTCTTTTAAATTTGGCAAGATCAACCAATATGCCTCTTCGAAATTTTGGTAAACTTTGAAATTAATCTCTGAATTATGGATATTTTAGCGACACTTGTATAAGCACCCTAACCTGGTAATGGTTAAACCATCTTTAAAAATGGGTTGGGTAGTGTAGCAATTTTTACGCATTTCAAATATTTTGAGTCAAAGCATTAATTTAACATGTAAAGTTTGTTTGCCGAGTGTTTTTTGTTTTTTAACGACAATCAATAACAACAGACTTTCCATAAAAAGATAAAACATAGTATTTAGAATTCCATCTTTTTCACAAAAAGTTTCATGTCCGAGCTTTAAATAAGAAAAATGTCCATAGTCCAAACCGGAGTGTATATTTTGTTCATTTTTTTTCATACAGGTGCCACTTAGGAATACACCACTAGTTAAGACTAAATTTAAGATGGAAAATTATTTAACAAAGACGCATGACTTTTTTTGTAAACTGTACAACAAGTAACTATGTTTCTATAGAATAGTTATAAAAAAAACCTTCTTTTTATTCTTAAATTTTCAAGTTTGATTTACACAACTGTTGTTCAGCAGTTTAGAAAAATAATATTTTTAAAAAAATATATATCAACAACAAGTAACTAATGATTATGAATCTAAGTATAAACTTTTTATTAATGAATCAATATACATAAATATATATCTGTTAAAACTACTTGTATTAAATGAACAGGACGATGAAATGTAAATTTATACTCTCGTTTCATATGTCCATTTTGTATAAACTCATCTTTATTGCTGTATATTGTATTGTGAGTGTGGCTAAAATCTGAAAAGAAAAAATCTGAAACAATGATTGTTTATTTTTCTGTTCTCCACCAAAGTGCCCATTATGGCCCCACTTCTGACCTGATTGGATATATAAATATGTCTTTGTTCTGTATGAAATATTAGATTTATTAACTCAACAGCTGGTTGTTGGGCGGCAAACATGCAGGGACCAGACTATATAGCTGTTATTGCTATTGCCTTGTATTGATCGGTTGAGACTAGAAATGTACTTATAGATCAAGACATAGAGACTACCTCTAAAAAATACCTGGAAGGATAAAAATAATGTGTCTGCTTAAACATTTCACCGACATTATTTCAGTTATATTTTTTTTGACATATAAAGTGTTTTCTCACTGCGATATCACGCCGAAGATACGTGATATGATACTACACTACAAAATCACAAAGGAGATGGTTATGATAAGCTCTAACAACTCGGCCACCTGGCCGTAAGAATAAAGTATTGCTGACAGTGTCTTCCTGTTGTTGAAATTCAAAGCCAAAATGTGCATTCATGCTTGCACCATGATCAACTGAGCACGTACTTGTTTATGCATTCTGGATACACATTTCCATGAACAAATGAGGAAAACTTTGTTTTGTAAGCTTTTTCTCGTAATTCATCACACTAGGCGTGATTTTTTCCCCATTTTTTGGGGTTATATTTCATAAAAATGTATACGGGTAAATGTTCCCTGAATGTTGGTGTCACAGTTTATATCTTCATAAATGCAACATGCCTTCACATTTTAGAAGTAAAGTTGCATTCCACATATCATATTCTATAAGCATAACATTTCCTAGTATTGTTTAGGGAAGTACAATGTACTAGATAGTATCTCTGAAATATTTTCCTACAGGTTTGTGACAGGTTTCCTATTTTTACAATGTGCAATGTGTCCTTCACATTTGAGATGAATAAATGAATAGATGAATACTTTAAAGTATTCGTATAATATATTATCAATGGGAAGGAGGCCTTATTGGAGCCGACTTTTAAAAGCATTAACAATTTCTTCATCAGTGATTTGTCGGTCAAGTGACTCAAACGTAACATGTTCTGAACAGAATTGTTATCTCTGACATATCAGCTTATTTTCTATCTATGTCATCTCCCTCACTTGACATGAGTTTACTAAAATAATCCATACATTTCGTCGTTGGATATTGCATCCCCTACATTATTTTGTTTGGGTTGTCGGAATATTTTCCAGAATTCTTTTGGTGATTTTTTTCCAAGATCATTCATTTTTCTACTTCTTGTATAATTAAAAGCATTTTTTGATTTCCTTTCCTGCATTGGTATTTGTAACCTTTTTTTTGCCTGAATTAATATAACCTTATCGTTTTCTGATAGTGTAAAATTAAATTGTTCGACAGCATTTTTATGAATATCATATTTCCGTTTGCATTCATCATCATACCATTCATTTTGAAATTTATCATCAATGACACAGGTCTTTGGTTTACGCGATGATTTTTCAAAGTATTTACGTCCATAGTTACATAGGAAATCTATCAAGATAGAAGTAAGGCTGTCTACATTACCATCCGCGTTAATTTCCGAGTTCAAATTATGTATTAAAGTGTGATAATTATTTGATACATCAAACTAAAAAGCTTCACTGAAATTTTAATCCAACTGTCAGGACATGAAACTTTTAAAACATATTTTACATGTTACAGGGTAAAATAAATGTGCAGTCTGACTCTGGCAAATTTAAATATTGATATGACCAATAGAAACCCAGATGTCGTGGTGTTTCTATGGTAGCTTATATTCATACTTGAGTCTGACCGCTGTGGTATAGGGTGGGATTTAAAAAAAAAGTGCACTTAAGAATAAAATGTTGAAATGACATTTACACACATTTTTAGGATATAGTTTTCTCTATGTTTTGGCAAATTTTCATATTGATATGACCAATAGAAACCCGGGTGGCGCGATGATACTGGAGTAGTAAAAACTCGGGTGGCGCGATGGTACTATACAGTAGCGTATATTCCTATTTGAGTCTGACCGTCGTAGTATAGGTGGTGATTTTAAAAACAATTAAATGAATTTAACTAACACATATTATGTTATAGTTTTTTTTCCCCTTTTTTTTTTAAATAAAACCGGTAAAGGGACGAACACACTAATCCGGATTTGGTATCCGCATAATAGCACCGTTCCAAGCTTTACAGGTGCGAGATCGTGGAAACAGGAAAAAGGGTAATAGCAAAAAAAATATAAAATTTTCGAATGAAATTTGCACAGATGTTGTAAAATGTTATCTTAAAGCAACTTGTGAAATTTCATACAATTACAACTTGAAATAACACGGGTGGCGTCTTCAGCCCCAGACGGCGTCATGTCCCCCACCGATGAGATCTTGAAGTGAATTTGAAAATGGATTTAAACATAAAAAAAAAATGAAATATATCATAGAAATTTGCACATATGATGTAAAATACTATTAAAAAAAGCTACTGGTGAAATGTTATACCTATACGACCAGTAATAATGCGGGTGGCGCTATAGAACCCTGGATGGCGCATGGATGGCGCTTAATAGTAGGACCCGATAGTTTTGATTTTCTTCGCAACCACGCGAAGAAGTCACGCGAGACTAATGACGCTTTCGGCAGCCGATCAGGAGGCGAGAAATGGATTCTAAATTTAGACCTAAGGCTGGTTTTTTGACTGGCGGCCAGCCAGTCTTATCTGAAATTCGAAATCAGGCCTTTCTGATTTGCATATTTTCCACAACATTTTTAACTGTAGCACTCCGCGCTTTGTACGGATCCATACAATGCAAGCTGAGCTAAACGAAAGCGAGTGGAGTGTGTTACACAGATTAGTTTAAACATATTTATTTCTAAATTGTATCAAATACAATATTGGAAATACAATAAATATAGGGATTAGAACGAAAGAAATTTCTTATCGTGGTCTTCTCCCTTTAACAATATAATGTGAACAAAGATATGGCAAAATAAAACAAAGATCTTGTCAATACGATGTTGTAACATTTTTACACAAAAAAAAGGAATATATATTAACGGATGAACAGAGAATGAGAATAATGAGAATGGGATGACGAGAAGCATAAGTGGGCTACGTTGGTGTCAGAAATTTTATCTTGATCAGGCACTCTCTAGTAATATATCAACATTCAAAGCGTTTAGAAGATTTTATATAGCGATGAACGGCGTCAAATATTTTTATGTTTACTTCATATGATGCATTAATATCCCCGAAAAGTAAAACATCGATATTTAATTTGTAAGAAGGAAAGATCGTCATACAATTTTCTTCTAGCATTATTGTAATTTGGACAACAAATTAGAAAATGTTCAACAGTCTCAATTGCACCACAGTCACAGAGCGGAGAGTTTACCATATTTTTCAAATAAAAATCTGATTTAGGGAGCAACTATTCGTGCGAAGCCTAGCATGAATATTTGGTATTTTCTGTCACCATAATTGTAGTGTTTCGGAGAATTATTGCAGTCACTATTTATTAAACTTTTAAATTCTGAAATTGATTTCCCATTTTTTATTTCAATTGGAAGATTTTCCATTCACGTATCACAGAAGGTAAAAAAGAATTTTGGTATAAATTAGTGTTTGATGGAATATCTCGGATATTACTTGCAAATCTAGATTATAATGTGTTATATTTGCTATTGATCAGGGATAAGTTCTTGAAGATATGTGGGACTAAGGCCGTGAATCATTTTATAAAAAAGTATCAATTTGTGTTTATTCCGTCTTGTTTGAAGAGATTCCCACATATTTCATTAGATAATTTTTCAAGAGACACAAGTTTCGTTGTTCCTGTTACAATCCTAGCAGCTTCATTTTGAATTTTGTCTAATTCCATTTTTTCATAAATAGCACAATTGTCAAATATAATATCATCATACTCAAGTAGAGGTCTAATAAAAGATATGTAAATTGTTTCCAATGTTGTTCGATTTAGTAAAAATTTCATCTTCTTCATAATATTAATTCGATTCCACGCCTTAGAATAAAAATTCAATATGATAGCCAAGAAAGATTGTTAGAAAGATATATACCTAAGTGTTTATGATTGTCAACTTCATTTATAACCTCATTGTCCATCATAATTGGCGGGTGATTAGTTTTATTTCTTTTTCTAGTGAACAGTAATGATTCTGTTTTTTTTTTAGGATTGAATTTAACTAGCCATGTATTAGCCCACTTACTAATTTTACTTAGGTCATTATTTAGAATTGATGAAGCACATATTGGGTCATCTACTGTAATAAAAAGACCTGTATCATCGCAACTAAGTCGAATTTTAGAATTAATATCATTTACTATATCATTTATGTATATTAAAAACAGAAGAGGACCTAACAATGATCCTTGAGGGACACCGGCCCTGATATATACAGGTTCTGACTTGACACAATGTAAAACAACTCTCTGGGTTCGATTATCTAAATAGTCAGTGAACCAAGCGAGGAAGCCATCTGCGATACCAGCAGCCTTTAGTTTGATGATTAAACCCTTGTGCCAAACACGATGAAAGGCTTTGCTGAACAGAACAGAACAGAACTTTATTTTCATCCAGGTACAAAGTGTACAACATGGAGAGACATGCAAATAAACGACAATGAATTAACATGAAGGCTCCGCGGTTCTTTTTTTTTCTTTAAGTAAAGAGAGAGAGGGAGAGAGAGAGAGAGAGAGAGGGAGAGGTTTCATATCTTTATGAGGAATTTTTTAAAAAAAAGGTTGTTAAAAAATATATTTAGACAATAAAATTCAACAAAAGAGATCATTTACAGGTATACTAGCTTTTCCTTACCCAATGCGAAAACGAAAGTGGGTAAAGAAAAATAATAAAAAAAAAAAATAATAAAAAAAAAGAGAGAGAGAGAGAGAGAGAAGATTAACAGTTACAAATCTGTGCACCATTACATCATGAGTTTGACATTCTTGATCAGACATAAAAAATTAAATTATATACATAGAAATTATTTGATACATTCGATTTGATGGGGGATAGAGCCAAAAACATATTTATATTAAATATATATTGGAAATAAATATTTAAAAATAATACACTGTATTGTAATAGCAATAATGATATTAATAACAAAGCAACACACTGTGTTGGTTAGTTACATAAGACACACATGCCTGAGGCAAATATCTAAGTATGTACGGCATAAAATAATAATAATAATAATGATAATAAAAATACAGATTTTAGTATTTAAAGATTTTGTATATATTTCATTTCCATTTAAGCCGTTGCTTCATTTCGCCTCACGTTCCATGTATACATGTATATGAAGTTTAAAATAGAATAAATAAACAAAATTTCATGCACAAGGTAGCGAGATAACAGCCTAGAAATTAGTGTGTATCGGAGGTAGAGGTTCTCTCATCGCTTTTCATTTCAAAAAGTTTCCATAATGTGGAGTACAAATATGCTTAGTTGTTTTAACTCTGTAGGAGATGTTGTGGACATAATACCTTTTTATGTTTTACATAACTATGCTGCGTGATGTAACTCAAAAAAAGTTGATCGCTCATTTTGGAAATATGTGCAGTCAAGCAAGTAGTGGCGTTCGCAACCTACCTGGCCTAAGTCACATAACGGATATTTCTGTTATCGAAGGGTATGCTATCGAAACGACCAGTTTCCACGGGTAACCTGTGATTAGCAGTTCTGAATTTCAATAAAGGTAAGTATATATTTTTATCTGAGATTTGTAGATAACTCTCAAAAACATGACTGCCTTTAAAACTTAAATATATGTTTCCCTTGTTTGTTTCTTGTAGTTTTTCATGCCATTGTTGTTTGAACTGGTCAATAAGTGTTTGTTTCACAATTTTATGTACATTATGTTGATTGAGTTGAAACTGATGAAGCCATAGGTCAGGTCTTCCAACTGAGGTAAGTATTTCTTTTATTTTGTTTGGCCATTATTATCTAAATAGTCAGTGAACCAAGCGAGGAAGCCATCTGCGATACCAGCAGCCTTTAGTTTGATGATTAAACCCTTGTGCCAAACACGATCAAAGGCTTTGCTGATATCGCAGAAGACTGCTCTTACTTCTTTCCCTGTATCAACTGTTGATGAAATAATAATTATATAAATAGTGAGTGATTGATAGTAGAATCACCTGGCATAAAACCTGACTGATATTTGATATAGTATCACATTCTATGAAGAAATTATGCACATGTTTGTAAACACATTTTTCAAATACCTTTTCAATTGAACTAAGTAACGACACTGGGCATAGTTAGATACTAAAGATTTATCTCCAGATTTAAATATAGGACATACATTAGCCTCCTTCCAACAACATGGTACGACACCTTTTGTTAAAGATTTATTAAATTAAATACATAAGGGGTCTGCTAATTCACTTTCTAATTCACGCAGAACATAATTATTAATTAAATCGGGCCCTACAGCTTTACCAATTTTTAAAGTTTTTAATACATCTTTAACCTTCTGAACAGAAATAGTTATGGATTGCAATGTTTTTTTCTGGTTGTGGTAGTTGGGGAATGTTAACACCTGTTTCATCTATAACAGTTTTGATCATGGAAAAAATTATTAAATATATTGGCCTTATCAACTTCATTATCAGCTATAGATCCATTGTATTCTAAGGGCGGTATTTCATTTGATGAATTATTGTTTAATATGGTATGTAAAGTTGACCACCATTTTTTAGTACTCTTATCTCCAGTATTAAGATTTTGACACAAATTGGAAATGTATCTTTCTTTACTTTCCCTAATACTTTGAATTGTATCATTACGAAGACGCCTAAAAATATTCCAATGATGAGTTAACATGGTTTTCTTAGCTCTTCGATACGCTCCTTTACGTTTTCCTTATCATCAGTTTGATTTACTCGTTATCCATGGATGTTTGTTTGGCACTACTTTAATTTGTTTGTTTGGGATACACTCTTTCGAGATTGTATGAATATGTTCAGTTACAGTTTAAAGCATACTTGTCAATATCTATATCTTCAAAAGATGTCCAGTCGGTAATACCAGCTAATTGTCTTAGTTTTATTATAATCACCTTTGTCGAAATTCCAGATATGACGACTGAAAGATTTGTTATCCCTTTCTTGAAATTTAAAACACAGTATATTGGACAATGATATCTTATCTCTTGGATAGAAAAGGCTCACCAACCCCGCTAAACAAAACATGATCATGATTTTTAATAAATATCAGGTCAATCAAACTAGAATTCTTGGTAAAATGAGTATCCTCAACCATACATTGTTGCAACGAATTATGTAGACAAAAGAACTTATTTTATTCTTGCAAGTTGGTATTTTCGGATTCAAGTTAAAGTCACCAGTAATAAAATATTGTTGACATCTGAGTCACATGCAAGATTGATAGAATCTTCAATCATCGAGTGGTTAAACACATCTGTATTTGGGGGTCTATAAAATAAGCCAAATAGAAACCGTCTACATTTAAGTTTGACCTCTATCCAGATGCATTCAATACCTACAGGCTCTAAGTCTGGTCTTCGTTTGTAAAAAAATATTATTTTTTACATAAATCAAAACACTCCCATGTTTTATCAGTTATTCGATCTTTTCTTTCGGGTGGTGAAAATAATGGTATAAGTATTTTTTTCATTTTTCATTTGCGGACTTAGCCACGTTTCGGAGAAAGCAAGAATATCAAAGTCCTTTAATTCAGAGGAAAGTAAATCAAGCTTTGTGTATATACTTTGGACATTATAATGAACAAACGTGAGATATTTATCAAAATCAATAGACTGACGGTCAGATAATAGTGAGCTTTCACTCATCACCGATATATCTGGGCCAGATGTGTTGCAACGACGTTTAAATGACATTTAGAAACTCTTTTAATGTGTAAAGTTTGTGTGTCCACTCCTCTTTTGCAAATTCCTCAAGCTGAATACAACCATTTTCAGCGTGAACTAAATACCTGCGTTGTTTACAAAAGAGAGATTTAACCCAACTGGAGTACATGTAGATCCACACATGCAGTTACGAAAAATATGTGCTTCGCATAAGTACGTAATTAACACAAAGTAGTTCAGCAGTGTTTCGCACGATAATGATATATTACGTTGCATTTCTGTCTTCTAATAACATCAATAGCCACGCAAAAGCTAGAACAGTGGAAAAAGCGGTCATAATTAAGTAGGATGGAAGATCACGTGACCCAATGTTTTGAAGTGGTAGGCCTAAAACACGCAATGAAAATTTATGGAGCAATGGACGCAATGAAACTATTACCTAGCAATGAAAATTTTATTTTTAGAATAGCAGTATTAAATGCCATAAAACTACTTTTTAACCATCTATAACTGTTTAATTATATATATACATTAATTTAAGACAATGACATGCGAATAAACTTAGAGTTATTAATTTGAGATTATACATATATGAGGCAATGGAAATTGATTATGGAGCAATGGAAATTCTATTTTCAGATAAGCATTATTAAATGCCCATAAATCTATTTTAAACCACCTGTTACTGTCTTCTTATATATAAACATTAATTTAAGACAATAGCATACGAATTAACTTGGAGGAGTTATTAAATTGGATACTATACGTGTGTGTGTGTGTATATATATATATATATATATATATATATATATATATATATATTCATATAGGCTTCGGCGCAATGGAAAGTCCATTGTGCCTCAATAAAACACGCAAAGGAAGTTTGCTAGACACAATGAGTTGAAATTTGTTATATTATTCTTGCATGGATTAAAATAAGAATACAATACTAATTCTCTTGCATACGCTTTTTAATATGTTAAATCTAAATAAAGCAGACGCACGTACGATGATTACACTGCTAGCTCCGCTCTCCAGGCCAGGTATAAATTAATGGACAGTGTATCCAGATAAACATACATCATTTCGCAAAATGATAATAATCAATATAATGTTTTAAATTTAATGAATATTATTAATTTGTGTATCTATATCATCAAGATTTTTCATATACCGCGCAATGTAAATAACCGCGAAATGGAAATTCCACTGCACCATAAAAATACCACGCAGATGAAAGTTATATGTTCATATGCAAACTCGTACCAACGACAAGTTATGAAGACATGTTATTTATATGTATTAGATACTCCAAATTAAAACTGTTCAATTCATTATAAATTTTGTCATGTACCATACTATACACAGCGGATCCATTTTTCGGTGATACCGGTATACCCATACAGCATTGACTGGCGCATGTATGCCACACTTCAGTAATTGACGAAACACGCGCATGCTGACGCAATAGAAGTATGAAGAAGGAAATTTAAGATTAAGTTTAGGCTTCTTTCCAAATCACCATCATTAGCATGTAATAATTTTATATTATGAAAAAAAAAGACTGATATATTCATAATCAATACAATTTAGAACTGTTAATTGTGTGTGTGTGTGTGTGTGTGTGTGTGTGTGTGTGTGAGTGTGTGGTATTGACACGTGCCATTAAGGGCCTTCTTCACTCAATATCAACCGGGAAGGGCGGTGGGACTTATACCCAACAAACAAACAAACAACTGGGAAGGGTGTGCTCGAGTCAATATTCTAGATTACGTTAGTTAGTCGTTGCTTCTATCCATCATCATCATCATCATCATTATAGGCATGGGATTTATTTTAGACTTCATAAATATAAAGGGTCAGAATATCAAGGTTTATCATTTTTACTATTTTATATTTAGGGCATTTGAAGTCATTCCATAGTCGGGCGTTTTGTACTCTGACAGCTCTTGTTCAATATAGAGTTTAGATGTATGTTTTTAATTTTGATTATCGTGTTCTAATGTTTAATTAAAAAAAAAAATGAAAACTATCTTTTCTTGTTTCTTATTTGACAACTGAAAAACTGATACTGACCACATACCCCCCTTTATAAACAGATTAGAATCCAGCATATAACCTATTTTGGTTACAATCTAGCGCTCTTGCTGCTCACCACAACCAACCCGCCGACAGTCTATCAGTGACTTCGGCGCTTTGATTCCATAATGAAATGACTCTCCACGGGATATTAAAAACATTACATTCGCAGTTTCTTTTTATTATTTCTATTTGATTTTTTACTGTTAGAGTATGAAACTCAAAGATATTTTTTTTATAATTATTATTTTCGATCTCGGATATTTTCTTGTCCGCGGACAAGCGGGATGGAAAAAATCACTTGTCCAGCCGCAAAAAGTACCGAGTCGGACAAGTCGGACATGTTTGATTGAGCTCTCTGCCTGGTTCACGGTCTCTGTTGCTGACCATTTCCTGGTAGTACAGGTTACAATCCCTGCATCATGGATTAGTTCGTCCGGAGAATAGAGTAAAGTTTTCTAATTAAAATTTAATTTGAAATTATGACTAGACTTTAATGTGAATTCTGACCTGGGCCACCCAATGGTCTTATGAACTGAATCAACAATTCAAATATTAGTGCCCTAATTATCTAAAACCTAATTTTACCTTGGAATAAAAATGCTTTATAGATTTATTACCTTGACATAATACAACTGTCCTATTTAGTGCAAATATACTTTCCTGAAAAGTATCCTTTTTTTTGGTTATACATTTATCTCTTGATTATACTTGTAGAAACTTATATGACTGGCTGTCGTATAAAAATGAAAAATGCTTTTATTCAAACAATCTTA
>CM037779.1:72118549-72142772 GCA_021229015.1 Solen grandis | reverse complement strand
AATAGCTAGAACGCACTTGTTTCAACATCAAAGGATCATTGTTTTTGAGCCTCTGGGGTGCGTATGATGCCTTAAGCAATCTAGAAATGTGTCCATAGGACACGGATGGCATGATATTTTTGTCGGTGAATATGATGAAAAACTGGAAATATTAAATATCAAATGAGCGCTATGACCCTGACCAAGTGATGTGACCTTGACCTTTTAGTCCCTGCATCCTGTCAAGCTGGTTTGAAGGGACGGCCTGTCGGACTCGTCTATCTTTGTTCCCACACTTCTTATGTAGGATATGTATGTAAATGTATCAAGAAAATGTTCCTAATTTATGTTTAATAGCAGTTAATTTCAGCATAAAATACAATACAATTGGTGTCAAATTCTCATTTATACTTCTGGAAGAAGGTATAAAGTAGCATAAGGGTAATTGCTTTGCAAATTGACAAACTCTTTAAATCTAGTTAAAACTACTATCAATCATGGAAACTGAACGATTCACATATTTAAAATTCCAAGAGTTTGGTCTCACCATGAAGAAAGTATTTACACCTGTTTCTTCCAGATGATAAAATTGTCCGTAAGATTGACCTGCTGTTTACATTTATTGACTGAAGCTGAAGTGATACCAAATGCATAAACTCAGGCATCAGATAAATCTGGTGGTCTTCTGGGGCAACTGCATGCAAAGTTGCTTTACACCTAAACTTCATTCTTTTACAGTCCTACCATAATAACAACAACTAGATTTCATTTATTGATACGAATGTTAGGACTTTCTGCTACATTTGTCACAGTATAAGCGAAAAAAAAAGATAAAAGGATATCAAATTACTGCTTTTAAATTGCTTTTGTATAGCCATAACATGTAAAATGTGAGACCTGCAAATTAAGTACATGTAGAGGAATAAACCCTACCCCATTACAATAAGAAATTATTTTTGCACAGATAAGATCACAAGATGCTTTGCAAAAACTAAAGTTCTGTAAGTTGTGTGACCATAATGAAGAAATCAGCAGAAAAATTATACCTGAAAGCGACTGTTATTGTCAGGAACTCTCTTCTGTGGTTCATTGCTAGAACTATCAGGCAATTTTCGACCCGGCATAACACCATCAGAATATCTAAACTCATTGACAACATAATCTAGATCTAATTATTTACGATAATGAATATTGAAATGATAAAAATTGAACCTGATGATAAATTAAAACGAGTATGACCTTGTTAATTGATAATGGAAAGCGAGTTTTCCATATGGTTTCCATTACGAAAGATATTAGTATATAAATTACGGGGAACCAATTCGAAATAGACAGCCGATAATCATTACATTGTTGCTAAAAATAGCAAAGAAAACTGTTTTTCGAAGAAAATGAAAGTAATTTTCCGAAAATGAAACGGTGCTGTATAATTTTTTTCATCGGATATGGTGTCCGACAATAACAGACGCTTTTGTCGGTCAAAATGAAAATATACCGGACATGTCCGACTGACCGACGGGCATTCGCATTGACTGCCTGTAGAAACTTTTTCCCTTCTTTTGCGCTTGACTACTTGGCCAGGCAAGATTCCTCTTCTTGAACATGTTCACCAGCAAATTGAACATATTGTCTTTCTGTGAGATACTTAATTTCATGCCAGAGCTGCAAAATATATAATGATTATCCAAAGTTGAATAATTTAATATGTTGATTTCATCCTGCCTATTGATCTCAAGTGCAATTTTTTTCTAAATATTTAGAGTTGCTCCATCTCAAAATATTTCATTAATTTCAAACGCGTTACTGTCGGATAAAATTTGAAACATTGATTTTCCCAAGCAGAAACAGTATTGCTTAAAATGGGGACCAAGCCCAAACTTTTAGCTAAACATTACTGCTCTTGATTTAATGAAAAAAAAAGAAAGAAAAATGAGCAGCCAATAACGCAGAATTCTTAACTGGAATCTTAATTAAAGTTACACAAACTTTATCTTAATTTGAAGAAAGAAAGTCTGTCACCCCAAAAAAATATTGAAATGAATCTTGTTAGTTTTCTTCTGTTGCAATACTCTCCCTTTGCTCACCTAAACTTGGAAGACATCAACTGCCTTTTAGTCACGCCATCCATGAACACCCTGACTTCAAGTTTCTTTCGAGTAATCACTGGTTCATGTAAATGTAAGATATTGAAACCTCAAAACAGCAACATCACCAACAGTGATTTCTGGATTGATGGACTTGGGCTGACACTTTGAGCTGAGTGGCTGATAAAACTGCAATTCAATTGAGAAACAATACATTTTATATGCAGCAAATCACATTAAAATCTGCAAATAAAAGCACAAGAAGAGGTTCCAAGGCAAAGCATTTATTCCATATTGATTTTTAGTCGCTTAATAATATTGGCTGACCGTTCATATTTAAAGAGTTTATCACCCGACAAAGTCATGGGGAACACCTGTTTAATAAAAAATTCAATATATTTTCTTAAAAATGCTTTTTGAATGGTTCAAGGACAGATCATCACAAAGAAAATGCATGTCATTCCGTATCATATGCATATATCTTCCAATTACACCCTCTCGAACACCCAGAAAAAAAGCTTTACAAGGCAACAAATTATTTTAAAATCGTTTGAAAAAAAACAACAAAAAAAAACAACATTGTTTTATTTATTTGTTTAGTCTACCAATTGTCGAAAATATTATGAATATATTGTCAATCAAATAATACTGGGTAAAATATTAAGGAGAGATGGAAGTGCGAAGGGGCTATGCAGAAAATGACCACGAGGCTGGGGGTGGACTTACGCCCAACCAACGAGCCGGGAAAGCGCCAAACCGAAAGTAGTACACACTACCACAAATTACGGGTACACAAATATAGACTAGTGGTGGACATGCAATTTTTGACAATTTATTTACCTGTAAATTGCTTACCTTCATTGCAGAAGAAAATAGGTATAGTGGTCAAAAAATGCCACATTACACGACCCCATAAAAATGATAAACAGAAGCATTAATGGAAATGGTAGAAAACTCATACTTCTTTATTAAATAAATGTTTTGATCTGTTTCCCCAACATTTTCAATAAAAAAAAAAAAAAAAAAACAGTTTGGAAACAAGAAGAAAGCAATTTGCCAATTGTTGATGGTTTTCCTTAAAAAATTACGCCACACTCGAGGTGAAATATTGCATAAGTGTACATAGGCCGAGAAAAACAATATGGTGAGAAATGAACACTTGAGGATATAACCAGACGCTTGATAAACTAATACAATTCTCATAAGCGTCATCGCAACAACAACAACAAAAAAGCGAAATGAGTAAAAATGATGAAAAACAACGCTTCGCAACCGTGATGACACAAATGCGAGAAAAAAAAATGTATGGTCAGCCGGGTTATTGGAAACAACTTTTTTACGTCTTATGTATGTAATGATTTTTTTTCAATATCGATTCGTCTCCAAATGACTGAAATTCTGTCAGTGGGACGTTAAACCCAACAAACAAACAAACAAACATCAATATCGATATAATACATACATATCACATAATAATCAAACTTTAAAAAAATACGAATGGTGTCCAATTTAGTATAGAGACTTGAGAATAAAAAAGTCATTTTTAAAAACCCAATTAAGAGTGTATGATACATCTGACCATGACAATGATTCGGACCTGTGTAAAATTATTTTAGGCCTACTCCTAATTTTCAGATATAACCTGCAATAACGTCAGTCATAACAACTAGGATTAAAGGTTTGTTTCACAAGTAAAGGATATGTGTTTGAATTTTATCTCTTTTTTTTCAAAAACATATAGTTTATTAATATGAAAATCAAGTATATTTAACAGATTTTATACTTTGTTTTCATATTTAGCATTTTACAATAGAAACAGCTACGAAGCTCCTAAATGGACATGGCTTTATATGGTGTATGCAACTTGAAACTTCATTCTAAAAAAATATAGCGACCTGAAAATTCGAATCTGAGTAGAATTTGTGAAACCTTTTACAGGATACGACGCAGTTGGAATTGCTGTATCCAGCGTTTTCACCCTTAAATTGCATTTAATACGTGTGTTTTTGTTAAATTTAAGTTATTAAATACATTTTCACGTCATATGACAAAGTCCCATCTGAAGTAGAAAATTATTTTTTCAATAAAACAATGATTTTTACAAAATGGTAAGACGCAGATGTTATTAAAATATGGTACGACGCAGTTGTCCTTTTGTTGCAGCCTTTTCAAAGGGTTTCGTTTCGATAATATGTGCATATTTTACCAACCTTTTCGAACGAGTTCTTGTCTTCGATGATAAATAAGGTGCACGCAGTTTCTTTTAATGATTCTACTGCATTGCAGTTCTCACTTGTATATCTGATGACCACATTGTGCTTATTCATTGAAGCTACTTTTCAGTTAAAATAAAACCCGTCTTAAGGTACCGCGGATTCATTTTCCCCCTCTTTAATTATATCATAAGAATATTAATTTGATTTCAAACTTAAACTTGAATTAAACTCAATCGCGGCAATTGTACAAAAGGAAGCTTTGGTGGGTCAAATATGACCGTTGGGCTTGCCAAGCGAACAAAAACGACAGTGCCTACTAAAGGAGAATCGTAATTTCATTTGTTAAGCGTTGGTTTGCAATTAGTACTGATTGTACAATATTTCGATCTGTGTATTGCCAGGCAAGTGGCGGGACGATACATATTGCGATACGAGACAAACGATACACGAATTGTTTGCGAGACACCTTTACTAATAATTATGAATGAACAGCAGTCTCACCGTCGATTATATAACTAACAAACATCGTTTCAATCTTCTTATTAGAGGTAAAGTTATGCCGTAGTTTCATATGGACTATGCTGATACATTACAATAAGCGTAGAGAAGCTAGTTATTTTAATTTTAATTCAGTTCTATTTTAAACACCCGTGAATCTTCTCAATACAGAACTGTGTATTCCATGATGATTTACTTTTCAAATAATTGTATATTTAAAAAAAAAATGAATCATAGTAGGCCTAAACAAGTCCAACATATGAAAGTTCTCATTGGCACTAGAACCGCAGAAATGCCAATTTCATTGGTATGTTGATTTCGATTTATTTGTCCCTCTGTACTGTATAATAAACAGTACCGAAAAAAAATCGTACATGTATGTTTTTGATAATCAAGACTACAATGAAATTTGCATTCTGCGGAAAGATCTGTTTAAGAAACAAATTTTGCGAAACTATCTAATGCTAGCTTTATCTATTGTACATGGTTTCGGATATGACGCATTTCGGATACGCTTATTAGATGCGCTGATGATGAGGTATGCTTTGTTAGGTGAATATTTGATAAACTTGGGATGAAAAATGCGAATAAGAACAAATAAATGTTGAAAGACTAAAAGGTAAATGGTTCGCGAATCTGGCGATACAAGGACCGGAAAACAGTTAATGGCAGTTTAAGAACTTCTTATAAAATAAAGTATGTTCAAACTTAACAAAACGAAATTTAAATGCAATGTATTAGCTATTGAAAATAAACTTTATTTATTTATGCGACATATTTCGAGAGTAATAGTATATGAATATTTATCAAAATCTTATCAAACATAAAACTTGATTTTACTTGTAAGATACTTAACCTAAATTGGGTGATATTTTGAAACATAATGCCTGTACTTTTAAATGGGTATTGTACTGTCCACATGTAATAACCAGCATATAAGTAACTGTCTCTGTGGTATCGTAACGTAAATCATTTATGATATATTCTAGCATACATGTAACTAATCTCGTTCACAATCTACATTCAAACAGAAAACCTTATTAAGGAGGATGAATTTACCATACTAATATAAAAACATTTCCTGTAAAAAAAATACCATAGTAATAACTCATGAAAATTAAATGGTTTTCTTCTTTTTAAATGCCAATTCAATGAACTTTCTCAGATACATTAACTGTTGTTGTTTTGTTGTTGTTTTTTTGTCGTTCGTTTTTTTGTCGTTTTTTTTTTTTCTTTTGGTTTTTTTTTTTTTTTTTTTTTTTTTTGGTGTTTTTTATTACTACATTTTACCAATTCAAAAGAAATCAGCCATATAAGGCTTTAGAAATAATAATTCTTTATACATTTTATTCTGAAGTCACTATATAATGCACACATTTATACAAAATGATACTCGTCTTCTAAATCGTTAAGGTTACAATAAACACATCTCCTTTCAGCTCTCTCCATTCTGTCTCTCCCATATCTACCAGAATCAATTTTTAACATATGAGATGACACTGTAGTTATCGCTACCTTTATTATGCATCCCCCCAACCTCCCTTTCCGAAGAAGAGGGGGCATATTGCTTTGCACATGTCGGTCACATATAATGATATGGTAGTTTCTATGTTTTCCAAAAGGGGGTTTTAAAAACTTGACCCTTAAGAAGTCTCAAACTTTATATCGTTGTTGCTTATGACCAGTAGAAAACCCCTATTGATTTTGGTGTCTGTACCTCAAAGGTCAAGATCACAAGGTATGAAAGTCCTGTCCGAGTGATAACTTTAGTTCTATTTGACCCTGAGATCTCAAACTTGGCATGGTTTGTGCTTATGACTAGTAGAAGACACCTTTCGATTTTGGGATTGTACTTCAAAGGTCAAGGTCATGACGTAATGAGTGAAATTCTCACAAACACTGTATAAATTAAGCATTGTCCGACTAATTACTCAAATTAAAGACCGGTTGACCAAATGTCAGAATGTTGTGTCATGCTATTTACGTACGGCGTGATACAAATTGGAGTGGTCATACATACATACATACATACTTTTTGTAGATTTTTTGCTATAAAGTGTATTACAGACAGTATTTAAGTATGCTGTATAAACCATGCATACACATATTGCATTGTTCCTTTCATTTGGTAGGTCCTGATTTCATCTCATGTATAAATCCTAACACATTTATGTCATTATTTTAACTGTGTTTGATTAGCTTCCATTGGTACTGAGGAAACAGGTCTGGATGACTTTGAAAAGACTTTCTGATTCTTCAGCTGACATACACCTTTTAATGAAAGGAAACTGTGCAATACTTGAGTAACATCGCCTAATATTGATATGCTTACTGCTGGTTTGTAGTATGACACAATTGTCCGGTGATTTCAAACAGGCTTTAGTGCTTTTAATCAAACCGTATTTGAATTTACGCAAGCGTTCTTTTTTAGATATACGAATATCACCCATGTGTACGACCGTTAACAGAGAGAGAAGTACATTACCTCTGTACCTTCAGAACTGGAACTATCCAGATGGTATTCCTAACACAGACACTAGCTGCTCGTGCTCGGTGGAGGCTCTGTCCGGCGGAAGCATTGACATGTATACTGTACACATGGACCTGTATGATACATCAGGAAACTGTCAACAGACACTTAATGTTAAAGATGCAGACGGCAATGTTCTTAAGACATTTAATTGTGATATTGAAGAGTTCAATGTCATTCAGAAAGACACTTTAGCAACTAACTACCTAGACATCGAGCTGAATAATAATTATGCAACAAACAATGCGGGAAAATTTTGGATAGGATTTCAAGGTATACATGTATAAATTCTTCATATTCTTTTTTTTTTTAATTTGTTAAAATTGATGCAAAGACAGGATTTCAATCCTTCAGGTGAAAAAATATGATAAACAGCTAATGACTTAAGATCTTGCACATCTAAGTCTCGGTAGCCTTTAGAAGTATTAAATTTAACATTAATCCTCCTCTACATAATGTGTTATGTTTTATATATGTATGTAGTAATATATCATGAAATACAGTAGAACCTCGCCAAACCGAACATAATTTAACAGAATTTATCTTTTTTTCATACTCTTCTTTTTGTATTTTACTGAAGTCAAATATGAAACCAAATTTTCATATTTCTCTTTTTTTAACTATTTTTTAGTAAAAACTTTTGGTCCCGAGACCGTTAACATAGTTGAGAGATTATGTTAACCAGAAGCACCTTAATAGAGAATGTAATATCTATTTTTTTTTTTTTTATATAACTTAAAAATAGTATATATGTACGTGATAGTAGGTCCTAGTAGGTGATTTAAACGGCATAATGATTTTCATGATATGCACAGATATTGAACACGCACACAAATTCCATCGGATTTTCAATCCGAATCATCGTCATTTCGAAGTCTTCAGTTCGGTCCCGCGGCCATCGTTTTAACGAGGTTCTAGTGTAACTGAGAAGGGTATTATAACTCTTAAAAGCATTTTTGTTCGGCACATAATTTGATTTGTGTTTCTTTTTTCCAATTTACAAAACAACAATACAAATGTAGATATTCTACCACACAACCCTGCGATTTAAATACTATTACAGTGATTTAGCCACATATAGCAACAAGTAAGTTACAAAATGAAACCGCGTGAATTACTCATGGGCATTGATCGGGTAGGGTTTAAATACGCACGGTTATCAAAGATTTGGATAATTTGTTCGATGAAGCAGCCTTATTAATCCTCAAAAATGCCATAAATTGCACATTTCAATTAATATACTATAAACAGATTTTTCAACATCCTCTGTTAAAACATCTCGTTCACAGATAGTCATTGACTAAGAACTTGATTTTTAACCTAGTGTGTGTATCACGTCCATCAATACCACTTTACAGGTGCATGGTCACCCAATACAACCATCAGTGCTATAAAAAAATGGGTGGGTTCCCCCATCAAAGGCAATACCGTCACAGACGGTATTGAAAATATATTAAGAATTATGAAACCTTTATTTTTTATATCACATTTACCCTTCACGGAAGCGTTAACTTCACAGGCTTAACTTACGATCTGATGAAAACGCAATGTTGCGGAACGTGTCATGTTGTACATGTACCGCAAGCACCTACTTTGGGGATACTGTATTCTATATTTAACCGAATTCGCCGAAGTCGCGTTTTTCCCGTGTAATGTGACTTACACTTGGCGAGTTTATTACATGTCAAGAAATAAAGACTTAACTAACATCAACGAGGGAGAGGAGAAAGCTATATATATTTTTTTTAATTTCTACCGATCATCTGTGAACGAGCTGCTTTAAGACACATACTGCACACAAGAAATTCATATAGAACTGAACAAAAACGTGACAATAAAATAAAATTCTTCAATGGTAAAAATAAATATCAGTCTATTAGAATTTAGATTTTTAACACCTTTTTACAGTAAAACTCTTTCTCTGTAGCTTACAAAATGATGTGGTTTTATTCATGAAGGTGAAACGGGTGCAGACATTGTTGTGAACTGTCCAGCACACCTGATAAGTATGATTTATTATATCAGTCTTTAATCCATGAATGTGCTAAATGTTATCATTTAAGAACATTTTACAATATTTTCGTTTTATCAAACAAATCAAAACTTATAATTCACACTACAGCTGAAAACTTTACTCGTAATCTATGATTTACAACTCACAGTTTACCAAGTACAAATCTCGTATCAATAAATAAATGCTTCATGTCACCATAGACTGCAGCAGCCCCTTGTCAATCACAAATGGAAAAGCAGAGTACACGTCTACACGATACGGAAGTATAGTATTTTACACCTGTAACACGGGTTACAACATGACGTCAGGAGATGATGTCAGGTACTGTGGGACGGACGGAAGGTGGAACGGAACAGAGCCCAACTGCAAACCTGTAGGTAAGTATACTGTCCATACTTTGATGTAGCCCAATACTCAAACACTTTCAATGGTATCAAAATGAAACTTTGAACTTTATAATCATGACAAGGCGAAGTTGTAAGACAAGAGACTTTATAATCATGACAATGCGAAGTTGAAAGACAAGAGAAATTATTCTGAAAGCTATAATTTCAGAGTTATGCCCCTTTTTAACTAAGAATTTGTTGTCGACATGTAAAACTGACAAGCGTTTGCGCGGCACTACGGAGCACTAGTTTGCTTTTTTTTTTCGCCGCTATGGCATTTAAAACATCGGCATATTAAAAGAAGTCGACCTCTTAAAGTAAATACGTAAGTATACGGTAGTATACATACGTAAGTATATGATAGTATACATACGTAAGTATATGATCGTTCGACTTGGATTTACCGTTTATTTGTTGTTTGTTTGTTTGTTTATTGTTGTTTTGTTTCTTTTTTGACAAATTTTATTGTCCACTATAAAACATTTATTTACAACAAATCAAAATCAGCGAAAATGCAAAACAAATGGGTTGGGCTTTTTTAATAAACTTTTTTAAAGAACCCCCTTCATATATACAATTCAAGAATAAACATGGCAGTATATAATTATACTAATGCAACAAGGATAAATGAAAAAATATAGTTTCAAAAATGTAGATTGAACAAATTTAATAAACAAAAAGACAGCAAGAGAAAATGGAAAAAAAAAACGAGGGAAGCGCTGAATATTTACTTAAAATAGCATGCTTAAAGTACCCCTGTCCTTAAACGAGCGTAGCAATATTCTACCATAAGAATTTTGCGTTACTTCACCTCCGCGCTGTTAGATAAGAATAAAGGGATAACTAAAACTTATGGCATACATAAGTATGTACTGAATATCAGATATTCCTTCGACTGGCAATTACCATTTACTTAAAAAGCATGCTAGAAATATTTATTTACTTGACCACTCGTATTTATATTCTACCACATTCTGATCCGATATTTCACCTCTTCACTATTAAATGACGGTAAAGGGATGACTAAAAGCTCTAACATTTCCGATCATGTCTTTTTTTTTCATATGAAGTATATACATTTTTATTTGTTTATCTCGATAAAATGATAAAAGTAACAGTTCAAAACAATTACCCCTTGGACAATGGACGATCACGTGACAGGTAGAATAAAAAGTCAATTTCTATGGTGTTAATTCCTTACATTCCTATGCTTAACATGGGATAAATAATATTCTTAAAATAAAAAAAGACCTAAAATATAATGCAAATGAAGATTCCTCTAGAATGAAAAAAGGTTTCCGTTCAATTAAATATGGAATGAGTATTACAACGCGATAAAATAAAGCAAAATAAAAGACAAAATATTGTTAAGGGATGAACAAACTTGAATGTAAACCACACATTTTGAGTCTTATATTCAACAAAATATGCATCATGCATCTAGAATTTTATATGTCCTGAGATAGATGCAAATTATAATCTAAAATAGGAGAAACTAATAAAAAAAGGATAGTTGATAATAATATTCAAGCTTTCGTAAAAGTGGTTTTATTCTTTTTGATTGTTTTCCTAGGGTGAGAGGGTTCTGTATGAAGCAAGGGTCGGAAATAGATATGTTCTTTATGTTAAGTTATGTTTCTGTAATCCGTCCACAAAATATATTGTTGTTGTTTTTTAATTTTGGTCAAGTTTTTATTGAATTATTTTAATTACACATTGTTTTTTCAAAATACCAGTAAATCTTTTAGGTAAGTTTATGCGAAATACTCCGATATTTACATTTGGTTAAAAAGGGTATACTATAAGATATTTATTCATATGCCATTTAGATATTATTGACATTTATCATAAGGTGGTGAATAGTACATTGTATATTACTTTGTTTTTCCTGAAATGAAATTTAAACATTGACAATTTATTGAAATGAAATATGAAAAAGGAGAGGAACACTTTCTTGTATGCAGATTGTGGTAACCTCCCATCAATTGTTTACGGAAGTGTATTTCACGAAGCCACACATTACCTAAGCAACGCAACATATACTTGTGATCCTGGTTATGTGTTCTCTTCCGGAAATGTAACACGTTCGTGTCAGGCCGACAAATCATGGAGTGGATACGAACCTACATGCTCCAAAATCGGTATGTTTTTGTTCGTTTTGTTTATTGATGTTTCACGTGTGTGTGTGTGTGTGTGTGTGTGTGTGTGTGTGTTAAATATCCTAACTAGTCCTTGTTCAATTAATGATATATATTCTTTTTATCTAAAAGATGATTATTCGTTATTACAAAACACACACCCATGGGAAGGATAATTTTAAAAAAATATTAAAAATAATTGTCCTGCTTACCAACAATTATTTATTTACTCATAATTGATATTACCTGTTTTTGAGACATCGCTTGCAGTGACTTTACAGTACAATTGTGTCATTTTTCGGTCGTAGGCTGACTATTTTCACCTTGACTTCCTGTGAAGAACACGGGGAATATCTGAAGAAAAGTAGGATTTTATTGGTCATAATAAAGTTTCAATCTGAAATTTGCGATTTTCATTGGCCATTCAAAAATTAGTAAAAGAAATCTAAAAGAGTTTTTTTCGGAAACAAACTCTCTAGACCGTAAGGAGTTAATTAAACGAAGTTTCCCGTAAATAGTTTACTTTTTACGGGTAAAAATTAATTGAAAATGTTTTCAAAATTTAATCAAATAGTCTTGTGAAAAATTTAAACTAAATACGAATTTACTGACTTACGAGTGACTTTTTTTATAAGTTTTGCCTATAATAACGACACCTAAATTGGTCACGATCCCTGAAACCCAGTGTCTGGTACATGTATTACCGTACCTTGTTTTCTTGGATATTGGGAACTTCTACAAGCAGTTCATGATAATAAAAGTGATAGTAATACTGGTATATAAATTCAAAGCTCTTTAGATGTGTTTTATGGGGTTGTTGATAACTGTGTTGATAACGCATTTGATAAATCATCATTGTCGTCTACATTACGAAATGCACTATTCACTGGTCATGAGATTTCAGACCACTTCAGTGGTACGTTCGGTAGCAATGCTATTGTAATATTTAGCTACTCAGAATACTTGGTATTTATTTGGTTCGCATTACCAAAACAATGTTTATAATGATAGCATTATGGAAAAATGTATTTAATAAGGCATAATGCTGGGCACTATGCTGCCAATATCTCAGTTAAAAAAAATAACACTCCAACAACTGAGAAACCAGAAAAGTACTTACTATCGTAACGTCATTTTAAGGATTATAATATTTCGTCATGAACAGAAAACTAAAACATTACCCAGCAATAACAAACCATATTTACCATCTTTTTTTAAGAATGGTATTTCTTGTTTTTATTATGTGAAACCAAATCACTAAACCGATTCTTTTAGTTAGTTTGCATTCATTCTCTGATTTTTTTAACAATAAACATAACTGAGACTGGAGCAACTTACACCAATACTTAACAATCCAAAAATAACGATTAACAAACAATTGATACCTTTCCAAGTTCCCCGTAAACGGCGGAAAAATAACTGCTTCTCGAAGTTCAAAATATTTTTAATTTAATTTAATCCTTTGATTTAGTAAATCCCCAGACTTCCACAGCATAATTTAGGGTAGAACCGATAAAAGAATCAAATAATTGACACAGTAACTTAGGTTTAATTGCGATATGCTTAAAATTTATAGGAAGCACATTTAGTGCTTAAAGAGATTTTCCAAGTAAATGTTCATTATTTAAAACAAAAGAAAATAGGTATTGCATATAAATGAATGAGTGCAAGACATCTCCCTTCTGTTAAAACGTGAAATGACCCGAAAAAGTGTCTGTTATTGGCGGACTTTTAAAAATTGACAACTTTCTAGTCCATCGAACTAATCATACGGGAAGCGAGTGGATCAGGCCCCGTGTTCTCGAAAATATTCACATCTAAATATACAAACTTCATAACTAAATATTCGAGTATATCTGCTTTCTTCTTTTTATTCATTTTTAAAGATGGTCATTTGCTTAGAATCTGAATTTCAACTATCTGTGTGTATTACGTCTATCAATACCCATCTACAAACACATGGTGACTGTCATGGTCATTGTAAAAAATGAGTGGTTTCTCAATTACAGGGTATAGCGTTACGAGCGGTTTTGAATAAACTTATAAATCCAATATTTAGAATTTCTATTTTCGTGTGCCGTCACATGATTGATCATATTCACTCTTCGCGCATGTGCTCACTTCACAGGCTGAGATTACGAATTCGCTGCCCAGATTTGTTGAAGATGCCACGTTGCGAAACGTGTCACGTAGTACCGCAAGGACCTGCTTCATGGATACCGTATTCTACGTATTCAACCGATTTCACCCGAACTGTTTTTTTGTTTGTTTTTTTTTACCGATCATCTGTGAATGAGCTACTTTAAATTAAAACAAGAAAAACAAAAAGAGGTTAGCATCATCAAGACAATTCTACATGTGCCTTAAATAGGCTTATCTAATATTTGCCTATACTTATTCATGCATTTGGGTATTATATTAGGACAGCATAACTTAAAACAAATTGATAACATGTCTGTTAAATTAATTATTTTCCAATTGTATATTTTTATTGACCACCCCCGTTGGAAGAGTGGTTAGAGCGTCCGCTTCGAGAGCGAGATGTCTTAGGTTCGATCCCAGGCCGCGACATATTAAAGTTGATAAAAATGGTAATGATGGGTCTGCCATATGTACAGGACAGTTCCATGTCTAGTTGACCCCTTGTCAGAATAATGTGTTTGGATGTGCAATCATGCTGTTTATCTCGTATTAATGTTTACGGCGTGATACTGCAGTGTGGTAGGACTATATTTGTCCCAAGTAGACATAGTCTCCAAATGACTGAAATACTGTCGGTTGGACGTTAAACCCAGCAAACAAACATCTTTGAAAAATGCCGAGAAGAATGATGAATGATAAAAATATGAGGTTTAAAACGAAATGTCAGATCCTGTTCCAAAACTTTAATTTACAGGATGAAACTTAAAATGTTGCACGTATACGATTCCTTTCTGTTCTAAATCCTTCCAAAAAAATAGAGATCTACATGTGTCATTAGTGAAATACAAATGAGAATGAATTTTCGTTTGTTCTTTTGTGTGTGTTGCTTGTTTTTATTATTGTTCTATTTGAAATTCGATCAAGTTCGACATCTTATTATTTTACAGACTTTTCTAATGGTACAATACAAGGAGGTCTGATTGCAAGTATCGTGATCAATGTGCTTCTGACTCTCGTCGTCATGGCGCTTCTGCTGTGGTTATTTGTCTTACAGAAAAAGTAAGTATCGTATCGTTTTTTTTTGTTGTTTTTTAAGTTTGATAGATAAATTCTACGGTTAAGACATATTGAGCGATTCACTTATGATGATTAATTATTTTACACTTTTAGATACTTTATGAAATAAATCGTTTTATATTTAAAGGTATAACAAACTGGTTCAGCAATCAGCTGTATACATGGATCTCTCTAACCGACAGAAGACAGTCTACACTGACATAGCTGATCTACAATAGGTAGGTATGTTTTCAGTTTGGAATATAATTAAGGATTGAAATTCATTTCATTGGTCAAACTTGCAATTTATAGGTAAGTTGCCAGTTTGACCAAGCCATTCAAGATCGCTTGAATGCACCCGAAATGAGTTTCAATCCTTATATTTACATATAGCACTTTCTGAGATGAAAGAAAAAGAAGAAAGATGTATTTGAGAGAATTTTCTTTCATTGATTTTGGTGATGATAGCATTTCTATGGTGCTACTTTCAAGAAGATTTGCAAGCTCAATGTCCATATACGTCCTGGATGTGCTTGGAATGACTTCAGGCCCAACCTTTTTACCTTCAGTGAGACGGGACAAAGCAGGGCCCATCTCTTTCTATTTGCCAGCTGTTCAAACCCTGTTGTAGGAACGAATTGAACTTTCATTACGATTTCATCATTATAATGATGTATACTAAAAATGTTTTTTATGTTATATAATACTTTAGGTGTTTTATGTTCTGTAAACAAATTCGCAAAAAAATACACTATTTCTCTTCGCAATGTTATTGTTTTTGATAGGAAATGCGATGTGCGCATGTGCGTCATAATTTTCAAATAGAAAAAGGTCACATTGATATTACTACGCCGGTTATCAGGCAGTGCATTCAGGAAAAATTAAATTACGACACTGCTCTCCCTATAAAACTACGTGTGTGATGTGATATTTTTGTTATATTTAGTAGAAAGTTTGTCGATCAGTTATTAAGATTATATTATTAAGATTTTTTATAAAAACATTTAAACAATGAAGCTTTTCTTTTCAGATTACAGTCAAGATACCAAGCAATTTTCCACGAATGCTGTGTTAAATGAAATATAAGTTTCAGACGCTTCTGTTGTGATTCAAATCAAAGCACGTGACAAAAAGACTCTAATACTTCGATGAAAGGACTCTGACGTCATCGGCGATTCTCTTTCATCACTTATTTTTTAACTATTCTTCCTCTCCTGGGTTTGGCCGTGTGTGCGAGTGTGTATATATGACTGGCCTTTACTGAATACAATTATAAGCCTGATATTTATTCAATTTGTTGTACGTGTCGAATAAGATTGGATTGTTTCAATATTTGGACAGTTTTTAAAGTGGGGGGCCTTGACATTATGCAGTTGACATTGTGACCTTGACCTTTGACCTACTTTTGATTAAAACGCGGTTTTTTGACAGGTTGTACTGGATTGCTTAAATATTTAGACTGTTGCTTTTAAATTTAGGTGATGGACCTTTATATTACACAGTTGACCTTGTGACTTTGGCCTTTGACCTACTTTTGATGGAAAAGGCGGCGTCTGGACAGCTTTATCTTTATATAAGGTGGATACTTGTAAATGAACATACATATACCCACGTCACTAAACCATTCACCACCTAGAAAACAGTTAAACCTCTGAATGTCATGCATGATTTCAACTATGCTGAACCGGTCCCTTCAGTTGTGGTAAATATGAGTCTTAAGGGACTAGGTCAGGCAATTATGGAGGTGTTTTTCTCTTTAAATTTAAAATGATTATTTCTGTGTCTCACCTTGTGATGGTTCCTCAATTCCTGTTGTACCTATTACGGAGAAAATAAACGGGTTACTCTATGTAGGGACCTCAAAAAGAAAATTCTTTTTATAAAGTACCAGTTGTATATCTGGTGCTTTGTCTTGGTAAGGAACATCATTTTTTTATGTTTTGTAGAGATGCCTGCACTTATTACATAATGCATGCAAGACATCACGGCGAATGCAAAACACATACACCCCTACACAATGGAAACGTTCAGCTCTAGCACAGCTTTATGAGTTAAGTTCTAAACTTTTGAAACAAATATTACCTAAAGGTTACAGTTATAAACAAGAGCTGTCCGTTAGACAGCACGCTCGACCATTCGAATGCTTGTCAATAAAAATAGATTTTGCAATTAAAGGTAAAATGAGAATCTCTGTATTATCAAAATATACACACGAGCAATAAACATGTGCTACAAATTTTAAAGTAATATCTCAAAGAGTTCAGTGAAAAAGTGAGTAAGTACAAAAAGATTCATCATGTCAGAAAGGGGGCATAATTATGTCAAAATCCAAGACAGAGTTCTGTACTCTTACCATGTACAAGTACAGGTGATGGTCAACAAAACAGGTTTTCAGAGTTGCAAAGCAATAACTCAAGGGGTTAAGTGAAAAAAATGAGGTGGTGTGAAAACTTTAATCAAGATTCTAAATCAAAAATGAGGCATAACTCTTTTGAAATATATGACAGAGCCTTACCCCCAACACAGGTTGCAATTTCATGTGTGAATTATGAGTGACATTCATGGAAAAAAAAATAGAGGTAATAGTAAGTTAAACTTTCTTTCTAATTCCGAAAAAGGCCCATCAATATGCAACAATATTTGGAAGAGTTACTGTCCTGTTACTACTGGATGTTTGAGGAACATCCATCGAGTTAAGGTGGAGATAATGGCAAAGTTAAACAAAAAGGGTAAAAAAAATGCAAAAAATATTTTGGAAGAGTTACTGTTCCGAGTTACTGTTCCTGTTTTTACTGCTGATGAAGATAAATACATGTGTGAAGAATGAGGGACATCCATTGCGTAATAGTGGAGATACTGGCAATGTTAAACAAAACCTTAACATTCTTTGGACACCGATGCCGACGCCGGGGTGACTACAATGCTCATTCTATTCTTCGAAATACTTTCATTATGTCAAATTGGTTATCGTGGGAAATAAAAAACATACTATCTGAGAAAATGTACATGTTCGCCCTCTTTTATAGCTTTATCTTTCCACACGCATAAGAATTATATAGTTTATAGGTTTTTAGGCATGATCTAGGCTGAATACTCAGCAACATCTTTGGAGTGTTATGGTTACAATTTCGCCCCAGCATACCTCATAAGCTCCCAGATTGCAATCACCTCTTTTTACTACGGATTCAGGGCAGCCTCCCGTACCTGTCCGCTAGATGGAACAACCACCGGTACCTGCTGTACATATGACGCGAGTGGAGGTTGTCTCTAAGAAGTCCCGGCAAAATCCAGATACACGGATGCGTTTTCGGGACGAGCTTACACCAGGCCGCTAGGCCGCTAACTTCATGAACATCCCTTAGATCGAATCCTACTGATGAAACTTTTTTTAAGTTTCTCTTATGTTACATTTTTTTCACATTCTTTTTCTTTACTGGCTAGTATATTTATATTTCCTAAAGTTAGCGACAAAGACGTTTTCAAGCATTTTTTTAAAATCACGGACCATTTAAACTTGCCAGCATTATTATATTAAATATATTGTAACATATTTACATGTTGTTTTTTCTTACGCCGAATATCTTATTTAAAGATATTTCTTGTTTCTTTTATTCGTTCACGTGTGGCTTCGTAGAACGTACGCACTTGTAAATATAATAACATTACACAGCAGTCTGTCACCTGTTGCTACTATATTCCCATATCAAGTTTCATCCTAGGACTAAATGCTTGTATCATCAACCTTTCTGACACGGCTCCCATTTTTAGATTTCTGACCGATTTTCTTAAGGAAGGCATTAAGTACCGATTTCCTCAATCATCCCCAATTAGAAAAGCAATAATGTAATAAAATAACACCATATAGAAAAATTTATTTGAAATAACCACTTCTTATCTTAAAAGGTGTGTAAAACTTCACAAGAAAAGCATGGATGTAAACATCAAAGGGCATCATTTTAAGGGGAAAAAAAGGAATTTAGAAATAGATACAAAACTGCATTCTATTTAAAAAAAAAATGAAAACATAAAACAAAATAAAATTGCATTTAAACGATTACACACGTAGGCAGTAAACTGGGACGTTATATGTCATCACCGAGAGTCAAGTTTTCGAGGAGAATGGTGGATTTGTGATTTTTTAGGCTATTAAATTATCTATCAACAATCATTGGTGACTCCTTTTAGTACATGATGCCATTTGGTGTTTTTTCTAACTATTATGAATCGTTATTTATTTTCGTTATAAAAAGCATTTGAATTATCATACATAATCTTCATTTTTTTTTTATTTAAAAAGGTGTCAAGTAAACTAGTGACGAAATCTCTCTATTTATAGATCGCAAACCAATAGACTAGCTTCGAGTGTAAAGGGTTTGTAGATGTTTAGGGCAAGTCTTCTAGGGGCTAACTTTTCAGAGTTCATATACACAAATACCGTTTCTTTTTTATCGAATAATAACATTTCTTTCAATATAATTATGCGTCTTTTATTTTGACATGTTGATTAATGTTATCTAATCGTCTAATGAAATTTTCGTCGCCAGGATCATTATCCTTTTCATTCACAGATGAGAAGATTACTGCTCCTTTCATGGGCAAACTCTATAACAGGCACCAACATATTTCCAACTTCCTTCTTGATTTGAACGAGGGATGTCCAGCATCATGCTGATGGTTTTCAGCATCATGCTGAATGTTTCTAGAATCATGCAGCAGAATGTTTCAGCATCATGCTGAAAGTTTCTAGAATCATGCTGAAAGTTGAATGTTTCAGCATCATGCTTAAAGTTTCTAGCATTGAAGTTTCAGCATGTTACTGAGTAATGCATTTGCATACTAAAGGGTCAAAATCACGTTTCTACATCTTGCTACACCATGCTTAAGTTTTCAGCATGATGCTAAAAAACGAGATGAAAGACCCTGCATCATACTGAAAGTTTTCAAATTCACCTGGGGTTACATGTCGATTCCTCGGAGGGACGTATGAAAATGGGGTGGTGGGGATCTCAGTACGTTATTACGAAGTTGGTAAGTCAAGATGTATGTTGATCTTGAGACTGTTCAATAGTAAAGCAGTTAAATTCAACTTCGATGCATTCAAGCGATCTAGTGTTTTTAAGACAGATTGGCAATTTGACAATACAGGAGTAACTTTCTTCTTTAAAAAATCTGTTGGCACAATAACTATCACGACTTGCAGTTATTACCACGTTTAGTGATTATCAACGTATGACTATCTGTAAAAGGACAAATATGCACCAACTGGTGTATTCAATTCATTTTTTTTTATTCAGCATATGAACAAAATACATGTTCGTCGCCTAACATATCCTGGCGGCGGTTACAAGTAGCATGAGAAGAACATCATCATATTATATACCTTTAAATGATTAAAATCAATGATTATAATATTGATTAGAATAAGGCATGTGCTAATTATAAAGCTTATCTTTGCTAATCATAGACCTACTCGTTTACATTTATTTTACCTGAATAAACTTAACTGATTTGATACACTGACCTGGATTAATCGTATACAACATACAAAACTATACACCAAATATATGTTATTGAAGTCACTATATGCACGAGCCATCTGTGGAAGACCTTAGCTATCTTATTAGGTCAATGTATAACATCTATTGGGTTCACATGACTTTAAAGAGTGCTTATATTACATATTATATTACAGACTAATAACATCACGTATGTTTATTGTTTGCTAAATAAATATATTTTGCAAGTTTACATAGGATACTAGCTTGATCTGAATAGCCAATGGCTGTAATTTTTGGAAGACATTGTTTTCTTTCATCTCTTTTAAAAGGACAAATCAATACATAATTATATACGTCCTCCACAACATTCATATTGCAATAAATACATCTTCTATTAGACCGTTGTATATTTCTTTATCGCCCTTCCTCGATAGCTAATTTATGTGCCGAACAGCATAATCTTGAAAAGCAATACGATGATAATTATTCTTAATACAAGATAACTATTTTTCTTGATAAATTTGTGTTTTTATTGTTTTATATGTACTTAGGTTAGGCATATTATTTAACATAGCATAAAATTCTTGATAATCGTTCAACTACTTTATTTATTTGTACTCAAGTAGCAGGCATATCATTGCATAGGTAACTAAAACCAAGCTCTTTTAATAATTGTTTCACATCCGACGCCCATGAACCTTGAATATTATGACTAGCTGGTAAATAAAACATTTATAAATCAATATATCAGGAGCATTAACAATTTTATACCAGTATTTTATTATTTTACCTTTACGAACAGTATCAAATGGTACTTCTAAAACTTAATAGTTATTTAAGGAACTTTATATAAACCCTTTCAATAACAGGGGCTTTAAAATTCCTCATATCTCACAAAATATCTAAAATCAATGAGTCAAATAGCTTTTCACTGACACCGAGTAGTACAATATCAAATAACGAGTTCAATGTAAATAGTGCATGTAGTGCTATTTCTGATGGTTTTTGGGCAGCATAAAACTTTTTATTTACTGACAATACTACACCTAAGTAACAAAATTTTCCTACAACATTTAATCTTATATCATAATATAAAACAACATGTTCAAGTTTGTTTCCTACTGTAAGAATCATAACAACTGTTTTGACTTTTTGAGTTTATCGTCGTTTCAACAGTATTGCAGTCATATACCTCCATCCAGCTAATTACAGGTTGAGGAAGACCCCGAATGTACGATGGCAACCGGGTATAACCACCGACCTACCACAATTTAGCTGGAACGCTTCCTCACATGAAAATCCGAATGACCCTGCCGGGATTCGAACCCACGCGGTGAGGGGCCGAGTGAGTGTTGAAGTCAGAGACTTTACCCTATCGGCCACGTAGGCCCCACCACTGTTTTTTTTAAGTATTTACAGTAATATTCCGCTTAAAACAATATGACTTAAATTTATTTAATGATAATTGCAAGCCATTAGGAGAATGTAAAATAACACAGTATCGTCCGCAAACATCAACATAAACATTTAAAATTCATCTAGAGATATCATATCAGCATTATCATCGGTAATATACGTTTCCATTTTGTTTATAAATAATATAAAAAGCAAGGGAGATAACGTTCTGCTCTGCTTTACCCCCATATAACTCTCAAAATTATCATTAATATTACCTTGTACCCTTACACATATTTTAACATAATTATACCTAGACTTTAACATAGTAATAAATTTAGAAGAGAAAATGTATTTCATAAGTTTATACCGAATTTCATGTCTGTATACCATATCAAAAGCTTTTTTGAAGTCGACAAATGCGCAGTACATTTTTTTACGTTTGTGTTGGATTATCTTATTAACTGAAGATTGCAATACACATATATACAGTCTATGGTGCTTCAATTTTGTTTAAAACCAAACTGACAATCTATTACTTTTTCCTACAAACTTTCGGGCTCTACTATCTAATTATTGTGAAAAAACTTTTGAAAAAAAATGCTTGTTAGCATTATTCCTCGATAATTATCCCCCTTCTTTGGAACTGGTACTAAAATGTCATTTGTCCATGACTCTGGATATACCTCTTTACCGTATATTGAGCTAAACAATTTACAATATACTGGTGATAAAATATACTTTGCAACTATAAATATTTCTGGAATTAGCAGAAACCCATCGGCACTTTTCGCCGTTTTAAATTACCTTTAGCAGTATAAACTTCATCAAAATTAAAATCACAACCCAACTCATTTACAGAAGTAGTCAATGCATCATTATAGATTGTTTCTTCAACATCTGGATCAGAATATATACTGTCATTAGCAAAAATAAAACTTTAAAAATATTCATAAAGTATCACTTGCAGTCAAAGTATTATCATTTTTACATTTGTTTCTGTATTTGCGTATCAAGTCCCAAACGTTTTGGAATTTTGTTTAGCAGCATTGTGTAATTCTGTTTTCTGTTTCAATCTGTGTTCATGTTTAGCTCTTCGTTTGACCCGTTTGTAATATCGACGTTTACTGATAACCACACATTTATTCTCATGTGTTCTATGTCTCCTACACACCTAATTTACACGATTTAATTCAGACCTAGCGGCCCTACAATCGCCCGTGAACCACGGATAAGTATGTGTTTTGTTTTGAGTATTTGCACATTTATTTATACCAAACGCGTTGAATGCGTTGTTATACAGTACGTTTCCAAAAAGAAACGATACCATCATCTACTGTGATGCTTGACGAAATTATATTTGCAACGATATCATTTAATGAGTCTATATCATGTAATAAAACACTATTATACTGATCAATGTTATTTATATCCCAGATAAGTTTATTTGTGTTGTTATTATTATTATTATTTATCCTAATAGTTTTATTATATTTAGCAACTATACTAATTTGAAAAGGTACATGTGTAGAAACTGAAAACAAGTCCTGTACATTAAAATCACTTAATGTGGGAAACAAATCATATGACGCAATTTCTTAATCAATAACACTTTTACCAATATTTGATAAAAATATAAATCGACCATAATTTTATCATCACCAACAAGGTCGTTCAATAATTTAAACAGTTCTTTTGCATATGTCTAACAGTTTTAACCCTGAAGAATTACAAAGAGTATCCTCACTTTCTCTAATACCGACTGATATATTTACACCCTCATTAGTTTCACCATCTATAGCATGAACATATTTGTCAAGTAAGTTAAATGGTTCAGTAAAATCATCCCTTTTTATCTGTTCGTGCATTTAAATCTCACATAAGACAATTTTTTTATCAAATTGAGAAAATGGTCTATTTCTAACTGTTGAAAAAAATCCAATCTCATGTTACTTAAAATAATTCACTTGGCGGTATACATGCGAAACATATACAGATATCAAACTTTGTATTAACTCCATTTAAAATTATTTAGCTTTATCCATATAAAATATTTTTATCTTTTCAATAAATATTATATATATATATATATATATATATATATATATATATATTGTGTGTGGTGTTCTTTAACTCAATATATATATGTATATGCAACTGGTTATAAAATCAGTTGGTTAAGTATGATCAACTAATATATCTTTTTTTTTTAGTTCTATGCAGGCATTCTGTGATATCAAAAGTGTCACAACGAAGGGAGATAAGTCGGTTTATCTTCACAGGCAGG
>CM037779.1:72100293-72118449 GCA_021229015.1 Solen grandis | reverse complement strand
TAATTAAATTCTTTCCAGTGGTTTCAGAGGAGATTGTTGTTTAAAGGTTTTCTCTATATACATATAAGGCAAATAAGCCCCCCCTGGCGGCCATGTTTTTTTACGGATCGGAATAATTTTAGCAACTTTGGTAGAGGTTGACCCAAGGAACATCTGTACCAAATTATTTTGAAATCTGGCCAGTAGTTTTGAAGAAGATGATTTTTAAAGTTTTCAAATTATTTTTCTTTTTGTAGCCATGGCAACCAGAGTTCTACTGGATAAAGTTTATTTTAGCAATTTTTGTAGAGCCTCCCCCCAAAGGAACATTCCCTGCCAAGTTTCATTAAATTCGTTCAGGGGTTTCAGGGGAGATGTCGTTTAAAGCAAATTGTTGACGACGCACGACGCACGACACACGACGATTGACGACGGACGAAGGGCGATCACAAAAGCTCACCTTGAGCACGTTGTGCTCAGGTGAGCTAAAAACAGTACAAACCAAATAGGACTTTCTGCCAGCAGGCAGAAAGCCCTAATAAATAATCGTTCATTGAAAGCCTAAATGAATCACCAGCATAAACACAAAGAAGGCTGATGACCATTTTTGGCTTCCAAACTTCGGAGCTGCAATGTTTTTCAGATTTATGAATATAGCAACCAATTTCAACTAGATGTCATTCTTTTAAAACGAATGATAGGACTTCTTGCAACATCTGCTTTATATAGTATATATAGAAGATGACATAATAGATAATCTGTCCAAACTGCAACTTTCTATCTCCTCTATTTCTATATAAAATAGCACAAATAGAACACATTCTGTGAATTTTAATAAAAGTCCGCCCATATCTTGCACATACAAAATTTATACTGTCATATGACATGAAGAAAAAATGAAACAGTGTTCAAATGTAAGTTTCTAACTTTAAATCACACATAGAATTTCATCACCCCAGCTCAGTTGAAACCTTGTTTTTTTTAGCCTCAGTAGGAAGAAGTATTGAATATTTGTATAGGGGCTTTTATCCTTTCGACCCCGTAACGTAGTTAAACGTATTTAGCGATTTTGGGTGTTTGGGCTTCCGTAGTTTTGCCATAAATTCCTGGAATTTCGAACTATGGGGATATTTTGAAAGGTAACATCCCAGCCTACAAAACTGATGCAATATGAATATCGTTAGCATAACAAAGCAGTTTTTAGATGGTCTAAAAGTTGGGCTGCGTGTGATTTTTTTTAAGGGTTGCAAACTGCTCGCTAGCTACATAGTGTTGCAAAATAGGATTTTTGTCTTGTGCCGTTTTTACATGTTTTAACTTCCCAAAGCTTATTTTGGAACAGTCAACATTCGACAAAAAAAAAAAAAAAAAATCAAGATATATTTTTTTTTGTTGCGCAAGTATTTAAGCTTGGGACCCCGCTTTTCCATATTTTTAGTGCATGGTTAGAAATATTTATTTTCCTGTAACTTTCTTATATGAATCCAATTTCAATAACTTGGTCCCGTTAGAAAGCTCTTAAAACATGCTACATTTTACGAAATAATGAAAACCTTATTTTTCGTCGTTTTTGAGTTTGACGTTAAACCCAAGAACCAGCATATTACAAAAAATTAGCTTCATTTCTTTTAGTTTTTTTGCTTAAAACTTTGATTGCGAAAACCCAAAATTTTAAAAAACTAAATTTTTTTGGGAAAACGTCAATTATTCAGTATAATTTTTTCATACATATTTTTACAAAAATCGATTTTTATTGGTATGGTAATTATGCAGTAGGGGGAAATAAAATTTTTTCCTCCGGCCTAAAAACCCATAAAAATTTATCGTCCTGGATATTGAAAATTTTACAAAAAGCGTTATTAGGAAAAGAAAAAAAAAATAATAAGAAACAAATGACGTCACGTGACGTCATATACTTTATTTTCAATTTTGTTAGAACCCAGAGACCCTACGACAAAATTTCAACTTTTATTCAAATGGAAATTTTTTAAAAGCATTTAAAAAAGACCCCTTTGGTTCGAATATTGGATCCCCCAAATTATGTTTGGATTTTCGAATTTTGAAAAACGGCCCGGGTTTAACACAATAAGACGTAATATCACATTCTTTAAAAATTTGATAAAAAGATCCTTATAATGGTCGGGCCGTGACAACCTTTCTTAGTAATTTAAAAAGTGACGTCATATGACGTCATAGATTCTGAAATCATTGAAATCGAAATATCACATCGGGAGCAGGGGCATTAAATTTTCATTCCCCTTCAAATTTAAATATATAAAAAATAATCTTGTTAAAATTAAAAAATTATTATCTAAATACGTACGTGAGTCCTATGACATTTATTTTCACAAAATTTTTAAGATCCCAGAGACCAAAATTTACTGCCCAATATCATCTTTCTATCTCAAATGGGGCCCGGATTTAAAAAGAATTTAAAAATTTTACGCCCTTTAGTTCGAATTTGGGAAACCCGATAGCCCTTTGGCAATTTCAATTTGAAAAAGGGACCCGGGTGCACAACTAGAATTTAATATACCACTGTAAAAAATTGTAAAAATCGGTTCAATAATAATGGTTTGGGCTGGTACAAATTTGTGCTTTTTAAAGTGTGACGCATATGACGTCATAGAGATTGAAAAATTAGAAATCAAAATAACTTTTCTGGGAAAATATGACATAAAAAATTTCTTGTCCTTGGCCCATTTACTTTTTAATTATGTTTTTAAAAAATTTTAAAAAATTTTGATGCTCATAACGTCAAAAGACGCCTTTTCACAAAATATTTAAATCATCGGAGATCATTACTGAAAAAATTCAACCTTTCTGTCTCTTTAGGGACAATTTTGAGCATTTATCAATTGCGTCCTTAGTTTGAATCTTGCATTCGCCATAGAACCTTTGCTTTTCGAATTTTAAAAAAGGGACAACGGATGCACAACAAAAAACTTAATAAACATTCGGGAAAAATTTGAAAAAAAAATCGGTTTATTAATATCGCTCTGGACCGCGTTCTAATTTGTGCAAATTCCCAAGTGTGACGTCAAATGACGTTTAGGAATATGAAAATAAGAATTTTTTAATTAGCATATAAATAATTCCCTCAAAATTTCTTCTCCTAGGACATTGCAAAAAAAAAATAAAATCCGGGGGAAAAAAGAAGAATAATAAAAATAAAAACTAGATTTCATTCTTTGAACGAATTAGGACTTTCTGCTAACATTGAAAATATAAAGAAAAAACGTTGAAAAAATTTTTTTAAAATTCCCCTCCCTTTTACTTTTTTGGGGAGGGGACTTCTCATGATAAAACTTTGTAAAAATAAGTCATATGGCAAAATAAAGACATTTTTTTTTTATACGCTTTTGTTATTTACCAATTTTGTTTCTGGGTTTTAAAATTAAATGGCCTGAAAATCCCGAAAATTTCCATTGTAACATATTTGGGTTAGTTTTATGTTATTCAAATTTTAAGCAATTAAACAAAAAACCTCTTATTTTGATATCTTTTTTTTTTCGTGTACGGGCGGGGGAAAAAAATAGTAATTTGCTACTTGCAATAGAATAGTCGACGCGTGTGGCCTGTATTTTAAATTGCAAAACGCTTGTACTACATCGATGAGCGACTGTTTTACACAAATTACCCCTTTGCCTTTACAGACAAATTAGCTTGCGCGTCTTGAAAGGGAAAAGACATATGTTGATCTTTTGTTTAAAAACTTTTTCACTTTTTTCCCTTTTGGTATCTCAAGCTGGAAATTAAATTACATTGAAATTTAAATTTTACATAGGTTACATTTTTCTTAAATTTGGAATATAGCTTTACAACTTTATCGTTAAGAAACAATAAATTGGGAAAAATTGCAATGTTTCAACAAGGTCAAATGCTGTGTCAAAACGCCAAAGGTTTGGGAAAACGCAATACTGCAACTGATATTTTAAAAGTTACAAAATAAAATGTTTTGACAAAATATTTTCATTGTAAACACTTGTTTTTATTTCAGTCTTTGGAGCATGTCTATTAATGCAGTTATTGCGCACACTGCGTACACCCGTGACATGTGCATGTCCCACCCAGTCACTTTCCGATCCCGAGCCACCAGTCCTGAACTACCATTTTAATGCTGAGGTCAAGCGGGGAGCATAACAGTACCTTTTTTACGAATTGGTATCGAACCCACGACTTCCCGCTCCGAGGGGGACGCTCTAACCACTCGGCCCCGGGGGGTCATTGTTAAGCATAATATCAATATGTAAAAGAAAAAAATTTTTTTTTTTTAAATTTTTATATGACTATACATATCTGTAAACTTACTTTTCGAAAATGCTTAAATTGGTGAAAGCGAAAGTTGTATTTTCTGAAAATTTTTTTAAAATTAGGTTTAATTCGTATTTTTGAGTAATTCCTTATTCTTTGTCAATTTCCAAAACTCAGGTGCCAAAATATCATCTAAAAAATTCTCTACATCTCACTCCTTAATGTTTGACTTATTTTTATGATTTTTTAAGTTTTAAAACCCGTGAAAATCTTACTAACGGAAAAAACGCTAAAATTCTTCATTTTTAAAATTTCTTTTTTTTGTGTAATTTTCCTTTATACTTTGGTCAATTTCAAAATTTGGGTCCCAAGAAACGTTTTAAAAATTCTCTACTTCCTTTCATTTAATGTGTTGACTTTTTCTTTTCAGTTTTAAATATAAGCCGTGAAACTTTTTACTTAACGGCAAAAACGCGAAATTCTACAGTTTAATTCTTTTTTTTGATGTAACTTCTATAATTTGATAAATTTTAAAAATTTTTAGGTCCCAAAAAAAATCGTCTTAAAATTCTTACATTTCACATGCTTTATCTATGGAATTTTTTAATATATTTTGGATAAGCTTTTAAAACCCTCCTAAAAAAAAAAAGAAAAAAATCAAACAAAGTTTTATGCCGAATTTCGTTTTTTTCCCCTTTTTCTCCATAATCTTGTTCAATCATTAAACTTTGCACAAAAAAACCCGGCAAAAATTTTCAGATAAAATGTTTAAAAAAACCGGGGGGCCCCAAATTTTCGTTTTTTTCCAAACTAAACCGATTAAAACCCCGACATCAAAAAAAAAAAAATTTACTAAGGCTTTTTAAGATACAAATTATAGATATGTCCATAAAATTTTTACGTTTTTTAAATTTTTAAAGGGAAAAAAAACCGGTAATTATAAATTTAACCTTACCTTTGGGATTTAAAAAGGGAATGAATGGCCCCATAATTAATCTGATTTCGCAAAAATTTCAACAAACAACAAAAAAAACCCCAAGGGGGTTTTTGGTTTTTAAAAGGGGGGGGGGTTTTTGGGGGGGGGGGGGAAAAGTTTTGTTTTGGGGGGTTTGGGTTTTTTGGTTTAAAAATTTTGTTTTTAATTAAACAAGGGAAAAAGGTTTGGAAAATTTTGTAAATTTTTTTGGGAGGGTAAAAAATATTTGGGTAAAATTTTTAGGAAATTTGGACTTTTAATAAAGTAAGATTATAAAAATTATTGATAAAGTCGGGTTTGAAATATTACAATAAAATTTATTGTTAAAAAAATAAAAATAAAATTTAAACAAATAAAAGGGGAAGAAATAAAGAAAAAATAAAAGAATAATGATTTCATTCGTTGATACGAATTAGATTTTTCTGAACTTTTGAAAGTAAAGTTAATACCTTTGAAAGAAAAATTTTAATATAGAAAGAAATATTTCCCAAACTTTTACTTTTTTTTTTCGTATGGACTTCTCTCTAAATTTTGTGAAAAACCCATATTCAAAAAAAAATAAATCTTTATTTTGATATCGTTTTCTTAAAAGACCAATTTTAGTTTAGTTGTTGTTGTTGTTTATGATTTTTTACCGTCGTTGTGTAGTATTTAAGACGTTCAGTAATTACAGGTGGAGGAAGCCCCCGGTACACGAGGTCCCGGATAAAACCCACCCCCCTACCGCAACCAAAGGGAAGGTTTTCCTACATGGAAAATCCAAAGGGCCTACCGGTTTCGAACCCACAGGGTGGGGGCTGAGGTTCCCAAAGTTAGTATTTAGGTCCCAAAATAAATGTCCTAAAAACCCCTACAATTCAATTTGTGCATTTTTGGGGTCTAGTTTATGGGTTTTCAAAATATAAGAAATAAAAATTTTAAACCCTATTAATTTGCATATAAAAATTTCTTTTTTTTTTATTTCGGTACACGGGGGAAAAAACCGTAAATGCTCCCATCAATAATTCGTCGGGGTTACCCACGTGAGTTAAAATTTAATAATGCTTGTCATAGGGGGAACAACGTAGTACGTTTAGTTATGTTTTTTAAAGGGAAATTTAACGAAAAGAACCCCAGAACGGCGTAGCGAATGACGGCTTTTTAAAACGGTTAAATTCTTCCAGTGTTTGAAATTATATTTTGTCCAATAAAAATCTTTCCATTTTTCAATTTTTTTGTCCCCTTTTAATTCTTTTAAATGGGCATCAACTTGTTACTAAACTTTTTTTCCCGCTAAATCATGATCATTTTTAAAACCGTTTAAAGCACCTCACGGCTGTGGTCGAGTTGTGTCGAAACGGAGCTTTAGTTTCCCCAAATAGGGACTAAACCAAATTACCCCCCTTGGGTTTTCCCGGTACCCGGGATGTCCCTACACAGAAAACAGTGCCCCTATTTTTGCTTAATTAGGGATTTTTTTTGATAAAGACATGCAATAAAGAATTAAATTCTTAGAAAAAAATTAAAATTAGTCATAAAATCCCCCAATTTTGGGGAATTGCACAACAATTAAATTTTTAGTTACTGAGAGGGGAATTTTGAGAAAAAGGGTGTGAATGGCCGACCGGTCCCAAAAAAATTCTACCTTTTACTTGGTTTTTAAATAGGTAAAAAAGTTCGGGGTGACCCTTTTTTAAAAATGTCAAATTATTTCTCTTGAATAGATCATCTAATGAGGGTAAGTTTGGATGAAATTTTCCCCTTACAAAAATTTGTCTTTTGTATAATGCTTATATGAACATTAGAAAATTTTAAAATTGTGGTCTTAGTCCTATCACGCTGTGTAAGTGTTAAAGGGATTTTTTTTGTGATCGCAGAACATCGACAAAAAAAATACACAGAACCCATGAGAAAAAAACTTTTTACTCATAGATTGTTAAACCCAAAATAACAAAAGAACTTTTACCCTTCCGCATTTTATTTAAACATGTTTTTGCCTAAAATATGATGAAACATTGAAGATTTTAAAAAAAAAAGTAAGGGATTGACCACAAGTTTAACAACTTAGTATGGGTAAAATTTTTAAAGCACTTGTGTAATTTTAAATGTCAAACCCCTTTTTAAACAAAATGGGCAAAATAACTAATTACAAAACAAAGCAATTAAGAAAATATCCGTTAAAAAAATTTCAAAATGAAAAATGAATAAAAAATGATAAGAGAAAAAAAAACCACTAACAAACAAGGGTTATTTAAATGAAAAAAATAAATAATGCCCAAAAACAACTTTTTGGGTGCGAATGAACCTTTCTAAACAGTATCTTTTATTCAAATTTCAATCACACTTTTTTTGCCGGAGAGATAAAAGTGGCTTCCGGTTCAATGCGCTTTTTAGCTAGATCTACACAGAAGAGCGACGCATTGACCTTTGACATAACAGTTACTGCACGTGTTGTAATTCACGGGGAACAGGTTGTAGGGGGGAAGTCTAAATAATAAATACTATTTTTAAAAAATGTGCACTGCTTTAAAATTTTCAAAACATAATTTAAAACACAAAGTGGTTGTTTTATTTAGTAAGCTTTAAGCCCCATTAAATCGGTCCGCGGCTTTGCCGCCCCTGACCGTTTTAAATTTCATTAATGCTTACTAAAAAACACACTAACATACTTTTTAACACTGAAAATTTTGAGTTTTACTGCGTTAGTGCTTTTTTGGAGTGGGCCATATAAGTTTTACGTGCGTGTTGTTAAAGATTTACAACGGCCGTGCTTTCCAAATGGATGTAAACATAAATTCGCGCTTTTTGACCGTCGACTTTTCTTTTTCAGATTTCAATAAATTTATTGATGGCCGTTTTTTTTATTTTTTTATTTGTTTTAATTAGTTAAACATCAGAAAAATAAACGTTTTGACTTAAAGGAAAGAAAAAATAGTAAATAAAAATCTTTTAAAAAAGCTGTGTCAGGGAAGATATCAAACGGGAATACCCCGGAAATACCAAATAAACGATTTAATACATGACCTGAAGTTTTTTGAAACGTTATTCAATTATTTCAATTCTTGTTTTTCCCAAAATTTCGAAAACAGGGGGACTGGTATAGCTCCCTGTTTGGCGCTCATTAAAAAGGGGTAGTTTAGGACTGATGGCCGGTGCCGGATAAGTACTGGGTGTGGTAAATGCCAACTGTTACGACGTGTACGTGCATGTGAAACAAACATTGTTAAATAACATTTTTCCCCAAAACAAAAAAACTGTCGGTGGCGAAAACCAAAAAATGTACTTTATTTTAGTATTTAATTTAGCTCTTTTTTTTTTCCCTTTGGGAGTCCTTTTGCAAAAAAATTTCCCGAAACTCCTCATTTTAATATAAATGTTTATTATAAAATGATTTTTTTAAGCAACTGTATAAATGTTTAAAAAAAGACGTCAACATCCGCCAGGTGCAAAACCTCGTGTGTGGGGCGGTGTAGTAAACACTGCCATATATATTCACGTGAATAGGGCAAAAGAATAATTTGAAATAATGAATGCGCATTTCGCCGTAAACTTTTAAACAGTTAAATAAAAATTTAAAAGGGGACAAGTTGGGGAAATCTCAACTTTAACAAAATTATATCGCCCAAAATTTTTAAAATTTTGGGGGCTCACGATTAATAAAAAATAGCGGGCAAAATTACAGTTACTCCTTTGGCCCTTTTTGCTAACGGACAAATTAGTTTGCAGCGTTTTGAACGGAATGTTTGATCATTTTTTTTCAAACGTCTACACTATACACGCCCATTTTTATCTCAAGCTGGAAATTAAAATTACTTGTACTTAACATATTTTTTCAATGTTATCATTTATATAAATTTGGTTTGATGCAACAATGAAGTCGGGAAATTGCAATTTTCAACAACGGTCAAAAATGAAATGTGTCAAAACGCTCAAAGATTTGGGTAACGCAATACTGCAACGAATGTATAAGAAACGAAATAAAATGTTTTGACAAACATTAAATCATTGTCAACACTTTTTTAATTTTGTTTGTTTGTGGTTTTTTAACGCCCCTCGACAAAATTCAGTCTTTGGGACGATGTCCTTCATGGGGGTATGGGCTCCCCCAACGGGCGTATCACCCGTAGACATGTGGCTGATACCACACCAGTCACATCACCTGAAACCGAGCTCCCGCCCCTGCAATACCTTACATGTTAGCCCCAAATAAGGGACTATAACAGTCCCTTTTTTTACGACTTTGGTATGTCGGGTGGGGGATGAACCACGACCTCCGCTCCCGAGGCGGACGCTTAACCACTGGGCCACCCAAAAGGGGTACCTTGTTTAGCTAAAATATCAATTAATAAGTAAAAATTTTTTTTTGCAATTTATATGAAAATACATGCGTAAAACTTCATTTCCAAAAAATTTTTAAATTAACGTGAAAGCGAAGTAGGATATTTTTGAAAAAATTTTCACCTTGGGTTTATATTCGTATTTTTTTAGTAACTTCCTTATTCTTTAAATAATTTCAAAAAAATTTTAATACCAAAAAAATGTTTAAAATTTTCTACATCTCACTCGCTTAAGGTGTTGACTTATTTTTAATGGGTTTTAAAATATTAGCCCAAAAAATTTGACAACACGGCAGAATCGCTGAAATTCTTCATGTTTAAAATTTGTTTTTTTGATGTAACTAAAATTATATTTTTCAATTTCAAAAATTTTTGGTACCAAAATAATCGTCATAAAATTTCTACATCTCCTCGCTTTTAAAGTGTTTATTTTTTCATATGAGTATTAAGATTAAGCGGAAACTCTTCATAACGGCAAACTCGCTAAATCCTAATGTGAAAATTTTTATTTTTTATGTAATACTTATTTTTTGACCAATTTCAAAAATTTAGGGACCAAAAAAAATGTCTGAAAATTCTCTACAATCACATTCTTTTGTACAGGGAAAAAAATTTAATCTTTTTGAGATACGTCTTAAACCCCCTGAAAAAAAAAAAAAAAAAATCGCAAAGCTATATGCACGAATTTCGTTTTTTTTTCCCCTTACTCGTAAATCTTTGGTCAAACATTAACTTTAAAAACAAAATAACGGCCAAAAAATTTTCTACAAATAATATTAATATATTTTCAAAAATCAATCTTTGAGATATAAACCCTTAAACCATGAGGGTTACCAAATTTACCTTTTTTCGCCCTAACCCAAAACCCTTTTAACCCCGATCATCAAAAAAAAAATATCATCTGAAAGGTCTTTTAAAACATACAAATTATACCCAAGTGTCTCTAAAGAATATTTACCTTTTTTTAGATATTTAAGGCCCAAGAAAAACCGTAATTGATTAGACCCTTACCCTTTTGGGTTTGCCGAAAAAAAAGTGACTGGCCCCTGGATCTAATAGCATCTTCAGACAAAATTTTTAAACAAATCATACAAAAATGAAGCCTACAGGGATTAAAAACCCTTAAGTTTTAAAAACGAAAGTTTTAATTGCATTATGAGTCGATTATGGCATTTTCTTCAGAATATTAGAAGATCTGGAGCTAATATCAGTCCAAATATCGCTTTCTGTTTTCCCCGGAAGCGTTTTTTTACGCATTTTTATTTGACGTCTTAGTTCGAATCTTGGGTTCGCCATAAAACCTTTTCCTTTTTGAAATTTGGGAAAAAAGGACAGGAAAGGCACAACTAGGCCCAAATACACATTTTGTGAAATTTTGATGGAAATCGTCCAGAAATAATGGGTGTAGCCGCGTACAAACTTTTTTACTTTACGTGAAACTGGGGTTATATGACGTCATTGAAATGAAATTCATTGCTTTCCAAAAAACTCTGGTTTGAAAATATGCCTAAATTTTCATTGTTCTAGTCAATGGCAACACCCCAAATTAAACAAAACAAAAGGAAGAAAAAAAGAAAAGAAGAAAAAGAACTAGATGAAATTTGTTTTTAAAAGAATAAAAACTTTCTGCAACATCTGCTTTTATTATATATATAGAATGAAATAGATAATCTGTCCAAATTGCAACTTTTTTCTCTTATTTCTATATAAAATAGCACAAAAAGAACCATTTGTGAATTTTAATAAAAATCCGCCCATACTTGACTGAGTTTATACAAAATTTTTTCTATGCATAGCATGAAAAAAAAAGAAAAGTGTTTAAAAGTAAGTTTCTAAATTTCTCACACATAGAAATTTTATCCCCAGCTCGTTTAACCTTTTTTAATTTTAGCCCAGTGGAAGAATTTTTTGATATTTGTATAGTGCTATTCCTTTTGACACCTGTAACGTAGTTAAACGTTTTAGCGATTTTGGCGTGTTTTTGGGGTTCCCGGGTTTTGCCATAAAATTTCCGGATTTTTGAAAATAGGTGATTTTTGAAAGGGAACATCCCAGCCCCCAAAAATGAGCAATATGAAAAATTTTAGCATAAAAAATCGTTTTTAATGGTCTAAAAAAGTTGGGCTGCCCTGTGAAATTTTTTAAGGTTGCAAATGCTGCTAGCTACATTGTTCAATACGGGGTTTTTGTTTGTGCCGTTGTACATGTATTAACTTCAAAGCTTTTTTTGGGAAAAAGTCAACATTCGACAAAAAAAAAAAAAAAATATACCCTAAAAGCCAATTTTATTTTTTTTTTTTTTTAAGTCTTTTTCGCAAGATTTAAGTTGGCCCCCGCGCGTGACCTTTTCCTATTTTTATGATGCATGATTTTGAAAAAAATCTTATTTTTCCCGTAACTTTTTTTATATGAAGCCCCAATTTCAATAAAATTTTGGGACCCTTAGAAAAATCTTAAAACATGCTAATTTTATACGCATAATGTTAAACTTATCTTTAGTGTTTTTTGAGATATTGACTGTTAAACCTCCCGAAAACAGCATTTTTCGCAAATTAGCTTAAATTTTATTTTTGTTTTTTTTTCTTTAAAATTTGTATTGCGTAAACCAATTTTAATAAACTAAATACTTTTGGGGGAATGTCAATTATTCCTATAATTTTTTTTTCATACTAAATTTTTCAAAAAACGATATTTATTGGTATGGCAATATTGCATGGGGTGAAATCAAAATTTCCTCACGTGCCCAATAATCCCTAAAAATTTCATCTCCCAGGATTTGCAACATATTAAAATAAACGATTAGTTAGGAGAAGAAAAGAATAATAATAAAAAACAAAGACGTCACGTGACGTATTTACGTTTTTTTCCATAATTGTTTGACACCCGAGAATACTAACTGACAAAATTTCAACTTTCTATCCAAATGGACAGTTTTTATAAGCATTTAAATATTGACGTCATTGGGTTTGAAACTTGGGCCGCCATAATGCTTGGACTTTTCGAATTTTTTAAAAACGGGGCACCGGTATAAAAATAAAACGAATATACACACTCTGTGAAAATTTTTATGAAAATCGGCCCATTAAAAATGGGTTGGACCGTGTACAAACTTCGTAGTCAATTTTAAATGTGACGTAATGACGTCCTGGGTTCTGAAAAACATTGAAAAACAAAAATTTCAGCTCTAAATATTTTCATTTAAAATTTTTATTGCCCTTCGACAATTTCAACATATAGAAATAATCGTTTAAAATTAAAAATAATTATCATATAATGAGTCACGTGACGTATATGAGTTTTTTTCACAAATATTAAAAACTCTTTTGAGACCCAATACGACCAAATATCACTTTTCTGTCCTAAAAAAGGACCCATTTTATAAGCCTTTTAAAAATTTCGACCCTTGGGTTCGAATCTTTAATTCGCTATAAACCTTTTGGACTTTTTCGAATTTTAAAAAAAAAAACCTGGTAGCACAATAGAACTTAAAATCACATTCTCAGAAAATTGAGAAAATCGGCCCATAATAATGGTCTGGACCCTGTACAAACTTTTGTAGTCAATTTCAAATTGACTCTATGACGTCATAGGCTTCGGAAAATCATTGAAATCGAAATACAGACTGAAGCATGCGGGGATTAAATTTTTTATTGCCCCTTTGAAAATTTCAACATATGAAATAATTTGTTGAATTAGAAATTCATTATCATTTAAAGACGTCACGTGACGTCATTGACATTTATTTTCACAAAAAAGTTTAAGACTCCCCGAGACCTATTACGACCCCAAAATCATTTTTTATCTCAAATGGACCGATTTTAAAGAAAATTTTAAAATTTCGACTTGGTTCGAATCTTGGGAAACGCTATAGAAACCCTTGGGGCTTTGAATTTTGAAAAAAAGGACACCCAGATGCCAAAATAGAACTTTTATACCCGTTCTGTGGGGAAAAATTTTATGAAAATCGGTTCTAAACAATGGTTTGGCCCCCGTACAAAATTTTTTTGTATATTTCAAGTGTGACGTCATATGCTCATGGCACATGAAAAACATAGAAACCCAAAATTTTAGCAATTTAAGCTGTGTCATTAAATTTTATTGCCCTTCGACATTTTAACTTTTGAAATACCTTGTTAATATTAGAAATAAATATTTTAATGGTCACGTGAATCATTACTTTATTTTCACAAAATGTTTTTTAAAAATTCTAGGACCCATTTTACTGATAAATTCAACTTTCATCTTAAATAGGACAGATTTTTAAGATTTAAAAAAAAAACGACCTTGGTTCGAATCTTTGGGTTCGCTATGAACCCGGTTTTTTTAATTTTTAAAAACAGACACCGGGGTGCACAACAGAACTAAATATCACAAACTGTGAAAATTTAATGAAAATCGGGTTTTTACAAAAAAATGGGTGGACCCCGTAAACTTTTTTTTTCATTTTCAAATGTACGTCAATGATCTGCATATAAAATCATAGAAAAAATTTTTTCTCATAAGTATTGCCATTAAATTTTTATGGGCCCCGGGACCTTGCAAAAATGCTTAAGTTAACGCTCGTTTTGGAAAAAAAAAGAATAAAAGAAAGATGTCATTCGTGAAAACGAATGATAGGGGCTTTTTTGCAAGGTGTGTTAATGCAAAAAGCAGGAGATAGAAGTTTCTGTAATGACTCACCCTGGTGTATTTCATTTCATGCTGAACAATTGACTTATTTCCCAAATCAGTGCAAATGATAAGAACAAAAAATTTTGTCTGTGACGTAAAAATGAGCATATGAGTAAGGGCCCTGATGCAAATTGTTTTAGTTTAAAGGTCCTATGTTTGAATCTTACTTTAGCCACAAAACTTTGTTTTTAGGAAATTTAAGGGTTTGCTGGAAAAAAAATTTTACACCTTAGTTGCAAAAAGACCTCTGTAAAAATTTGAAGAAAATCTTACATAAATGAGGCTGTAACGGGGGAAACCATTTTTTACATTTTTAGTCTGAAGTCAGGTGACGTCATAGGGGGGTGAAAATCTGTTGCCCAAAAAGCATACTTTACGCAATAACTCTTTAAATTTTCTTTTTCTGAACAACGGGATTGTCGAAATCTTGCCCCCAAAATTTAAAAATTAATTATTCTTATGACGTCCTTGACGTCCGATTCAAAAAATTTGTAGAAATGCTGCAGAACTGCAAACGTGTAAATTTTAACTTTTTATCTCATCCTGAAATTCTTTAAAACCCAAAATGAATTTTCGGCCCTTTTTCGAGTCTTTTTTTCAGCAACAGAACTTCGGTTTTTTGGAAATTTTGGTTTTTAAATACAGGAATGAACACCTTAGTTTCAGATTACAATCTGTAAAAAATTTGAAGAAAATCTGCATAAATGGGGCGTAGAGGTTAAAACCCCTTTTTTACTATTTTTTGCTCAGACGTCACATGACTTTATAGGGGGGCTGAAAATGCTTTTTTTTCAAAATCATACTTTTTTGTCATAACTCTGAAAAATTTTATTATTGAATAACTGGCATCATGTCGAAAACATTGCTTAAAATGAAATTAAGAAGTATGTTATGCGTCTATGAGCATTTGACTCACGACCTAAATATGGTACGAAATTATGAAGAAATGCAAAAAAGTGTAAGTTTTACTTTTTATTTCATCCTGAAGCTCTTTAATCCTAAATAAAATTTTTGGGCCTATGTTTGAATCTTATTTGCCACAGAACTTCGGGATTCGGGAAATTTCGGTTTTGCTGACATGATATGTCACCTTAGTTTCAAGATGTACAATCTGTGAAAATTTGAAAAAAAATCCCCCATAAAAAGGGCTGTGGCGTGAACCCATTTTTATTATTTTTTTCTCTGACGTCACATGACGCAAAGGGTGCTGAAAAATTCTTTTTTTCAAAATTGTATACTTTACTTTTTAACTTGAAATTTTCATTATTCTGAAAACGGCACATTTGAAATCATTGCCTAAATGAAAAAATTTAAAAAGTTGTTATGTGTATATGAGTTTTTGACGTCCCCCTAAAAAAATATGTAGAAATTTTGCGCACTACAAACGTGTAAGTTTTAATTTCTGTTCATTTGAACTCTTAATCCTAAAATGAAATTTTCGGTCCTATGTTCGAATCTTATTTCAGCCCCAAACTTCTCCTTTCGGAAATTTGGTATACATTTTTTCACACCTTATTTAAAATTACCATCTGTGAAAATTTGAAGAAAAGCCGACCAAAATGACGGGGTGTAGAGCGCAAACACCATTTTTCCTATTATTACTGTGAGTATGTGACGTCATAGGGTGCTGAAAATGCTTTTGTTCAAAAAACGCATAGTTAGTTTAAAAACCTGAAATTTTTTTATTTGAAAAACTGGCATCATGTCGAATCATTGCCCAATATGAAATTAAGAAATATGCTTATGACGTCACATGGATATGCGTTCCGACTCAAAAACTTGTAGAAATTTTGCAGAACTGCAAACTTGTAATTTCAACTTCTATTCATCTGAAGCTCTTTAATCCTAAATGAAATTTCGGTCCCATGTTGAAACTTTTTTCGCCACGAACTTCGGGCTTTCGGAATTTCGGGTTTGCGACAGGAATGCACACCTTTTATTCAAGTTGTACCATCTTGAAAATTTAAGAAAACCGACCTAATGACGGCTGTAGAGCGCGAACACCATTTTTCACTATTTTTTTCTTGACGTCATGTGACGTAAGGGGGGTGATATCATTGAAAACAAAATTTTCCCCACGTGACTAATAAACCAAAAAATTTTATCGTCCCAGGTCCATTGCAAAATTAAAAAAAGCGTTATTAGGGAAGAAGAAAAAAAATAATAATAAAATAATAATAAAATAACAGGTTTTATTTGTGAAAAAATGAAAGGGTTTCTGCAAGCGTGTTTAAAGCAAAAAACAGGATTGAATTTCTGTAATGCTCCCTCTGGTAGTATTTCAGTTTAGCTGAAAAATGACATATATTCCCAAAACAGTGCAAAGATAAGAACTAAAGTATTAGTCTGTGACGTTAAAATTTTTTTCATAGACGTAAGGACATGACTGCAAAAATTTATTTTTAGTTTAAAGTTCCTTGTTCGAATCTTACTTCAGCCACAAAAACTTCGGTTTTAGAATTAAGGGTTAGTGAAAAAATATTTACACCTTTGTTTCAAAATGTCCATCTGTAAAAAATTTGAAAAAAAAATCTTATCATAAAAGGGGGCTGTAGAGCGCGAAAAACCCCTTTTTCACTATTTTAGTGAAAATCGTTGCTCAAAAAGGGATACTTTCGCAAAAAACCTGAAATTTTCATTATTTGAAAAACTGGTCATGTCGAAATCTTGCCCCAAATAAAATTAAGTGGTATGGGTTTACGTCCCATGACGTCACGATTCAAATATTTGGGAAAAATGCTGCAGTCTGAAATGTGTAATTTCAATTTTTTTCTCATCCGAAGTTTTTAAACCTAAAATAAATTTTCGGTCCTATGTTCGGCTTTTTTTTAAACAACAGAACTTCGGTTTTCGGAATTTCGGTTACTGACAATTGAACACTTTAGTTTCAGATGTACAATCTGAAAAATTGAAAAAAATCCGACCCAAAAAGGCGGCTGTTGAGCGTTAACACCTTTTTTTACTATTTTTAGCTCAGAGTACATGGGGCTGGGTGCTGAAGAGCTTTTTTCAAAAACGCAACTTTGTTTATAACTCTGAAATTTTTTATTTGAAAACTGGAATCATGTCGAAATCTTTCCCCAATATGAAAATTTAAAAAGAGTTATGACGTCATAGAGTCAAAGCGTCAGACTCAAAATATTGTAGATTTATGTCGCATACAAACTTGTAAGTTTCAACTTTTGTCTCTTTGAAGCCTTTTTCCTAAAATTAAAAAGTTCGATCCTAGTTCGAAACTTTTTCAGCCAAAACTTTGGTCTCTCGGAATTTCAGTTAGTGAAGGAAAATGCACCCTTGATTTTAAGATGTCCATCTGTGAACATTTGAAAAAAAATCCCACCAAAAATACGGGTGTAGACGCGAACACCATTTTTCACTATTTTAGCTGTGACGTTAGTATTTATTTTGTGCGAAATGTTTTGTTCAAAAACGCATACTTTACTTAAACTCTGAAATTTTTTATTATTTGAACAAATGGCATCATGCGAAATCATGCCCTAAAATGAAAATTAGAAATATGCCCATGACTCATATACGTCATATGACGTCAGACTCAAAATATATATAGAAATTCTGCAGAACTGCAAACTGTGAAGTTTAACTTTTATCTATCCCGAAGCCTTTAATCCCAAAAAGAAATTTTTGGTCCTATGTTCGAATCTTTTTTTAAACCCCAGAAATTCGGTCTTTGGAAATTTTGGTACTGATAGGAAAATGGAACCTTTGATTCAAAATGTTTTCCCTCTGTGAAAAATTTTAAAAAAATCCCACCATAAATGACGGCTTTAGAGCGCGAACACCCTTTTCACTATTTTTGCTGTGAAAGTCTTGACGTCATAGTGTTGAAGGCTTTTGTTCAAAGCGCATACTTTACGTCAAAAACTGAAATTTTCATTTTCTGAAAATGGCTCATTCGAACATTTCCCTAATATGAAAATTATGAAGATGCCAAAGACGTCA
>CM037779.1:72060366-72100193 GCA_021229015.1 Solen grandis | reverse complement strand
TAGGCACGTGAGGAAATTTTGATTTCACCCCAACTGCATATATGTACTAAAATCTCAATAAAAAACGATTTTTGTAAATATATGTATGAATAAGAATTATAGCTAAATAATTGACGTTTCCAAAGAAAATTTAGTTTATTAAAATTGGTTTTAACGCAATACAAAGTTATAAGCAAAAAAACAAAATGAAATGAAGCTAATTTTGCTGATAAAAATGCTGTTTTCTTGAGGTTTAACAGTCAATATCTCAGAAACGACTGAAGATAAGTTTATTACATTATGCGTATAAAATGTAGCAGTTTTAAGAGCTTCTAACGGTACCAAGTTTATTGAAATTGGACTTCAAAATAAAAAGTTACATGGAAAATAAGATATTTCATAATCATGCATCAAAAAATGTGGAAAAGGTCACGCGCAGGGTCACCAAGCTTAAAAATACTTGCGAAAATGACTTAAAAAAAATAAATAAAAAAATATCAAATTGATGGGCTATATCTTGTTTTTTTTTTTTTGTTGTTGTTGTTTTTTGTCGAATGTTGACTGTTTCCAAAATAAGCATTGAATTTAATACATGTAAAAACGGCACAAGAAAAAAAATCCGTATTTGCAACACTATGTAGCTAGCGAGCAGTTTGCAAGCCTTGAAAAATTCACACGCAGCCCCACATTTTAGACCACTAAAAACTGCATTGTTATGCTAACGATATTCATATTGCATCAGTTTGTAGGCGGGGATGTTACCTTTCAAAATATCACCATAGTTCGAAATTCCAGGAATTTATGGCAAAACTACGGAAGCCCAAACACGCCAAAAAATCGCTAAATACGATTAACTACGTTACAGGTGTCAAAAGGATATAGCACTATAACAAATACAATACTCTTCCTAATGAGGCTAAAATTAAACAAGGTTACAACAGAGCGGGAGTGATGAAATTCTTTTGTGTGATGAAAGTTAGAAACTTACATTTGAACACTGTTTCATTTTTCTTTCATGTCATATGACATAGTATAAATGTTGTATGTAAACTACCCTGTGGCAAGATATGGGCGGACTTTTATTAAAATTCACAGAATGTGTTCTATTTGTGCTATTTTATATAGAAATAGAGGAGATAGAAAGTTGCAATTTGACAGATATCTATTATGTCATCTTCAAAATATACTATATAAAGCAGATGTTGCAGAAAGTCCTATCCCTTCGTTTAAACGAATGACATCTAGTTATTATTATTCTTTTTTTTTCTTCCAACTAAACGCTTATTTTTCTATGTTGCAATACTCATAGGACGATAAATTTTTTTTGACTTATTAGTCACGTTAGGAAATTTTGAATTTCTATGATTTTCATATGCCCATGACGTCATAAAGACTCACATTTGAAATATGCTACAAAATTTGTACGCGGTCTACAGCCATTGTTTGAACCGATTTTCATCACATTTTCACAGATTGTGTATATTAAGTTCTATTGTTTCATCCCGGTGTTTCCTTTTTCAAAATTCGAAAAGTCCTTGTTCTATAGCGAATCCAAGATTCGAACCAAGGGCGTAAATTTTTAAATGCTTATAAAATCTGTCCTATTTAAGATAGAAAGTTGATATTTAGTCAGTATATATGTCCTCTAGAAGTTTTAAAAAAATTTTGTGAAAATAAATGTCATATGACGCACGTGACGTCATTATATGATAATGTATTTCTAATATTACCAAGAATATTTTTATATGGTTGAAATTGTCGAAGGGCAATGAAAATTTAATACAAATGCTTCAAGCGAAAAATTTAATTTTTTTTCAAAAGTTTGACGTCAAGAGCCAATTTAAAATATAACAAAAAAAAAAATTTTAAAGGGTTCATTTTTTTATCCTTTTCCCCTAAATTTTAAAGAATTTTAAAAAAACGGGTTTGACCCTGTTTTTTTAAAATTTTAAAAAAAAGGTTTTTTGGTTTAAAAGTTAAAAAAGGTCGAAAATTTTTAAAATCTTATAAAATCCCCCTATTTTGAAAAAAAATTTTTTTAAAAAAAATTTTTAAGGTCTTAAAATTTTTAAAATAAAGTAAATAGTATTTTAAAAAAAAAATTTTAAAAATTTTTCCCCAATTTTTTTATTTAAAATTTTTAAAAATTGTTTTTTTAAAAAAAAAAATTTGCGGTTTTTAAGTTTTAAAAACCCTTTATAAAATTTCAATTTAAAATTTTAGAAAGTTTGTCATCCCCTTTTTTCCTTTTTTCCAAATTTTTCAAGAATGTGAATTCCTTTTTTTGAACCGGTGTTTTTTTAAAATTTCAAAAAAAAGTCGGCGAAAAAAATTTTAAACCCAAGGAGTTTTTTTAAATGTTTTAAAAAACGTTTTTTAAAAAATTAAATTTTGTCATTAGAACCCGGGGTTTTTTCAATTTTTTAAAAAAAATCAAAAATAGTATTTTTTTTTTTTTTTTATTTTTTTTCTTCCCAATGTTTTTAATTTAAATATCCAACAGTTTTTTTTTTTTTTAAGTCATGAAAAATTTTTTTTTTTTTGAGGGGGGGGGGGGGGGGGGGGGGGGGCCATAAACCAAGAAAAATAAAAATTTTCCCCTTTAAAAAACCCCCCATTTAATCAATTTTTTTTTAATTTTTTAAAGTGTAATTTGAATTAGTTGAAAAATTTTTTTCCTTTTTTTTTTTTTTTTTTAATTTAAAAAAAAATTTTTTTATTTTTTTTTTTAAAAAAAAGGAAATTTCCCAGTTGAGTTCCCAAATTTTCCCTTTAAAAATGGAACCAAGAGTCAAAATTTTAAATCTTATTTTTTTTCTTTTTTGTTTTTTTTGGGTAAAAAGCATTTTTAAAAAAAAATAAAAAAAAAAAAAAATTCAAATTTTTTTAAAAAAAAATTTTAAAATTAAAAAAAAAAAACAAAAAAAATTAAAAATTTTTTTTTAAAAAAAAAAAAAATTTTTTTTAAATTTTAAAAAAAAAATTTTAAAAATTAAGATTAAAAAAAAAAAAAAAAAAAAATAAAAAAAAAAATACCTTTTTTAAAATTAAAGTTTCCCGGGTCACGCCAGGTAAACCTTTTTTAAAATTTTTTTAAAAAAAGTTTTTTTTTTAGTTGTGCAGGGGTTTTTTTAAAATTAAAAAACCTTTCAAAAAAAAAAATTTTAAAATCAAAAATTTTTAAATTTAAACGCCTTTTAAATAAAAAAGGAAAAAAAAAAAAGGTTCCAAAAGTTTTAAACTTTTGGAAAAAATTTAGACCCGATCAAAAAAATTTTTTTCAAAATTAAAATATTTCAAATTTGTTGAAATTGCGGGGGCCCCAAAAAAATTTGAAATGTTAATGTTTTTTTTCTAAAAAAATTTTAAAACCCTTTTTTTTTCCAAAGTAAATAACTAAAAAATTTTTGAGGGGGGTTTTTTTATAAAGTTTTCTCTTTTTCCCAAAAATTTTTTTAATTTTCCCCCCCCTTTTCCCTTTTCCTAAAATTGAAATTCCAATTTTAGGAAACCGTTCAACCGGTCAAAATTTTTAAATGTTATAAAACATTTTTTTAATAAAATTTGTAGGAAAAAATTTTTAAAAAAAATTTTAAATTTTGAAAAAATTCTACATTCAAAAAAAATATTTTAAAAAATAAAAGTTTTAAACTAAGTAAATTAAACTAAAAATTTAATACAATTTTTTAAACAGAAAAAACAAAAAATTTTTTTAAAGTTTGGGTAAATTTTTTAAATTTTAAATTTTAAAAATTTTGCCCCCACCCAAAACTAAAAACCTTTCCTTTTTCCTTTTTTTTTAAACTTTTGGGCTCCCGTTTTTTTTTTAAAATTCCCTTTTATTTTCCTTTTTGGGGGTTTTTTTTTTTTTTTTTTAAAATTTTTTTTTTTTTTTAATTTTTTAAAGGAATTTTTTAAGGGAAATTTTAAAAAAAGAAGAGTCGTATAAACAAAAAAATTTCTTTTAAAAAAATTTTTTTGAAAATGTTAGGGAAAAATTAAAAAATTTTTGAAAAAATTTGAAAATTTTTTTTTAATTAAACGCCCTTTTAATTGCCAATGACAAAAAATTTTTTTTTACAGATTTTTTAAAAGTTTTCAAAAAATTTCAAATGGAAATTAAGTTCTTTTTGTCAGGGTGCCCTTTTTTTAAAAAAAAATCTTTTTTAAAATCCAAATTTAACCGGGAATTTTTTTTAAAAATCTTAAATTTTTCCCTTTAAATAAAATTATTTTTACGTTATGCCTAAATTTTTTTAAAAAAAGTGTAAATGCTTCCCACTTTGGCCCCCCTTAAAGAAAGAAATTTTTTTTAAAACAAAAAAATTTTTTTTAAAAGGAAAAGTGGGGCAAAAAAATTTTTTTTTCCCTTTCCAACGGAAAATTTTGAAAAAATTTTTTCCTTTGCGTAAGACGCAAACGGTAAGTACTTTTGGGGGGAACCCATTATTTATGCCGTTTTTATAATTTTTCCCAAAAAAGGGGAAAAACTTTTGGCCCCCGGGCCCTTTTTTAAAAAAAAAAAAAAATTTTTACAAAAAATTCAACCAAGGAATTTAAAATTTAAAACAGCCCCCCGGGAAAAAAGTGTTTTTCTTTTTCTCTGGGGCCCTTTTTTAAAAAAATTTTTCTTTTTTCCATTTCCCCTTATTTTTTTTTCTTTTTTTTAAAAATTTTTCAAATTTTTTTTTCGGACTTTTTTTAAAATTTTTCCCTTTTTTTTTTTCTATTTTTTTTCCCTTCTTTTGCTCCCTTTCTTTTTTCTTTTTCCGTCCCCTTCTTTTTCTCTTTTCCCTTTTTTTTTTTTTCCCGCTTTCCTTTTTTTCTCCATTTTTAAAACCCAAGATTAAATTTTAAAAAAATTTTTAAATTTAAAAATTATATTAAAAAAAAATTTTAAAATTTTTTAACATTTTTGGGTTATTGCGAAATTTTAAAATAAAAAATGGACCCCCTCCAATAATAAAAATCATTTTTTTTTTTAAAGTTTCTTTTAAAAGGCCGGGGAAGGGTTAAACATTTTTTTAAAATGTTTTAAAAAAAATTTTAATTTTTTGGGGCTTTTGACTAAAAAAAACCCCAAAAAAAAGGGCCAAATTTTTTAAAATTTTTTCTAAAAATTTAAAAATTAAATATTGGTTAATTAACCCCTGTTTTTTTCCCAACCCCAAAAACCAAAATTTTACCCCTTTTTTTTAAACCATTCCAAATTTTAAATCTTAAAAAATCTTTCCCCTATTTTAAAAAATTTTTAAAAAAAAAATCCCAAAGATTTTTACATTTCAAAGAAAACGTTTTTTATTGGGGACTATAAGGAAAAAATTATTTTTTAAAAAAAAAAAATTTAATATTTTTAATTCCCAGGACCATAATCAAAAAAATTTAAAATTCTTTAAAAAAAAAATTTAAAAAATAACAATTATTTGACGTTTACACTCGTTTAAAATGGAAAAAAAGGTTTTTAAAACCGGGAAATTTTTTTGGCCGATTTTCAGCTTTAAAAAATGAATGTCCCTTAGTTTGACCCCGGGGCCTTTTTAAAAAAAAAAAAAAAAGGGTTTTTTGGCGAATCCAAGTTTCGAAACATTGCGTCAAATTTCAAAAAAATATAAAAAAACGCTTCGGATGATTTAGAAAGTTGATATTTTGGGCTGAATATTAGTCTTTAAGCTTATTTATATTCTTTAAGATTAACGTTTTTTTTTACTCAAAAGTCAAAAAAAATTTAAAATATCACGCTTTAATTTCTAAGTTGCAAAGTTGCAAGGACAGAAAAAATTTCTTGATATATTTTTAAAATACTTAATATTTTCATTTCATTATTTTTCTTATGCCTATATGTCATTGCATCAAAAATTGACGTTTTCTACCACTCTTTACCGGTCTACAGCCATCATTACAGGAGGAATTTGAATTTTTAACGTTTTAAATAAATTTTATTTTAAAAAAAGATTTAAAATATCCAAGTTTAAAAAAATCGAATAAAAAAATATTTTCATTACTTTTGCAAATTTCCCCCCAAGTTAAACGGTTTATTTTTCAAGTTCATTTAAAATTATGGCCATAAAAAGCAAGTTAAAAGGGGCAATTCATATCCTCTTACTGTTTTTGCTTTTAAAGTATTTGACAAATGTAGCAGAAAGTCCTATCTTCGTACAACGAAGAAAAACTAGTTATTATTATTATTTCTAAACCTTATTTTTCTTGTTGCAATACTCCAAGGGCGAGGAAATTTTTATGACTTATTAGTCTCGTGAGGAAATTTTGATTTCTATGATTTTCATATGCCTATGACGTCATATGACGTCACATTTGAAATATGCTACAAAAGATTGTACGCGGTCTACAGCCATTGTTTGTGAACCGATTTTCATCAAATTTTCACAGATTGTGTATATTAAGTTCTAGTTGTGCATCCCGGTGTTCGTTTTTCAAAATTCGAAAAGTCCATGGTTCTATAGCGAATCCAAGATTCGAACCAAGGTCGTAAATTTTTAATTGCTTATAAAATCTGACCTATTTATGATAAAAAGTTGATATTTAGTCAGTATATAGGTCTCTAGACGTTTTAAACATTTTGTGAAAATAAATGTCATATGACGTCACGTGACGTCATTATTTGATAATGTATTTCTAATATTAACAAGAATATTTCTATATGTTGAAATTGTCGAAAGGCAATGAAAATTTAATGACACATGCTTCAAACGCTGAAATTTTGATTTCTATGATTTTCATATGCCTATGACGTCATATGACGTCACACTTGAAATATGCAACAAAAGTTTGTACGCGGTCTACAGCCATTGTTTATGAACCGATTTTCATCAAATTTTCACAGAATGTGTATATTAAGTTCTAGTTGTGCATCCTTGTGTCCGTTTTTCAAGATTCGAAATGTCCAAGGTTCTATAGCGATTCCAAGATTCAAACCAAGGTCGTAGATTTTCAAATTCTTATAAAATCGGTCCTATGTGAGATAGAAAGATGATATTGGGTCAGTATATAGGTCTCTGGAAGTCTTAAAAATTTTGTGAAAATAAATGTCATATGACGTCGCGTGACGTCATTATATGATAATGAATTTCTAATTCTAACAAGATTATTTCTATATGTTGAAATTGTCGAAGGGCAATGAAAATTTAATGCCGCATGCTTCAGATGCTGAAATTTCGATTTCAAAGATTTCAGAAGCCTGTGACGTCATATGACGTCACATTTGAAATTGACTACGAAAGTTTGTACACGGTCCAGAGGCAATATTAATGGGCCGATTTTCATCAAATTTTCACAGAATGTGTATATTAAGTTCTAGTTGTGCATCTAGGTGTCCGTTTTTCAAAATTCGAAAAGTCCATGGTTCTATAGCGAACTCAAGATTCGAACCAAGGTCGTAAATTTTTAAATGCTTATAAAATCGGTCCTATGTGAGATAGAAAGATGATATTGGGTCAGTATATAGCCTAGATGACATATAAATTGTAAATTAAAATTTCTATATGTTGAAATTGTCGAAGGGCAAAAAATTTAATGACAAATGATTCAGACGCTGAAATTTCGATTTCAATGATTTTCAGAAGCCTATGACGTCATATGACGTCACATTTGAAATTGACTACGAAAGTTTGTACACGGTCCAGAGCAATTATTAATTGACGATTTTCATCAAATTTTCACAGAATGTGTATATTACGTTCTTATTGTGTATACCGGTGTCCGTTTTTCAAAATTCGAAAAGTCCAAGCATCTATGGCGGATCCAAGATTCGAACCAAGGACGTCAATTTTTGAATGCTTATCAAAACTGTCCTATTTGAGAAAGAAAGTTGAAGTTTTGTCAGTATATAGGTCTCTGGGAGTCTTAAACATTTTGTGAAAATAAATGTCATATGACGTCGCGTGACGTCATTATATGATAATGAATTTCTAATTCTAACAAGATTATTTCTATATGTTGAAATTGACGAAGGGCAATGAAAATTTAAAGCCGCATGCTTCAGATGCTGAAATTTCGATTTCAAAGATTTCAGAAGCCTGTGACGTCATATGACGTCACATTTGAAATTGACTACGAAAGTTTGTACACGGTCCAGAGGCAATATTAATGGGCCGATTTTCATCAAATTTTCACAGAATGTGTATATTAAGTTCTAGTTGTGTATCTAGGTGTCCGTTTTTCAAAATTCGAAAAGTACATGGTTCTATAGCGAACTCAAGATTCGAACAAAGGTCGTAAATTTTTAAATGCTTATAAAATCGGTCCTATGTGAGATAGAAAGATGATATTGGGTCAGTATATAGGTCTCTGGGAGTCTTAAAGATTTTGTGAAAATAAACGTCATATGACGTCACGTGACGTCATTATATGATAATGTATTTCTAATATTAACAAGAGTATTTCTATATGTTGAAATTGTCGAAGGGCAATGAAAACTTAATGACAAATGATTCAGACGCTGAAATTTCGATTTCAATGATTTTCAGAAGCCTATGACGTCATATGACGTCACATTTGAAACGGTCCAGAGCAATTATTAATTGACGATTTTCATCAAATTTTCACAGATTGTGTATATTAAGTTCTAGTTGTGCATCCCGGTGTCCGTTTTTCAAAATTCGAAAAGTCCAAGCATCTATGGCGGATCCAAGATTCGAACCAAGGACGTCAATTTTTAAATGCTTATAAAATCTGTCCTATTTGAGAAAGAAAGTTGAAATTTTGTCAGTTACTAGGTCTCTGGGTGTCTTAACAATTTTTTGAAAATAAACGTCATATGACGTCACGTGACGTCATTTTTTATTATAATTATTCTTTTCTTCTTCCTAACTAAACGCTTATTTTAATATGTTGCAATAGTCCTAGGACGATGAAATTTTTATGGGTTATTAGTCACGTGAGGAAATTTTGATTTCAATGATTGTAAGTACCCTATTACGTCACATGACGTCACAGCTAAAAATAGTGAAAAATGGTGTTCGCGCTCTACAGCCGTCATTTATGGTCGGATTTTCTTCAAATTTCACAGATGGTACATATTGAAACTAAGGTGTGCATATCCTGTCAGCTAACCGAAATTCCGAAATACCGAAGTTCTGTGGCTGAAATAATATTCGAACATAGGACCGAAAATTTCATTTTAGAGTTTAAGAGCTTCAGGATGAGATAGAAAGTTGAAACTTACACAGTTTGCAGTTCTGCAGAATTTCTCAATATATTTTGAATCGTGACGTCATATGACGTCATGTGGCGTCATAACCATACTTCTTAATTTTCATTTTAGGGCAAAGATTTCGACATGATGCCAGTTGTTCAGAATAATGAAAATTTCATAGTTCTGACAGTAAAGTATGCGCTTTTGAACAATAGCATCTTCAGCACCCTATGACGTCATATAACGTCACAGCTAAAAATAGTGAAAAATGGTGTTCACGCTCTACTGCCGCCATTTATGGTCGGATTTTCTTCAAATTTTCACAGATGGTACATCTTGAAACTAAGGTGTGAATATTTTGTGAGCTAACCTTAATTCCGAAAAACCGAAGTATTGTGGCTGAAGTAAGATTCGAACATAGGACCAAAAATTTCATTTTAGGGTTAAAGAACTTCGGGATGAGATAGAAAGTTGAAACTTACACAGTTTGCAGTTCTGCATAATTTCTTAATATATTTTGAGTCGTGACGTCATATGACGTCATAAGCATACTACTACTACTGCTGCTACTTATTTTTTTTTCTTTATAACTGAACGCTTATTTTTCGCGGAATATAATGTCAATTGTTCAGCATGAACATGAAATACTACCAGAGGTGAGTCATTACATGAAACTTCTATCTCCTGCTTTTTGCATTAACACAGGTTGCAGAAAGTCCTATCATTCGTTTAGACGAATGACATCTAGTTCTTCTTCTTCTTATTAGGACTTTCTGCCTAAAGCAGAAAGTCCTATTGGGTTTGTTATGTTTATTATTATTAGGACTTTCTGCCTAAAGCAGAAAGTCCTATTGGGTTTGTACTGTTTATTAGGACTTTCTGCCTACAGGCAGAAAGTCATATTGGGTTTGTACTGTTTTTTTATTATTCTTCTTCTTCTTCTTATTCTTTTTTTCTTCCTCTTATATTTGTGTTAATTTTAAGGTGTTGCTATTGACTCAGAACAATGAAAATTTTATGGCATATATTTCAAACCATGAGCTTTCGGATGCAATGAATTGTATATTCATATGACGTCATATAACGTCAGACTTGACGTCACGTGAAAACGTTTGTACGCGGTCTACAGCCATTATTTCTGGACCGATTTTCATCAAAATTTCACAGAATGTGTATGTTAGGCTCTAGTTGTGCATCCCGGTGTCCGTTTTTCAAAATTCCAAAAGTCCATGGTTCTATAGCGAATCCAAGATTCGAACCAAGGTCGTAAATTTTTAAATGCTTATAAAATCTGTCCTATTTAAGATAGAAAGTTGATTTTTAGTCAGTATATAGGTCTCTAGAAGTTTTAAACATTTTGTGAAAATAAATGTCTTATGACGTCACGTGACGTCATTATATGATAATGTATTTCTAATATTAACAAGAATATTTCTATATGTTGCAATTGTCGAAGGGCAATCAAAATTTAATGACACATGCTTCAAACGCTGAAATTTTGATTTCTATGATTTTCATATGCCTATGACGTCATATGACGTCACATTTGAAATATCCAACAAAAGTTTGTACGCGTTCTGCAGCCATTGTTTATGAACCGATTTTCATCAAATTTTCACAGAATGTGTATATTAAGTTCTAGGTGAACATCTCGGTGTCCGTTTTTCAAAATTCGAAAAGTCCATGGTTCTATAGCGAATCCAAGATTCGAACCAAGGTCGTAAATTTTTAAATGCTTATAAAATCGGTCCTATTTGAGATAGAAAAGTGATATTTGGTCAGTATATAGGTCTCTGGGAGTCTTAAACATTTTGTAAAAATATACGTCATATGACGTCACGTGACGTCATTATATGATAATGTATTTCTAATATTAACAAGGGTATTTCTATATGTTGAAATTGTCGAAGGGCAATGAAAATTTAATGACACATGATTCAGAAGCTGAAATTTCGATTTCAATGACTTTCAGAAGCCTATGACGTCATATGACGTCACATTTGAAATTGACTACGAAAGTTTGTACACGGTCCAGAGCCATTATTAATGGGCCGATTTTTATCAAATTTTCACAGAATGTGTATATTACGTTCTTATTGTGTATACCGGTGTTCGTTTTTCAAAATTCGAAAAGTCCAAGCATCTATGGCGGATCCAAGATTCGAACCAAGGACGTCAATTTTTAAATGCTTATAAAAACTGTCCTATTTGAGATAGAAAGTTGAAATTTTGTCAGTTTCGGCAGAAAGTCCTATTGGGTTTGTACTGTTTATTCTTCTTCTTCTTCTTATTAGGACTTTCTGCCTACAGGCAGAAAGTCATATTGGGTTTGTACTGTTTTTTTATTAGGACTTTCTGCCCTTTCGGCAGAAAGTCATATTGGGTTTGTACTGTTTTTTTATTAGGACTTTCTGCCCTTTCGGCAGAAAGTCCTATTGGGTTTGTTATGTTTTTTATTATTAGGTTTTCGCACAACTGCGAAGTGCGAAAACCTATTGTTCTCGTTGTGTTTATTTGTCATTTTTTTTTTTTTTTTTTTTCTTCTGTCAAAAATTTGTCCCGAGCCTACAGTAACGTAGGATTAAGCTACGACCATGACATTTTTAACACTTATTCACATTGTCCTGACTTAGATCCTTAGGAGCCATTTTTTCAGATTTGTCTCCCATTGTGCCGCTAGGTGGCGTTTATTATGTAATTGATTGTATTGAAAAATCTCCAAAATCCAAAGTCGGATTTAGATACGGTTTTTTTTATTCTGTTCCTTATTGGCACCCCAACAAAATATATAGGTCTAGAAGTTCAAAAAAGATATCATTTCCTGTTCAGGAGGGGACCAAAGTTCGAATCTTGGAAATAACGCGTTTTTTAAGAGAAAATATGGTAGGTCCCTTTAAACAGAAATATTGGCCGACTTTGATAAGATAGAAGAATTTTGTTTGTTTAAACAGATTCGCAAGACCTAGCCGCACAAAATATATAGTGTGGCAATTTCAGGAAATGCACCGTTTATCCGCTAGAGGCGTTCAAAGATCACTGAATACGGAAAAAATAAAAATTTCAAGTTTTTAAAATATTTCATTTTTCGTCATTTTTTCATGTTTTTTCGTTCTCCTGTATTTATTTCTTGTTCGATTTTCATGAAATTTTCACTGAATGTGCAGTATGATGCTCTTAATCAGCTTATACTTTAAAATAATAAAAGGTAGTAAAGGTCAAGGTCATATCAGCAATATCGATTTTTTCTTTGACCTCATATAGCTCAAAAACGGTAAATATTCTATCGAGACATAACGGGTATAAAATGTTATGCTTTAAGAGACCTTTCTAACGGTACCAAAATTTTAAAAGTCAGACATCAAATGAAAAAAATAATTATGAAAAAACTCAATTATAGGTACACACAGTGGTTTTCTGCATTTATCTCAGAGGTTAATCACATATCATTATAATTTTATTATCAGATTTATAGAATGTTTATTTACCTTTCTAACGATATGCAGTTTTTGAAGATCGGGTAAAAAATGGTCGAGTTATGTTAGATTTCCCATACGTAGCGAAAGCCCAATTTTTAAAATATTTCAGTCCAACGCTTATCTTACCTGTACTGGGGTGTGTATATTTCTCAGTGTATTATAGGCCATTTGACCACAGCGTAGCTGGGATGATGTAAACAACTCGCGGTCAAGTGACTTTCCTGCAGTCTAATGCTGGTCAAGTAACAATAGCATTGTATGAAGCTTATCTAAGTGAGAAAACCGATGATGTTGCGGATGCAACTCTAGTTCTTTTTTTCTTCCAAACTGAGCGTTAATTTAAGCATGTTGCAATGGTCCCAGGGCCATGAAATTTTAATGGCATATACTTGATGCGATGAAATTTTGATTTCTATGATTTTCATATGCCTATGACGTCAAATGACGTCATATTTGAAATATGCTACAAAAGTTTGTACGCGGTCTACAGCCATTGTTTGTGAACCGATTTTCATCAAATTTTCACAGATTGTGTATATTAAGTTCTAGTTGTGCATCCCGGTGTCTGTTTTTCAAAATTCGAAAAGTCCATGGTTCTATAGCGAATCCAAGATTCGAACCAAGGTCGTAAATTTTTTTAATGCTTATAAAATCGGTCCTATTTAAGATAGAAAGTTGATATTTGGTCAGTATATAGGTCTCTAGAAGTTTTAAACATTTTGTGAAAATAAATGTCATATGACGTCACGTGACGTCATTATATGATATTGTATTTCTAATATTAACAAGAGTATTTCTATATGTTGAAATTGTCGAAGGGCAATAAAAATTTAATGACACATGCTTCAATCGCTAAAAGTTTGATTTCTATGATTTTCACGTGCCTATGACGTCATATGACGTCACACTTGAAATATGCAACAAAAGTTTGTACGCGGTTCAGAGCCATTCTTTATGAACCGATTTTCATCAAATTTTCACAGAATGTGTATATTAAGTTCTAGTTGTGCATCCCGGTGTCCGTTTTTCAAAATTCGAAAAGTCCAAGGTTCTATAGCGATTCCAAGATTCGAACCAAGGTCGTAAATTTTCAAATTCTTATAAAATCGGTCCTATTTGAGATAGAAAAATGATATTGGGTCAGTGTATAGGTCTCTGGGAGTCTTAAACATTTTGTGAAAATAAATGTCATATGACGTCACGTGACGTCATTATATGATAATGAATTTCTAATTCTAACAAGATTATTTCTATATGTTGAAATTTTCGAAGGGCAATGAAAATTTAATGCCGCATGCTTCAGATGCTGATATTTCGATTTCAATGATTTTCAGAAGCCTATGACGTTATATGACGTCACATTTGAAATTGACTACGAAAGTTTGTACACGGTCCAGAGCCATTATAAATGGGCCGATTTTCATCAAATTTTCAGAGAATGTGTATATTAAGAAAAAAATGTAAATATAATCCATATAATGGCCGTTTTTAATTAATTGGCCTTTTTCAAAATTCAAAAGTCCATGGTTTAAGGAATTCAATAAGATAGAAAAGTGATATTTGGTCAGTATATAGGTCTCTAAGAGTCTTTAACATTTTGTGAAAAGAAACGTCATATGACGTCACGTGACGTCATTATATGATAATGTATTTTTAATATTAACAAGAGTATTTCTATATGTTGAAATTGTCGAAGGGCAATGAAAATTTAATGACAAATGATTCAGACGCTGAAATTTCGATTTCAATGATTTTCAGAAGCCTATGACGTCATATGACGTCACATTTGAAATTGACTACAAAAGTTTGTACACGGTCCAGAGCCATTAGTAATGGGCCGATTTTCATCAAATTTTCACAGAGTGTGTATATTACGTTCTTATTGTGTATGCCGGTGTCCGTTTTTCAAAATTCAAAAAGTCCAAGCATATATGGCGGATCCAAGATTCGAACCAATAACGTCAATATTTAAATGCTTATAAAAACTGTCCTATTTGAGATAGAAAGTTGAAATTTTGTCAGTTAGTAGGTCTCTGGGTGTCTTAACAATTATGTGAAAATAAACGTCACATGACGTCACGTGACGTCATTTGTTTATTATTATTATTCTTTTCTTCTTCCTAACTAAACGCATATTTTAATATGTTGCAATAGTCATAGGACGTGAAATATTTATGGGTTATTAGGCACGTGAGGAAATTTTGATTTCACCCCTACTGCATATATGTAGCCATATCTCAATAAATATCGATTTTTGTAAATATATGTATGAATAAAATTTATAGCTGAATAATTGACGTTTAAAAATGAAATGAAGCTAATTTTGCTGATAATATGCTGTTTTCTTGAGGTTTAACAGTCAATATCTCAGAAACGACTGAAGATAAGTTTATACATTATGCGTATAAAATGTAGCATGTTTTAAGAGCTTTCTAACGGTACCAAGTTTATTGAAATTGGACTTCATATAAGAAAGTTACATGGAAAATAAGATATTTCATAATCATGCATCATAAAAATATGGAAAAGGTCACGCGCAGGGGTCACCAAGCTTAAATACTTGCGCAACGACTCAAAAAAAAAAAAAAAAAAAAAAAAAAAAAAATATATCAAATTGCAATTGATGGGCTATATCTTGATTTTTTTTTTTGTCGAATGTTGACTGTTTCCAAAATAAGCATTGAAGTTAAATCATGTACAACGGCACAAGACAAAAATCCGTATTTGCAACACTATGTAGCTAGCGAGCAGTTTGCAAGCCTTGAAAAATTCACACGCAGCCCAACATTTTAGACCATCTAAACACTGCATTGTTATGCTAACGATATTCATATTGCATCAGTTTGTAGGCTGGGATGTTACCTTTCAAAATATCACCATAGTTCGAAATTCCAGGAATTTATGGCAAAACTACGGAAGCCCAAACACGCCAAAATCGCTAAATACGTTTAACTACGTTACAGGTGTCGAAAGGATATAGCACTATACAAATATTCAATACTTCTTCCTACTGAGGCTAAAATTAAACAAGGTTACAACTGAGCTGGAGTGATGAAATTCTATGTGTGATGAAAGTTAGAAACTTACATTTGAACACTGTTTCATTTTTCTTTCATGTCATATGACATAGTATAAATTTTGTATGTAAACTACATGTGCAAGATATGGGCGGACTTTTATTAAAATTCACAGAATGTGTTCTATTTGTGCTATTTTATATAGAAATAGAGGAGATAGAAAGTTGCAATTTGGACAGATTATCTATTATGTCATCTTCTATGTATATACTATATAAAGCAGATGTTGCAGAAAGTCCTATCATTCGTTTAAACGAATGACATCTAGTTATTATTATTATTATTATTATTCTTTTCTTCTTCCTAACTAAACGCTTATTTTTATATGTTGCAATGGACCTAGGACGATGAAATTTTTATGGCTTTTTAGTCACGTGAGGAAATTTTGATTTCAATGATTTTCAGCACCCTATGACGTCACATGACGTCACAGCTAAAAATAGTAAAAAATGGTGTTCGCGCTCTACAGCCGTCATTTATGGTCGGATTTTCTTCAAATTTTCACAGATGGTACATCTTGAATCAAAGGTGTGCATATCCTGTCAGCTAACCGAAATTCCGAAAGACCGAAGTTCTGTGGCTGAAATAAGATTCGAACATAGGACCGAAAATTTCATTTTAGGATTAAAGAACTTCAGGATGAGATAGAAAGTTGAAACTTACACAGTTTGCAGTTCTGCAGAATTTCTACAAATATTTTGAGTCGGGACGTCATATGACGTCATGTGACGTCATAAGCATACTTCTTAATTTTCATTTTAGGGCAATGATTTTGACATGATGCCAGTTGTTCAGAATAATGAAAATTTCAGAGTTATGAAAGTAACGTATGCGCTTTTGAACAAAAGCATCTTCAGCACCCTATGACGTCACATGACGTCACAGCTAAAAATAGTGAAAAATGGTGTTCGCGCTCTACAGCCGTCATTTATGGTCGGATTTTCTTCAAATTTTTAACATATGGTACATCTTGAAACAAAGGTGTGCATATCCTGTCAGCTAACCGAAATTCCGAAAGACCGAAGTTCTGTGGCTGAAATAAGATTCGAACATAGGACCGAAAATTTCAATTTAGGATTGAAGAGCTTCAGGATGAGACAGAAAGTTGAACCTTACACAGTTTGCAGTGCGTCAGAATTTCTACATATATTTTGAATCGTAACGTCATATGACGTCATATGACGTCATAAGCATACTTCTTATTTTTCATTTTAGGGCAATGATTTCGACATGATGCCAGTTGTTCAGAATAATGAAAATTTCAGAGTTATGGGAGTAAAGTATGCGGTTTTGAACAAATGCATCTTCAGCACCCTATGATGTCATGTGACGCCTGAGCTAAAAATAGTGAAAAATGGTGTTCACGCTCTACAGCCGCCATTTATGGTCGGATTTTCTTCAAATTTTCACAGATGGTACACCTTGAATCAAAGGTGTGCATATCCTGTCAGCTAACCGAAATTCTGAAAGACCGAAGTTCTGTGGCTGAAATAAGATTCGAACATAGGACCGAAAATTTCATTTTAGGATAAAAGAGCTTCAGGGTGAGATAGAAAGTTGAAACTTACTCAGTATGCAGTTCTGCAGAATTTCTACAAATATTTTGAGTCGTGACGTCATATGACGTCATGTGACGTCATAAGCATACTTCTTAATTTTCATTTTAGGGCAATGATTTCGACATGATGCCAGTTGTTCAGAATAATGAAAATTTTAGAGTTATGAAAGTAAAGTATTCGCTTTTGAACAAAAGCATCTTCAGCACCATATGACGTCACATGACGTCACAGCTAAAAATAGTGAAAATGGTGTTCGCGCTCTGCAGCCGTCATTTATGGTCGGATTTTCTTCAAATTTTCACAAATGGTACATCTTGAATCAAAGGTGTGCATATCCTGTCAGCTAACCGAAATTCCGAAAGACCGAAGTTCTGTGGCTGAAATAAGATTCGAACATAGGACCAAAAATTTCATTTTAGGATAAAAGAGCTTCAGGATGAGATAGAAAGTTGAAACTAACACAGTTTGCAATTCTGCAGAATTTCTACAAATATTTTGAGTCCTGACGTCATATGACGTCATGTGACGTCATAAGCATACTTCTTAATTTTCATGTTAGGGCAATGATTTCGACATGATGCCAGTTGTTCAGAATAATGAAAATTTCAGAGTTATGAAAGTAAAGTAGGCGCTTTTGAACAAACGCATCTTCTGCACTCTATGACGTCACATGACGTCACAGCAAAAAATAGTGAAAAATGGTGTTCGCGCTCTACAGCCGTCATTTATGGTCGGATTGTCTTCAAATTTTCACAGATGGTACATCTTGAAACTAAGGTGTGCATATCCTGTCACCTAACCGAAGTTCTGAAAGACCGAAGTTCTGTGGCTGAAATAAGATTCGAACATAGGACCGAAAATTTCATTTTAGGATTAAAAAGCTTCAGGATGAGATAGAAAGTTGAAACTAACACAGTTTACAGTTCTGCAGAATTTCTACATATGGTTTGAGTCCTAACGTAATATGACGTCATGTGACGTCATAAGCATACATCTAAATTTTCATTTAAGGCTAATGATTTCGACATGATGCCAGTTGTTCAGAATAATGAAAATTTCAGAGTTACGAGAGGAAAGTATTCGCTTTTGAAAAAAAGCATCTTCAGCACCCTATGACGTCATGTGACGTCACAGCTAAAAATATTGAAAAAGGGTTTTCGCGCTCTATAGCCGCCATTTATGATCGGATTTTCTTCAAATTTTCACAGATGGTACATCCTGAAACTAAGGTGTGCATATTCTGTCAGCTAATCAAAATTCCGAAAAACCGAAGTTCTGTGGCTGAAATAAGATTCGAACATAGGACCAAAAATTTCATTTTAGGATTGAAGGGTTTCATGATGAGATAGAAAGTTGAAACTTACACAGTTTGCAGTTCTTCAGCATTTCTACATATATTTTGAATCGTGACGTCATAGGACGTCATAAGCATACCACTTAATTTTAATTTGGGGCTTGATTTCGACATGATGCCAGTTGTTCAGAATAATGAAAATTCCGAGTTATTGCAGTAAAGTATGCGCTTTTGAGCAACAGCATTTTCAGCATCCTATGACGTCACCTGACGTCAGAGCTAAAAATAGTGAAAAATGGTATTTGCGCTCTACAGCCGCCATTTATTATCAGATTTTCTTCAAATTTTTACAGATTGTACATCTTGAAACTCAGGTGTGAATATTATGTCAGCTAACCTTAATTCCGAAAAACCAAAATATTGCGGCTGAAGTAAGATTCAAACATAGGACCTTTAAACTAGAAATCAAGTTTGCAGTCATGTCCTGACGTCATATGACATCATGTTACGTCACAGACTAATACTTAGTTATTATCATTTGCACTTATTTCGGAATATAATATCAATTTTTCAGCATGAACATGAAATACTACCAGAGGGGAGTCATTACATGAAACTTCTATCTCCTGCTTTTTGCATTAACACAGCTTGCAGAAAGTCCTATCATTCGTTTTCACGAATGACATCTAGTTATTATTCTTTTCTTCTTCCTAACTAAACGCTTATTTTTATATGTTGCAATAGTCCTAGGACGATGAAATTTTTATGGCTTATTAGTCACGTGAGGAAATTTTGATTTCAATGATTTTCAGCACCCTATGACGTCACATGACGTCACAGCTAAAAATAGTGAAAAATGGTGTTCGCGCTCTACAGCCGTCATTTATGGTCGGATTTTCTTCAAATTTTCACAGATGGTGCATCTTGAATCAAAGGTGTGCATATCCTGTCAGCTAACCGAAATTCCGAAAGACCGAAGTTCTGTGGCTGAAATAAGATTCGAACATAGGACCGAAAATTTCATTTTAGGATAAATGAGCTTCAGGATGAGATAGAAAGTTGAAACTTACACAGTTTGTAGTTCTGCAGAATTTCTACAAATATTTTGAGTTGTGACGTCATATGACGTCATGTGACGTCATAAGCATACTTCTTAATTTTCATTTTAGGGCAATGATTTCGACATGATGCCAGTTATTCACAATAATGAAAATTTCAGAGTTATGAAAGTAAAGTATGCGCTTTTGAACAAAAGCATCTTCAGCATCCTATGACGTCATGTGACGTCAGGGCTAAAAATAGTGAAAAATGGTGTTCGCGCTCTACAGCCGTCATTTATGGTCTGATTTTCTTCAAATTTTCACAGATGGTACATCTTGAAACTAAGGTGTGCATATCCTGTCAGCTAACCGAAATTCCGAAAGACCGAAGTTTTGTGGCTGAAATAAGATTCGAACATAGGACCGAAAATTTCATTTTAGGATTAAAGAGCTTCAGGATGAGATAAAAAGTTGAAACTTACAAAGTTTGCAGTTCTACAGAATTTCTACAAATGTTTTGAGTCCTGACGTCATATGACGTCATAAGCATACTTCTTAATTTTCATTTTAGGGCAATGATTTTGACATGTTGCCAGTTGTTCAGAATAATGAAAATTTCAGGGTTATGACAGTAAATTAAGCGCTTTTGAAAAAAAGCATCCTAAGCATCCTATGACGTCACCTGACGTCACAGCTGAAAATAGTTATAAATAGTTTTCGCGCTCTACAGTTGTCATTTATGGTCGGATTTTCATCAAATTTTCACATATGGTATATCTTGAAACTAAGGTGTGCATATCCTGTCAGCTAACCGAAATTCCGAAAGACCGAAGTTCTGTGGCTGAAATAAGATTCGAACATAGGACCGAAAATTTCATTTTAGGATAAAAGAGCTTCAGGATGAGATAGAAAGTTGAAACTTACACAGTTTGCAGTTCTGCAGAATTTCTACATATGTTTTGAGTCGTGAAGTCAGATGACGTCATGCGACGTCATAAGCATACATCTAAATTTTCATTTAAGGCTAATGATTTCGACATGATGCCAGTTGTTCAGAATAATGAAAATTTCAGAGTTATGACAGTAATGTATGCGCTTTTGAACAAAAGCATCTTCAGCACCCTATGACGTCATGTGACGTCAGGGCTAAAATAGTGAAAAATGGTTTTCACGCTCTACAGCCGCCATTTATGGTCGAATTTTCTTCAAATTTTTACAGATGGTACATCTTGAAACTAAGGTGTGAATATTTTGTCAGCTAACCTTAATTCCGAAAAACCGAAGTATTGTGGCTGAAGTAAGATTCGAACATAGGACCTTTAAACTAGAAATCAAGTTTGCAGTCATGTCCTGACGTCATATGACACCATGTTACGTCACAGACAAATACTTAGTTCTTATCATTTGCAGTAATTTCGGAATATAATGTCAATTGTTCAACATGAACATGAAATACTACCAGAGGTGAGTCATTACATGAAACTTCTATCTCCTGCTTTTTGCATTAACACAGCTTGCAGAAAGTCCTATCATTCGTTTTCACGAATGACATCTAGTTATTATTCTTTTCTTCTTCCTAACTAAACGCTTATTTTTATATGTTGCAATAGTCCTAGGACGATGAAATTTTTATGGCTTATTAGTCACGTGAGGAAATTTTGATATCAATGATTTTCAGCACCATATGACGTAACATGACGTCACAGCTAAAAATAGTGAAAAATGGTGTTCGCGCTCTACAGCCGTCATTTATGGTCGGATTTTCTTCAAATTTTCACAGATGGTACATCATGAATCAAAGGTGTGCATATCCTGTCAGCTAACCAAAATTCCGAAAGACCGAAGTTCTGTGGCTGAAATAAGATTCGAACATAGGACCAAAAATTTCATTTTAGTATTAAAGAGCTTCAGGATGAGATAGAAAGTTGAATCTTACACAGTTTGCAGTTCTGCAGAATTTCTATATATATTTTGAGTCGTGACGTCATATGACGTCATGTGACGTCATAGGCATATTTCTTAATTTTCATTTTAGGGCAATGATTTCGACATGACGTCAGTTGTTCAGAATAATGAAAATTTCAGAGTTATGACAGTAAAGGATGCGCTATTGAACAAAAGCATCTTCAGCACCCTATGACATCACATGACGTCACAGCTAAAATAGTGAAAAATGGTGTTCGCGCTCTACAGCCGTCATTTATGGTCGGATTTTCTTCAAATTTTCACAGATGGTACATCTTGAAACTAAAGTGTGCATATCCTGTTAGCTAACCGAAATTCCGGAAGACCGAAGTTCTGTGGTTGAAATAAGATTCGAACATAGGACCGAAAATTTCATTTTAGGATTAAAGAGCTTCAGGATGAGATAGAAAGCTGAAACTTACACAGTTTGCAGTTCTGCAGAATTTCTACATATATTTTGAGTCGTAACGTCATATGACGTCATGTGACGTCATAAGCATACTTATTAATTTTCATTTTGGTGCAATAATATCGACATGATGCCAGTTGTTCAGAATTATGAAAATTTCAGAGTTATAACAGCAACATATGCGCTTTTGAACAAATGCACTTACAGCACCCTATGACGTCATGTGACGTTACAGTTAAAAATAGTGAAAAATAGTGTTCACGCTCTACAGCCGCCATTTATGGTCGGATTTTCTTCAAATTTTCACAGATGGTACATCTTGAAACTAAGGTGTGCATAGCCTGTCAGCTAACAGTAATTTCGAAAGACCGAAGTTCTGTAGCTGAAATAAGATTCGAACATAGGACCGAAAATTTCATTTTAGTATTAAAGAGCTTCAGGATGAGATGGAAAGTTGAAACTTACACAGTTTACAGTTCTGCAGAATTTCTACATATAATTTGAGTCTTTACGTTATATGACGTCATGTGACGTCATAAGCATACTTCTTAATTTTCATTTTAGAGCAATGATTTCGACATGATGCCAGTTGTTCAGAATAATGAAAATTTCAGAGGTACGACAGTAAAGTATGCGCTTTTGAACAAAAGAATTTTCAGCACCTTATCTCGTCATGTGACGTCAAAGCTAAAAGAAGTCCATACGAAAAAAAAAAAAAATAAGTAAAGGGTAGAAAATTTAAAATTTATTCTTTCTTACGGAATTAATCTTAATATTTTTCAATTTTAGCAGAAAGTCCTATCATTCGTATCAACGAATGAAATCTAGTTATTATTCTTTTTTTATTCCTCTTATATTTGTTTTAATTTCGAGGTGTTGCCATTGACTCAGAACAATGAAAATTTTATGGCATATATTTCAAACCATGAGCTTTCGGATGCAATGAATTTTATATTCATACGACGTCATATAACGTCAGATTTGACGTCAGGTGAAAAAGTTTGTACGCGGTCTACAGCCATTATTTCTGAACCGATTTTCAATAAAATTTCACAGAATGTGTATGTTAGGCTCTAGTTGTGCATCCCGGTTTCCGTTTTTCCAAATTCGATAAGGCAAATGCTTTATGGCGAATCAAAGATTCGAACTTATGACGTCAAATTTCAAATGCGTATAAAATCGCTTCCAGAAGAGCTAGAAAGCCGATATTTGGACTGAATATTAGTCTCCAGATCTTATATACAATCTAAAAAGATGATAGCCATATGACGTCACATGACGTCATAATGCTATTAAAACTTTCGTATTAAAACTTAACGGTTTTTAATCCCTGTAGGCTTTATTTTTTGTATGATTTGCTTGAAATTTTGTCTGAAGATGCAATATTAGATTCTATGGAGCCATGTCACTTCCGTTTCCGGAATATCCCAAAGGTCAAGGTCATATATCAATTATCGGGTTTTTCTTCGGCCTAAAATATCTCAAAAACGGTAAATATTCTATCGAGACACTATGCGTATAATTTTTAGTGCTTAGAAAGACCTTTCAGATGATATTTAGTTTTTGAACATCGGGGATGAATCGGTTGAGTTATGGCGGAAAAACGAAAATTTGGTAACCTTCAGTGTGTTTAACAGTTTATATCTCGAAAACCTTTGTTTTTTGAAAATTTGATGATGAATATTATTTGTAGAGCAATGTTTAGCCGTTCTTTTGATGCCTAAAGTTTAATGATTGACTAAAGATTGATGGAGAAATGGGGAAAAAACGAAATTCGTGTATGTAGCTTTGGTAATTTTTTCATTTTTCAGGTGGTTTAAGAGCTTGTATCTCAAAAAGTATTAGTAATATTCCTAAACATAAAGCGTGTGAAATATAGAGAATTTTCAGACGATTATTTTGGTATCTTAAGTTTTGAAATTGAACAAAGTATGAGGAAGTTATATCAAAAATAAGAATTTAAACATGTAGAATTTCAACGATTCTGCCGTGTTGTCAAAGTTCTATGGCTAATATCTCAAAGCTCATTAGAAATAAGTCCAAACCTTAAGCAAGTGAGATGTAGAGAATTTTAAGACGATTATTTTGGTACCTAGAGTTTTAAAATTGATTAAAGTATAAGGAAATACGAATATAAACCCAAGTGTAAGAATTTTCGAGAAATATCCTACTTTCGCTTTCACGTTAATTGAAGCATTTTCGGAAAATATGTAAGTTTATAGCTATGTATTAGTCATATAAATTGCAAAAAACTTTTTACTTATATCATATTGATATTACTAGCTAAACAAGCGTACCCTATCGGGTGGCCGAGTGGTTAGAGCGTCCGCCTCGGTAGCGGAAGGTCGTGGGTTCGATCCCCGACCCGACATACCAAAGTCGTAAAAAATGGTACTGTTATAGCTCCCTTGCTTGGCGCTCAGCATATAAGGGTATTTGCAGGACTAGTTAGCGCGGTATCAGGATGATGTGACTGGGTGTGGTATCATGCCACATGTCTACGGCGTGATACTGCAGTGTGGTAGTCCTATACCCGCATGAAGTAGACATCGTGACTGGCTGAATTATTGTCGGTGGGACGTTAAACCCAACAAACAAACTGATATCATATATAGCAGTGTTTACTTCACCGATCCCTACACACGAGGTGTGCACACTGGCGCATGTTGACGTCTTTAGTAAACATTTATTAAAGTTGCTTAAATAATCATGTTTATAGATAAACATTTACATAAGAATGAGGAGTTTCGGAAATATTTTTTGCAAAGGGACTCCTAAGGAAAGAAAAAGATGCTAAATTAAATACTAAAATACAAGAATAGTTTATTAGGTTTAACGTCCCACCGACAGTATGTAAGTCATCTGGAGACAATGTCTACTTGAGACAAATGTAGTGTTGTCACACTGCACAGTATCACGTCGTAGACAGTTGGCATGATACCACACCCAGTCACATTATCCGGACACCGGGCCATCAGTCCTAGAACTACCCTTATTAAGCTGAGCGCCAACCAAGGGAGCTATACCAGTACCTATATTTACGAATTTGGTAAATACAAGAATTGAATAATTGATATAACGTTTTTAAACAACCTACAGATCATGTGTTATCTAGTTTGATTTGGTATTTCCGGGGTATTCCTAGCCTTGATATCTTTCGCTGACACCGACTTTTTTAAACGATTATCTTTTACATATTTCGTTCTTGCCTTAATGTCAATCAGTTGATATTTTCTGATTTCTCAACTAATTCAAACAAGATAAATAAATAATAAAACAGCCATCACATAAACTGATTGAAATCTGAAAAAGAAATGAGCCGACGGTCAAAAAATGCGCGAAATTTTTTGTGTTACATCCATATTTGGAAAGCACGTGCACGTGTGTGAATACTTTAACAACACGCTGACGTAACACTTATGTGGCGCCATCTTCTGATATAGCAGCATAACGTAGTAATAGGGCGGGGCAAACTCTAAGTTAGTCAGTGTTAATTAAGTATAGGTTAGTGTTTTTTTAGTAAGCATTAAGTCCATTAAATCGGTGTGGCGCGGCAAAGCCGTGCGACCGATTTAATGGACTTAATGCCTACTAAATAACACTAACCTACTTAGTGTTTGAAATTATGTTTTGAAATTTAACGCAGTCGCACATTCCAAATATAGTATTGATTTTTTATACTCTGCCCTATCAACCTGTTCCCGGCGTGAATTACATCACGTGACATGTAATATGTTATGTCAAAGGTCAATGCGTCGCTCTAGCTGTGTATATCTGTGTAGATCTACGCTCCAAATGAGCATTGAACCGGAAGCCGACTTTGATCTCTTCGGCAAAAAAGTGGTGATTGAAATTTGAATAAAAGATACTGTTTAGAAAGGTTCAGATATCTGCACCTATATATGTTGTGCTTTGGGCATTATTTTTTTTTTATTTAAGTAACCTTTGTTTGTAAGTGTTTTTTTTTTCTTCTCTTCTCATTATTTATATATATTTTTCAATTTGAATTTATTTAATCGAATATTTACTTAATCGCTTTGTTTAGTAATTAGTTATATATTGCCCATTCTGTGTTAACATGTGTAGACATTGAAATTACACAAGTGTCTTTAAAGCGATGACCCATACTAATGTTGTTAGAACTTGTGGTCAAACCCTCCTACTTATTTTTTAAAATCTTCAATGTTGTATCATCATTACTTAGGCAATAATACATGTTTAAACTAAACTAAGCGGAAGGGATTTCTTTTGTTATTTTGGATTAATCAGAATCCTGGTGAGTAAATGTTTGTTCTCTATGGTTGCTGTGTATTATTTTTGTCGATGTTCATGCGTTCACATCAAAAATCCCTGTAACACGTTACACATACATGGACTAGGACCACAATTTAAATTTACTATATGTTCTATATAAGCATATATACAAATGACAATTTCTGTAAGGGACATTGGCATCCAAACTTACCCTCATTAGATAGATCTATTCAAGATAAATAATTCTGTACATTTTAAACATGGAGTCACCCGACTACTTTTTGACCTATTTAAGGCCAAATAACATGCATATGAATTTAGTGCACCGGTCGGCCATTTCACGCCAACTTTCTCAAAAATTCCCCCCTCAGTAATACTAAACTATTAAGATTGTTGTGCAATAAGGCCTCCAAATTGGGCATTTTATGACTATTTTAACTGTTCTATAGAATTCAAACCTTTATTGCATGTCTTTCAGTCAAAATCTCTCACCTTAATTCAGCATTAAATAGGGTCACTTTTTTCTGTGTAAGCACATCCGGTAACCAAGGGCAGGAAATTGTGGTCTTAGTCTATTTTGGTGAACACATAAAGTTCCGCTTCTCGACACATCTTGACGCACATGCGCAGTGAAGGTGCTTGAAGCTGGTTTTAAATTGATCAGTTGATTAAGCGGAATAGTGTTTAGTGACAAGTTGATGCCGATTAAATGAATTAAATGGAGACAAAACTTTGAAAAAATGGAATGATTTCATTGGACAAAATATAATTCCAAACACTATGAGAGAATTTAACAGTTAAGAAGCCGTCACTCGCTACGCTCGTTCCGGCTTCTTATCTGTTAAATTCTCTCTTAATAAACACTAACTATAACAAATACAGTCGTCTCCATCGTATGTACAAGCATTATTGAAATTTAACTCACGAGGCTACACGCGTCGACGAATCTATTGCATGGTAGCATTTACGGTTGTATTCCCGCGACTGTACACGAAATAAAATAAAAAGAATTTTGATATGCAGAATTAATAGGTTTAAGTTTAATTGCTTATATTTTGAAAACCTATAAAACTAGACCCAAATATGCTACAATTGAATTGTAGGGATTTTCAGGACATTTATTTTGGTACCTAGAATACTAAACTTGGAATCTCTCAGCCCCTCACCGCTGTGGGTTCGAATTCCGGTAGGGACTTCGGATTTTTCATGTGAGGAAGCCTTCCAGCTGGCTTGCGGTAGGTCGGTGGTTATATCCGCGTATCTCTGTGTACTCGGGGTCTTCCTCCACCTGTAATTAGCTGGACGTCTCTATATGATTGAAATACTATCACAGCGACGGTAAACCCCAATACAACAACAACAACAACAATTAAAATTGGTCAAGTTATAAGAAAGCGATATCAAAATAAAGATTCATTTATTTTCGACATATGGCTTACTTCACAAAGTTCATGCAGGAGAAGACCATACGAAAAAAGAAAGGAAAAGGTAGGAAATATAATATATATTCTTTCTAACGGTATTAATCTTTACATTTCAAAATGTTGCAGAAAGTCCTATCATTCGTATCAACGAATGAAATCTAGTTCTTATTCTTCTTATTCTTTTTTCTTCCTCTTGTATTTGTGTTAATTTCGATGTGTTGCCAATGGCCGAGAACAATGAAAATTTTGTGGCATATATTTCAAACCTTGTGATTTCGGATGCAATGAATTTCATATTCATATGACGTCATATAACGTCAGATTCGACGTCAGGTGAAACAGTTTGTACGCGGTCTACAGCCATTATTTCTGGACCGATTTTCATCAAAATTTCACAGAATGTGTATGTTAGGCTCTAGTTGTGCCTTTCGGTGTCCTTTTTTCCAAATTCGAAAAGGCAAAGGTTTTATGGCGAATCCAAGATTCGAACTAATGACGTCAAATTTCAAATGCGTATAAAATCGCTTTCAGAAAAGCTAGAAAGCCGATATTTAGACTGAATATTAGTCTCTATGTCTTCTTGGCATTCTGAAAAGATGAACGCCAAATGACGTCACATGACGTCATAATGCTAATAAAACTTTCGTATTAAAACTTAACGGTTTTTAAGCCCTGTAGGCTTTATTTTTTATATGATTTGCTTGAAATTTTGTCTGAAGATGCAATATTAGAGTTTATGGAGCCATGTCACTTCCGTTTCCGGAAAATCCCAAAGGTCAAGGTCATATATCAATTATCGGGTTTTTCTTCGGCCTTAAATATCTCAAAAACGGTAAATATTCTATCGAGACACTATGCGTATAATTTGTAGTGCTTAGAAAGAACTTTCAGACGACATTTAGTTTTTGATGATCGGGGTTGAATCGGTTGAGTTATGGCGGAAAAACGAAAATTTGGTAACCCTCAGTGTGTTTAACAGTTTATATCTCGAAAACCTTTGATTTTTGAAAATACGATGATGTATATTATTTGTAAAGCAATGTTTGTCCGTTCTTTTGATGCTTAAAGTTTAATGATTGACCTAAGATTCATGGAGTAATGGGGAAAAAACGAAATTCGTGCATATAGCTTTGGTGATTTTTTCATTTTTCAGGGGTTTAAGAGCTTGTATCTCAAAAAATATTAAAAATATTCCTATAGATAAAGCATGTGAAATGTAGAGAATTTTAAGACGATTTTTTGGTACCTAAAGTTTTGAAATTGATCAAAGTATAAGGAAGTTACATAAAAAATAAGAATTTAAACATGCATAATTTCAGCGATTTTGCCGTTATGTAAGAGTTTCACGGCTTATATCTTAAAACCCATATGAAATAAGTCAACACATTAAGCAAGTGAGATGTAGAGAATTTTAAGACGATTATTTTGGTACCTAGAGTTTTGAAATTGATCAAGAAATAAGGAAGTTACATAAAAAATACGAATTTAAAGCCAATTGTAAGAATGTTCATAAAATATCCTACTTTCGCTTTCACCTTAATTAAAGAATTTTCGGAAAATGTAAATTTACAGATATGTATAAGTCAATTGAGAAAAAAAAACTTTATACTTATATCATATTGATATTACTAGCTAAACAAGTGTACCGTTCCCGGTGGCCGAGTGTTTAGAGCGTCCGCCTCGGGAGCGGGAGGTCGTGGGTTCGATACCAAAGTCGTAAAAAATGGTACTGTTATAGCTCCCTTGCTTGACACTTAGCATATAAGGGTAGTTGCAGGACTGGTTTGCCCGATATCAGGATAATGTGACTGGGTGTGGTATCATGCCACATGTCTACGACGTGATACTGCAGTGTGGCAGCACTATAACTGCATTAAGTAGACATCGTCTCCAAATGACTGAAATACTGTCGGTGGGACGTTAAACCCAACAAACAAACAAACTAAACAAGTGTTGACAATGATTTAATGTTTTGTCAAATCATTTTATTTACGTTACTTATGAATATCAGTTGCAGCATTGCGTTACACATAATCCTTTGAGCGTTTTGACACATGTCATTTAGACCGTTGTTGAAACACTGCAATTTCCCGACTTTATTGTTGCATCTATCGATAAATGTTGTACAAGCTATATTCCAAATTTATGATAAATGATAACCTATGTGAACATATATGTTATAGTACCATGTAATTTAATTGCCAGCTTGAGATACCATGAGCGTGTATAAGTGTAGACGTTTGAAACAAAATGATCAACACATGTCATCCGTTCAAGACGCTGCAAGCTAATTTGTCTGTAATGCGTTGTTCACACAGTGCTGATTATGGCCCTCTTTTGAAATCAGACAGCGCTAGGACACGAAAAGCGAAACAGTCGGATTACTATCCTCAATGTCCTATCATTGTCTGAACGCAGTCGTATATGTTCGTAACAGGGTCCTACGGATCGGGAATGGTCCGGAGAGGTCAGCCAAGCACTCCTGACAGTTAGGTGCGTCCCGTAACATTCGGGAAACTCATCCGATTTTGTCTAGTCGGATTACAATCGTGACTATGTCGTGACAGATTCTGCTGTATCGGATCAGAATCGGATTGAGAACGGGATAATCGGGACGAATTCTGCTGGAAACGGCTGGATCGGGACGCCTCCTGAACAATATCTGATTGTTGTCGTGATTAAATAAATGTTTTTACAAATTTTAATAAAAGTTTGAATTTTCAGCCACGAATCACAGGATCTTGATCAGACTTTTTACACATTTTAATCTGGAATGGTCCTATCAAGGATGGCAGTAAAAATCCTGAATGTGTGACCTAGGCATTAGCTAAAAGCGCAAAATTTAGTAACTTTGTGTAATACAGTCGTCTCGATCGTATGTACAAGCGTTATTTGAATTTTACACACGAGGCTACACACGTCGACGATTCTATTGCATGGTAGCATTTATTATTTCATTCCCGCGACTGTACACGAAAATAAAAAAAGAATTTTTATATGCAGAATTAAGAGGTTTAAGTTTAATTGTTTATATTTTAAATACCTAAAATACTAGACCAAAATATGCTTCAATGGAATTTCAGGCCATTTATTTTGGTACCTAGAATAGTAAAATTGGTCAAGTTATAAGAAAGCGATATCTAAATAAAGATTTATTTATTTTTGGAATATGGCTTATTTCAAAAAGTTCATGCATGAGAAGTCCATACGAAAAAAAAAGTAAAAGGTAGGGAATTTAATATATATTCTTTCTAACGGTATTAATCTTTATATTTTTCAATGTTAGCAGAAAGTCCTATCATTCGTATCAACGAGTGAAATCTAGTTATTATTCTTTTCTTCTTCCTAACTAAACGCTTATTTTTATATGTTGCCATAGTCCTAGAACGATGAAATTTTTATGGCTTATTAGTCAGGTAAGGAAATTTTGATTTCAATGATTGTCAGCACCCTATGACGTCACATGACGTCACAGCTAAAAATAGTGAACAATGGTGTTCGCGCTCTACAGCCGTCATTTATGGTCGGATTTTCTTCAAATTTTCACAGATGGTACATCTTGAAACTAAGGTGTGCATATCCTGTCAGCTAACCGAAATTCCGAAAGACCGAAGTATTGTGGCTGAAATAAGATTCGAACATAGGACCAAAAATTTCATTTTTGGATTAAAGAGCTTCAGGATGAGATAGAAAGTTGAAACTTACACAGTTTGCAGTTCTGCATAATTCCTACATATATTTTTAGTTGTGACGTCATATGACGTCATGTGACGTCATAAGCATACTTCTTAATTTTCATTTTAGGGCAATGATTTCGACATGATGCCAGTTGTTCAGAATAATGAAAATTTCAGAGTTATGACAGTAAAGTATGCGCTTTTGGACAAAAGCATCTTCAGCACCCTATGACGTCATGTGACGTCAGAGCTAAAAATATTGAAAAATGGTGTTCACGCTCTACAGCCGCTATTCTTCAAATGTTCACAGATGGTACATCTTGAAACTAAGGTGTGCATATCCTGTCAGCTAACCGAAATTCCGAAACACCGAAGTTCTGTCACTTAAATAATATTCGAATTTCACTTTTAGGATTAAATAGCTTCAGGATGAGATAGAAAGTTGAAACTTACACAGTTTGCAGTTCTGCATAATTTCTACATATAGTTTGAGTCGTGACGTCAAATGTCGTCATGTGACGTCATAAGCATACTTCTTAATTTTCTATTTAGGGCAATGATTTCGACATGATGCCAGTTGTTCAGAATAATGAAAATTTCAGAGTTATGACAGTAAAGTATGCGCTTTTGAACAAAAGCATCATCAGCACCCTATGACGTCATGTGACGTCAGAGCTAAAAATAGTGAAAAATGGTGTTCGCGCTCTACAGCCGCCATTTATGGTCGGATTTTCTTCAAAATTTTACAGATGGTACATCTTCAAACTAAGGTGTGCATATCCTGTCAGCTAACCGAAATTCCGAAAGACCGAAGTTCTGTGGCTGAAATAAGATTCGAACGTAGGACCGAAAATTTCATTTTAGGATTAAAGAGCTTCAGGATGAGATAGAAAGTTGAAACTTACACAGTTTGCAGTTCTGCATAATTTCTACATATAGTTTGAGTCGTGACGTCATATGATGTCATGTGACGTCATTAGCATACTTCTTAATTTTCATTTTACGGCAATGATTTCGACATGATGCCAGTTGTTCAGAATAATGAAAATTTTAGAGTTATGAGAGGAAAGTATTCACTTTTGAACAAAAGAATTTTCAGCACCCTATGACGTCATGTGACGTCAGAGCTAAAAATAGTGAAAAAAGGTGTTCACGCTCTACAGCGGCGATTTATGGTCGGAATTTCTTCAAATTTTCACAGATGGTATATCTTGAAACTAAGGTGTGCATATCCTATCAGCTAACCGAAATTCAGAAGTTCTGTTGCTGAAATAAGATTCGAACATAGGACCGAAATCTTCATTTTAGGATTAAAGAGCTTCAGGATGAGATAGAAAGTTGAAACTTACACAGTTTGCAGTTCTTCATAATTTCTTAATATATTTTGAGTCGTGACGTCAAATGTCGTCATGTGACGTCAGAAGCATACTTCTTAATTTTCATTTTAGGGCAATGATTTCGACATGATGCCAATTGTTCAGAATAATGAAAATTTCAGAGTTATGACAGTAAAGTATGCGCATTTGAATAAAAGCATCTTCAGCACCCTATGACGTCATGTGACGTCAGAGCTAAAATATTGAAAAATGGTTTTCGCGCCCTACAGCCGCCATTTATGGTCGGATTTTCTTCAAATTTTAACAGATGGTACACATTGAAACTAAGGTGTGCATATCCTGCCATCTAACCGAAATTCCGAAAAACCGAAGTTCTTTGGCTGAAGTAAGATTCGAACATAGGACCAAATATTTAATTTTAGGATTGAAGAGCTTCAGGATGAGATAGAAAGTTGAAACTTACACAGTTTGCAGTTCTGCAGAATTTCTACAAATATTTTGAATCATAAGCATACCACTTAATTTTAATTTGGGGCAATGATTTCGACATGATGCCAGTTGTTCAGAATAATGAAAATTTCAGAGTTATTGTAGTAAAGTATGCGCTTTTGAGCAACAGCAGTTTCAGCACCCTATGACGTCACGTGACGTCAGAGCTACAAATAGTGAAAAATGGTGTTCGCGCTCTACAGCCGCCATTTATGATCAGATTTTCTTCAAATTTTAACAGATGGTACATCTTGAAACTAAGGTGTGAATATTTTGTCAACTAACCTTAATTCCGAGAAACCGAAGTATTGTGGCTGAAGTAAGATTCGAACATAGGACCAAAAATTTCATTTTAGGGTTAAAGAACTTCGGGATGAGATTGAAAGTTGAAACTTACATAGTTTGCAGTTCTGCATAATTTCTTAATATATTTTGAGTCGTGACGTCATATGACGTCAAAAGCATACTACCACTACTACTACTTATAATGTCAATTGTTCAGCATGAACATGAAATACTACCAGAGGTGAGTCATTACATGAAACTTCTATCTCCTGCTTTTTGCATTAACACAGGTTGCAGTCAGTCCTATCATTCGTTTAGACGAATGACATCAAGTTATTAGGACTTTCTGCCTAAAGCAGAAAGTCCTATTGGGTTTGTTATGTTTTTTTATTCTTCTTATTCTTTTTTTCTTCCAAACTGAGCGTTAATTTAAGCATGTTGCAATGGTCCCAGGGCCATGAAATTTTAATGGCATATACTTGATGCGATGAAATTTTGATTTCTATGATTTTCATATGCCTATGACGTCATATGACGTCACATTTGAAATATGCTACAAAAGTTTGTACGCGGTCTACAGCCATTGTTTGTGAACCGAGTTTCATCAAATTTTCACAGATTGTGTATATTAAGTTCTAGTTGTGCATCCCGGTGTCCGTTTTTTAAAATTCGAAAAGTCCATGGTTCTATAGCGAATCCAAGATTCGAACCAAGGTCGTAAATTTTTAAATGCTTATAAAATCTGTCCTATTTAAGAAAGAAAGTTGATATTTAGTCAGTATATAGGTCTCTAGAAGTTTTAAACATTTTGTGAAAATAAATGTCATATGACGTCACGTGACGTCATTATATGATAATGTATTTCTAATATTAACAAGAGTATTTCTATATGTTGAAATTGTCGAAGGGCAATGAAAATTTAATGACACATGCTTCAATCGCTGAAAGTTTGATTTCTATGGTCTTCATATGCCTATGACGTCATATGACGTCACATTTGAAATATGCAACAAAAGTTTGTACGCCGTCCAGAGCCATTGTTTATGAACCGATTTTCATCAAATTTTCACAGAATGTGTATATTAAGTTCTAGTTGTGCATCCCGGTGTCCGTTTTTCAAAATTCGAGAAGTCCAAGGTTCTATAGCGATTCCAAGATTCGAACCAAGGTCGTAAATTTTCAAATTCTTATAAAATCGGTCCTATTTGAGATAGAAAGATGATATTGGGTCAGTATATAGGTCTCTGGGAGTCTTAAACATTTTGTGAAAATAAATGTCATATGACGTCACGTGACGTCATTATATGATAATGAATTTCTAATTCTAACAAGATTATTTCTATATGTTGAAATTGTCGAAGGGCAATGAAAATTTAATGCCGCATGCATCAGAGGCTGATATTTCGATTTCAATGATTTTCAGAAGCCTATGAAGTCATATGACGTCACATTTGAAATTGACTACGAAAGTTTGTACACGGTCCAGAGCCATTATTAATGGGCCGATTTTCATCAAATTTTCAGAGAATGTTTATATTAAGTTCTAGTTATGCATCTCAGTGTCCGCTTTTCAAAATTCGAAAAGTCCATGGTTCTATAACGAATTCAAGATTCGAACCAAGGTAGTAAATTTTTAAATGCTTATAAAATCGGTCCTATTTGAGATGGAAAAGTGATATTTAGTCAATATATAGGTCTCTAAGAGTCTTTAACATTTTGTGAAAAGAAACGTCATATGACGTCACGTGACGTCATTATATGATAATGTATTTTTAATATTAACAAGAGTATTTCTATATGTTGAAATTGTCGAAGGGCAATGAAAATTTAATGACACATGCTTCAATCGCTGAAAGTTTGATTTCTATGGTTTTCATATGCCTATGACGTCATATGACGTCACATTTGAAATATGCAACAAAAGTTTGTACGCCGTCCAGAGCCATTGTTTATGAACCGATTTTCATCAAATTTTCACAGAATGTGTATATTAAGTTCTAGTTGTGCATCCCGGTGTCCGTTTTTCAAAATTCGAGAAGTCCAAGGTTCTATAGCGATTCCAAGATTCGAACCAAGGTCGTAAATTTTCAAATTCTTATAAAATCGGTCCTATTTGAGATAGAAAGATGATATTGGGTCAGTATATAGGTCTCTGGGAGTCTTAAACATTTTGTGAAAATAAATGTCATATGACGTCACGTGACGTCATTATATGATAATGAATTTCTAATTCTAACAAGATTATTTCTATATGTTGAAATTGTCGAAGGGCAATGAAAATTTAATGCCGCATGCATCAGATGCTGATATTTCGATTTCAATGATTTTCAGAAGCCTATGAAGTCATATGACGTCACATTTGAAATTGACTACGAAAGTTTGTACACGGTCCAGAGCCATTATTAATGGGCCGATTTTCATCAAATTTTCAGAGAATGTGTATATTACGTTCTTATTGTGTATACCGGTGTCCGTTTTTCAAAATTCGAAAAGTCCATGGTTCTATAACGAATTCAAGATTCGAACCAAGGTAGTAAATTTTTAAATGCTTATAAAATCGGTCCTATTTGAGATGGAAAAGTGATATTTAGTCAATATATAGGTCTCTAAGAGTCTTTAACATTTTGTGAAAAGAAACGTCATATGACGTCACGTGACGTCATTATATGATAATGTATTTTTAATATTAACAAGAGTATTTCTATATGTTGAAATTGTCGAATGGCAATGAAAATTTTATGACAAATGATTCAGACGCTGAAATTTCGATTTCAATGATTTTTAGAAGCCTATGACGTCACATTTGAAATTGACTACAAAAGTTTGTACACGGTCCAGAGCCATTATTAATGGGCCGATTTTCACCAAATTTTCACAGAATGTGTATATTACGTTCTTATTGTGTATACCGGTGTCCGTTTTTCAAAATTCGAAAAGTCCAAGCATATATGGCGGATCCAAGATTCGAACCAATGACGTCAATATTTAAATGCTTATAAAAACTGTCCTATTTGAGATAGAAAGTTGAAATTTTGTCAGTTAGTAGGTCTCTGGGTGTCTTAACAATTATGTGAAAATAAACGTCATATGACGTCACGTGACGTCATTTGTTTATTATTATTATTCTTTTCTTCTTCCTAACTAAACGCTTATTTTAATGTGTTGCAATAGTCCTAGGACGATGAAATTTTTATGGGTTATTAGGCACGTGAGGAAATTTTGATTTCACCCCTACAGCATATATGTAGCCATATCTCAATAAATATCGATTTTTGTAAATATATGTATGAATAAGAATTATAGCTGAATAATTGACGTTTCCAAAGATATTTAGTTTATTAAAATTGGTTTACGCAATACAAAGTTATAAGCAAAAAACTAAATGAAATGAAGCTAATTTTGCTGATAATATGCTGTTTTCTTGAGGTTTAACAGTCAATATCTCAGAAAGGACTGAAGATAAGTTTATTGATTTTTTTAATTGGACTTCATATAAGAAAGTTACATGGAAAATAAGATATTTCATAATCATGCATCATAAAAATATGGAAAAGGTCACGCGCAGGGGTCACCAAGCTTAAATACTTGCGCAACGACTTAAAAAAAAAAAAAAAAAAAAAAAAAAAAAAAAAAAACAAATGCAATGTGGGCTATATCTTGATTTTTTTTTTTTTGTTGTTGTTGTTGTTTTTTGTCGAATGTTGACTGTTTCCAAAATAAGCATTGAAGTTAATACATGTACAACGGCACAAGACAAAAATCCGTATTTGCAACACTATGTAGCTAGCGAGCAGTTTGCAAGCCTTGAAAAATTCACACGCAGCCCCACATTTTAGACCATCTAAAAACTGCATTGTTATGCTAACGATATTCATATTGCATCAGTTTGTAGGCTGGGATGTTACCTTTCAAAATATCACCATAGTTCGAAATTCCAGGAATTTATGGCAAAACTACGGAAGCCCAAACACGCCAAAATCGCTAAATACGATTAACTACGTTACAGGTGTCGAAAGGATATAGCACTATACAAATATTCAATACTTCTTCCTAATGAGGCTAAAATTAAACAAGGTTACAACTGAGCTGGAGTGATGAAATTCTATGTGTGATGAAAGTTAGAAACTTACATTTGAACACTGTTTCATTTTTCTTTCATGTCATATGACATAGTATAAATGTTGTATGTAAACTACATGTGCAAGATATGGGCGGACTTTTATTAAAATTCACAGAATGTGTTCTATTTGTGCTATTTTATATAGAAATAGAGGAGATAGAAAGTTGCAATTTGGACAGATTATCTATTATGTCATCTTCTATATATACTATATAAAGCAGATGTTGCAGAAAGTCCTATCATTCGTTTAAACGAATGACATCTAGTTCTTATTCTTCTTATTCTTTTTTTCTTCCTCTTGTTTTTGTGTTAATTTCGATGTGTTGCCAATGGCCCGGAACAATGAAATTTTATGGCCTATATTTCAAACCATGAGCTTTCGAAGGCAATAAATGTCACATTCATATGACGTCATATAACGTCAGATTTGACGTCAGGTGAAAAAGATTTTACGCGGTCTACAGCCATTATTTCTGGGCCGATTTTCATCAAAATTTCACAGAATATGTATGTTACACTCTAGTTGTACATCCCGGTGTCCGTTTTTCAAAATTCGAAAATGCAATGGTTCTATGGCGAATCCAAGATTCGAACCATTGACGTCAAATTTCAAATGCTATAAAATCGCTTTCAGATGAGAAAGAAAGCTGGTATTTGGACAGAATATAAGTCCCTTACGTCTTCTTAATATTCTGAGATGATAAACATCATATGACGTCATAAGACGTCATGAGGTGAAAAAAAATTTCTAATTTTTATGTGTTAAATTCTACATGTTACAAAAGTACAGCACAATAAAAATTTTAAAATAGCCAATGTTTCCACTATAACATTTTGCGTTTCAATGATTATCATTTGCTTATGACGTGTTTTGACGTAAAACTTGACGTCGTCAAAAAAATTTTTGGGTACGCGGTTACACCATTATTTCTGGACCAATTTTAAATCAAATTTTCACAGAATGTGTATGTTACACTTTAGTTGTGCATCCCTGTGTCCGTTTTCAAATTCGGAAAAGGGCAAAGTTTTTAAAATGGCAAATCCAAGATTCGAACCATTGACGTCAAATTTCAAATGATTAAAATCGCTTCCTGATGAGTTAGAAAGCTGATTTTTAACAAAGATTATAAGTCCAAAGGGTCGTTACTTCTGAGAAGTTTAAAACGTCATTTGACGTCATGTGACGTTTTAAAGGGTCAAAAAGAATTTTTTAATCTATGCCTAAATTTTATATATGTTTAAAGTTTCCGGGACCAGGAAATGTAATTGCACATGCGTCAAATCATGTCTTTTGGAATGCATTGAATTCATATTTATGTGACTTTAAATTTACGCCCAGATTTGACAACAAGACAAAAAGAATTACGCGGTCTACAGCCATTATTTTTACCGATTTTCATCAAAATTCACAGAATGTACATATTACGCTTTAGTTGGCATCCCGGTGTCCGTTTGTCCCCAATTCGAAAAGTCAAAGGTTAAATGGCAAATCCAAGATTTGAACGATTGGACGTCAAATTTAAATACGCATAACATCGCTTCCAGATGTATTATAAAGTTGATATTTGAACTGAAAATTAATCTTTTTGACTTTTTTATTCTGATAGCAGAACGTCATTTGACGCAATGACGTCAAAAGGTTATAAAGCATTTCTAATATCTACGCGTTTATTTCTATATGTTGCAAAAGTCCCAGGGGCATGAAAAATTAATGGCATATATTTCAGATACTCAATATTCATTTCATTGATTGTCTTATGCCTATAACGTCCATATGACGTCAAACAGACGTTGTCTACGAAAGAAATTTTTGCGGTCTACAGACATTTAATTTTTGGACCGTTTTTAATTCAATTTTCACAGAATGTGTAAGTTTCCCTTATAATTATGCAGCCAGGTATCCGTCTTTCCATTTTCATAAAGCAAAGGTTCAATGGCGAATCCAATATTCGAACCATTGACGTTAAATTTCAAATACGCATGACATCGCTTCCAGATGAGTTAGAAGCTGACATTTTGACTTTAAAATAAGTCTCTACGTATTTTTAACTGATAAGAAGATGAGCGTCACATGACGTCATGTGTCGTTTTCAAGTCCTAGACACTTTTTTACTGAAATTAAACGGTTTTTACGGCCCGTAGACCTGATTTTTTCTTAATTTGCATGAATTTTTTTTCTGACGGTGCAGCATTAAATGTTTTTGGCATAAATGCTACTTCTGTTTCCAAAGAAAAACAACGGTCAAGGTCATATTTCAATTATCGATTTTTTTTTTTTTGGGCCTTTAAAA
>CM037779.1:72005448-72055448 GCA_021229015.1 Solen grandis | reverse complement strand
AAATACAAAACTTAATAGTTCGAAAAAATGAATGAGTCCTCAGTAGATTGCTTGGTGACATAGCTCTGTCGTTGACTGTGCAATATAAAAATCAAAGCGCTGAAGGAACTGAAGTTGTGTGTGTCTCAATTGGAGAAGAGTTTGACGAGTTGCAGATATGCAGGGTAACTTAGTTTTTGCTAGATACCAAAATTATATTAAAAATATGAACGATTGTTGTTTTGATTTGTTTCCTTTTTGATTTAGATATGCATATTTGATATAATTCGGGGCCCAGTATCAGTCGAAATATTGTCGTGAAAGTAAAGGTTGTAAGAATAATGATGCAATCTTCTTACCAAGCCCTTGATGACCTTGCCGAAAACGACGTGCTTGCCATCCAACCATCTGGCCTTGTTGAGCAGGATGAAAAACTGGGAGCCGTTTGTGTCCTTGCCATGGTTGGCCATGGAAACCATGCCGGTTGCGCGGTGGCTCAGGATGAAGTTCTCATCAACAAACTTGTCACCATAGATGCTTCTGCCTGTAAAGGGAAGGTCGGAAGTTTTTATGCCATTTCTATGCACAATATAGAAAATTGAATAAGAGAGTTCGTAACTCAAATATGAAACCATCAGTTGGTTTAAAAAGTGATCCCTTTGAAGTTTCATCGTGTTTATTAAACAGTGCGTAGCATATGCTTACATGTACTATTGCATTTTTATCAGAACTTATTTAATGAAACTGCGGAAGGTAATTTTGTGGTCATAGAGGGTACAAAGTACTTGTCCAAACCAAACTAAGTTGTATTGTCGCTTTTAACTCATGTCAGAAACCATACAGATAAATTATGATAAATAAAGAAAACTAATAAAGAAAGTGTCATATTTTGTATCCTGACACTGACATTGTCATTGATATTACTGCATGATTATCGTGAATTGGTTGGAATAATTAATTAAATAAGTTAATAATCATCTAATTAAACAACATTAAGTTTTAATTAGATGTTACGTGGTCCAGTGGTGACATTTTTATTGCGGATCCGAAGGTTATGGGTTCGGTTCCCGTTAGAGGCAAGAATCTGTAGTGACCTTCCCATACGCAAAGTACTGGTCCTACCAGGAACAGCCGAGGACTATTAATTCACGTCTCCAATCTATGAAGTAAAATTTCTGTTAGAAGTTGCGATTCTAAATGATCAGCCGTGACTATTAATTAACTAATGGGGCTTTAACTTCTTGTAGACTTTTGTTTTGAAATAGCAAATATAAAACAGCTACCTCCAGTTCCATCCCCAACAGTGACGTCACCGAGCTGGATCAGGAAATCGGGAACAACACGGTGAACCTTGGTGTTCTTGTAGCTCAGGGCAGTCTGGAAAAGTGTTATTTATTTATTTATTTATTTATTTATTTATTATCTATCTATCTATCTATCTATCTATCTATCTATCTATCTATCTATCTATCTAGTTGGATGGATTTGCAACCATGCTCTGCGCTGTGTTAATTTTCCAAGAGCTGAACACTTCATTTTGTTCTTTCTTTCACTTTTCATTTTTTTTAATGAATAATATAGTTTCTTTCTTAAAATTTTTTTTTTTTATTTATGTATTCTTTTTTCAAAATTGGTTGATAACGCATCATGACCATCATCATCATCATCATCATCATCATCATTGTCGCATTATGGTCACATATTGCCATTTGTAAATATACATTTTTAAAATAGTTTATAGTTGTATATCTTATCATTTCCATCACACGTTGCACGTTAGATGCTTCTTATTGATTCTGTACACTTCGTTGGTCCTCAAGGCAACAGATGTGAATGCATGTTCACTGTAGAGCAACGTGTACGCGTACGTGGCAGAAATACGTATCACTTATTGATAGTTAGCTCATTAGCTGCCACAAATCCCTGCTTTTGAGTGTACACAGCTGTCACATACCACCATTCAAAACCTATGGCGACAGGCGAGGTTTTTCGCATTAGCCAGGTACCTTGAATGTCGATTGATTTAATATACGTGGAAACATCCTTCTATATTAAATCAATTTACGGATGTGTCCGGTTTAAAAAGTTAAATTTTATGGTATTGAGATTTGATACAGGTGTGCTGTGCCGGTCCTTTTTGCATGGTGGATAAACCAAACGATGATATCATTTTCAATATCACTGAATTTCGGCATAATTTCAAATAAATTTTAGCATAACTTCGACATATCAAATAAAATATAAAAAGCGTTCAGTTTCTGCGCTTTTTTCATCAGAACAAGACTTAGTGTACTAGTTCGATTTTTATCTTAATTTATTCAAACTCTGTAGCAATATAACTACGTCGTGTTGATTTTACTTATTTGAAATCTGATCATCAGGGTGTAAAATCCTCTGTACACGTGGTATTGCTAATGATTCTATTTATGTTGCAACAGAAGACTTTTAACTTTAAAGCTGAATAAAATAGGGTCTGTTCTATTAATCAATGTAACGATTTTCGACGTATAAGTTAAAGAATGAAGCAACATATAACCTTATGAATCATATGAGTTTAGGATTTTTATTCATCATCTTCTTACTCTTTGCAGACTACACGCGGCATGCTGCTACTTGTATCATTGTGTGATAAGTGATAAACTTTTTTCGGCGTAGCTGTATAATTTCGATTTCAACTCGCATCTTAAACCAATCAAATGTACGCTAACAGCGGTAAATAATTCTAAGCTGAATAAAAGGACTCCTGTTATTGGTTAACGCATCGTTATGGACTATAAAATTACTGTAAATAAGCTTGTATATATCATTCAGCTTGGTGTTATTACTTTTCTTTTTGATGTAAACATGAAAGTGATTTCAGTAAGATAAATACAATCCTTTTCCATCAATTGAGGAATGCTACTTTGTGAAAATGATTTAAAACAACAAAAAAGAATCCACCGTGTTATGACATGAAACCCCTTAATTACTATGTATATTGAATTCTTCCAGCCTGCCGAGAGGCTCTCATTGAAAATTAATTCGCCAAAACCAAAACAACTAATAACGCTTTTATATCATAATTGTCATATGCAATAATGATATGAAAAAATATCAAACAAGCCTATTTACAGATATAATTTTTTGTATTACCGTCTATAAATAAGTATATTTCATAGAAAAAATACTGAACTATTTCTAGAGCGTACTAAATCTCGTTTTTCTTTCATCCTACGCCGAATATCTTTTTTAAAGATATTTCTTGTTACAGTTATTGCAAGATCAAATTAGAATATATCATACGTTCATTCTTAATAACAAAACAAAGTTCCTGCTTTTACAGGCCCAACTTATTTTAATGGCTGTAGTTCTAGTTTATTATAGGTAATCCATATTTCATTGAATTGTGATCCATCAAGTGATCGTGGGAATTTGATAGTAAATACAAGCCTCTATATAATTTGAACAAAACAGCTTATAACTCTAAGTCATTGGATGCTTGCATCTGCATTGAAGTATTTTTAAGCAATTTGAATGATCATAATTATAATTCAATCATGGACGGATTACCTTAAAGATTTTACTTGTCGGTACGGTTATTTATGAATTTAAAATGTCTCTACTTACCCTGCCTCGTTTGAATCCCTTTGCAATAGCGGCGAAGTTCATGGCTGTCATTGGGCAGGTGTCCCCGAAGAGCGCTACCACAAATCTTCCCCGGAAGTCTTCCCCGGGACCATCCAAGTCTCGCACTTCAACGTCGAACCACGCCTCTTCTGTTACTGTGTAGTTGCCGCAATAACCGAGGGCGAAAACGGCGAAGATGCTGGCGTAAAATAGGGCTGCCATTGCTCTAACTGAAAAAGAAAGCAGAGAATGTACTCTAAATGTTTTTTGTCAACATGAATGATAAATTATTATATACATTAAATTTGCCTTTGTCAAGGGAAAAAACATATGTCGATTGTACTATCGCTTATTATGTTGTGGCTCAAATAATCATGTTTTCTCCTTGCCAAAGGCAAGTTTTGCCGAAATATTGGTAAAGAGTGAATTTAATTATTGATTTTATTATTTCCCTCTGGAAAACCTGCATACTAATTACTTCTTATACTCGAATATATTTTTATTTCGCCATAAACCGATAGTGAAATGCGGGATTATTTCGTCTTCAACAGATTGTGAAAAACATTCTAGGCCTTAAGTTTACTATAAAAATATATATCAACTTCAACACGCATTCTGAAAAGGTTGATTTATTTATTTAAGAGCTATGTGCTGTTTATATCCAAAAGTCTGATTATGCAACCTCATGGTTAAAAAAATACAGGCACACATAGAAAAGGTAGTTATAGTGAGAGATTGAAAAATGTTGAAATCAATAAAGGAGAGAACATTTTCAGATATCGAGCTACAAATACACCCTTTTATTATTAAACGTGCACAAAATAGTAAATTTCCGACACGTGACAACCTGAGCGAATGAAGGCAAATACCTCATCTTCATCATCATTAGCTTTTTCTTCTTCTTCTTCTTTGAAAGATACAATTTATTTAATATAGTATATAATTATTCTAAAATTTGCTCTTGTGTAATTCAAGTTGGTCAACTAAAGGTATAGTTCAGTATTCTTTGATAGAATTGTCAAGATTTAAACCATTAACCATTCAAAATTTATTTTTATTTTAAATACACATACAAATGTATATAATTCATGTTTACCAACTTTTTATGAAGTAAATATGTCCTTTAGCGCTGCATCAAATTTAAATTAAAGAAAAATGTTATTAATGAACAGTAAAATGTATAAATGGTACTTGCTTACCTGTTGTTTCACACTTGTTTTACAGATGTTTATCCAAGTAAGTGGACGAATGTTAGAAAATCTTCTATTTTATTGTAATTTGCAGCCACGAGTACACGGATTACTGGCCAATCAGAATCCGTCCGGCACGTGGAGTCCAATCAATGAGCAGTCATGTGTCACAGAAGCACAAAGGATGCTGAATAATTCCGGTACACGTCGGGCCCTCTATTGGAGGCACCAATAATGCACTGTGGCGAATTATGTACTCGGTTTTTATATTGTAGCCGCATACCCGGTGTTATATCTATATATGATTAATTTGCAATAAAGATTTAGAAATTGTATGATTTCATTTGATTATTAGATACAAATGAGATATGAAAAACATTGAATACTGACGACAGTAATTGAATAACAATTTAGTAGAATAGCAAACATGGTAAGAACGTTAAGCCTGGGGGACTATCAAAAGGAAGAGCTACCAATTTCTTTAGTCACTCTATTCGTCACCCTATTCTCTTTTTTTTTTTTTTTTTTTTTATGTATATCTGAAATCTATTTTACAGCATAAATTTAATAATGAATTCGAAGCTTTTCATAAACACCAAAGAATCGCATTGATAACATAAACGTATATATATCTACATACATATATTATGAGTCTTGGAAAAAAACGAATGAATCCATCTTTTTCATCACTGTTTTCTTCTTATTTTTAAATTTAGAAGTGCAAAAAAAAAAATTTATGGAAAAATTTTTGAAAGTTATTTAAGAATATTTAATCTGTGTTTTAAACTATTTTTATCATATGCACACTGGAATTGGTGGCAGGGAAATATTCTGGGCATTATTCATCCTTATAAACTCGAAATCTTCATTCTATGATAACACTCGTCAAATCATTCAGCAATCAGATAATTTTATTTAATTATCATTTTTGGGATCCAGTTAAAACTTTCAATGTTGCTATTGTTTTTGGTAAGCATGATAATGTTGTTTCTGGTTTTGTTACTATCAAAATTATTATTGCTGTTATTGTTGTTGTTCTTGTTGTTGTTTATTGTATTTGCATACAATGCAGTTGTAGTAGTAGTAGCTGTAGAAATATAATTAGTATCAGCTTATATCGTACATTTCTACTAAAATCATATCTAATACCAAATCCATAGAAATTTTTATTTTTGCTTTTCGCGTACATCCTTCTACACAGTGATTAAGATAAGGAGCCCCCTACGTTGACACTGTGAGACGTGTAGTACTGGCCACGTGACTAATTATCTACGATGAATTCCACGTTGGACAACGTCGCCACGTCTGATTCCCCGGGTATAGCCCGTACTCCCGGGTCTGTTACCAGCGGTGCTTTTGTGACGTGTGAGGGACAGGCCATCTGTGACATGGCCACAATCCAATGTATAGATCTCTCACCAGGATTAAGTGTCTGTAATGAAATAGTCTCTACAGATAAATATCAATATGCATGACAATCTATTTCCACCACTAGAAATATTGCCCCTTTGTAGTTTGAATAAAAGACTATGTTTTACACCATATTTTTATCATTCAAAATTAGGAAAAACAGGGATCTCGGATTCGACTAAGATTTTATTCTACCTTATCTTTCTTCTATGTCACAGAAGCAATGTTTGAAGCAATATATGAAGTTTAAGAACAAAACAAAAAACTCCAAGAAAAATTCTATCCATCCATCCATCTATCTACGAACCTGTATCAATATTTATCTGTATTCCATTTATCTATATTTTAACATCCTTAAACATATATAATTCAATTTAATATCATGTTAACTCTTTTGCAATGAAGTCAGTTAGTTGTAACAAGTACTTAAATACCATAAAGAAAATAATATAACATGATTTTATTGACACTATTTGTTTACAAATAAAGACAGCACGTGATATTTGTTTAACCCTTTCCCTCATATAGACTCATTTTGACGCACTCAATAGGTACCACATAAAGCCTGATCTGCAGAAAGCCATACTCAAACCTTACCAAATTTAATTGTAAAATCCTCATTACCAGACCACTGAGGAGCAGCGAACAGTTACTCGCAGGCTGATCTGGTTTTATGCTGTTCGCATAGGTCTTTTCATGGTGTCCTCTATGAGGGAAAGGGTTAAAACATAACATACAAAGGATGTTAGTATCAATTTTAGAGAAGTAAGTAATATGGCTAACAGTAGCAAAATTGTTACTGAAATAAACATAAATATTATTTATGATTGTTTTTATCTTTCAAATGAAGGGCATAGTAAATTAATCTGACAATGGTCTCCATGGTATTCTTTTTATTAAATGTAAGAAGTGAGACAGTAAGAAAAATAGTGTGTCCTATATTGTTTTCTTAAGTCCCTATATTTCGTACAAACAAGCAAAAAAAATATATTCGTTCATTGTGCATTGTGTGCATTTTCTGCCTCCTAATGGGATATGTTTCAACAGCTAAGTCATGTTGTTGTATTGTTGTATTGGGTTTACCGTCGCTGCGATAGTATTTCAATCATATAGCGACGTCCACCTAATTACAGGTGGAGGAAGACCCCGAGTACACAGAGGTACCCGGGTAGAACCACCGACCTACCGCAAGCCAGCTGGAAGGCTTCCTCACATGAAAAATCCGAAGTCCCTACCGGGATTCGAACCCACAGCGGTGAGGGGCTGAGAGATTTGTAGTCCACGACTGTAACCGCTCGGGCACGGCGGCCCCAGCTAAGTCATGAGAGGATAATCTGAATCGTGCCTGTTCTATATTTAGAAGCAAATGGTGCTATTTTTATCTGCTCTATTTTCATACCGTTAATCATCATATACCATATGAGTAACTACGCTCCTAATCACCTACCCGCTTGATGTATGGCATAATGCCACACTTATTCACATCTCCTGACACGGGGTCAGTTGGGTATTGGTTCCATACCAGTACCATAATGTACTATTTTTGGTATGCAGCCCTCGGGAATTGAATCCACGACCTCCTACTCCAGGGTCAGGCGTTCTACTGTTCGACAATTTGTTGAAAATCTCCCACACGGACGCCAGTTAAATCTTATACTACATCCTGGAAAATCAACAAATTTGAAATTGTACAGTAAAATCCGATATTTTAGAACGGATACCCGAGCACCATGCATATTCTATGTATATATCTATCTTCTGTGCAGAAAATCAGTAAAATGATAATGAGTACTCTCGATATTACGATTCTGCAATTTCCCGAATATTTCATGTTTTCCCCTGAGTCCCGAAGAATCGTATTTTTGATATTTGTTGACCGTAGTGAGAATGTACACCACACCGTCAGTTTTAGAACGTTGCACGGAATATTTCGTTCAGTGCATGTATGCTTTTGATTTGAAAAACACACACACACAAGCTGTGACACATTCTTACATTTTACAGCACAATTGACATTAGCTCCGATGCGATCAGCTATCGGAAATCCGCGAGTAATTCCGTTTCGTGGCGCGTGAAGTAGCTGTTCCGACTGAAGTTATAACATTTTAATCAATGTAGCATGAAAGGGATTTTATTGGTAAATACAGATGTTATTTCGGGTATGTTTCATCTTGTTTAAAATGACGGCTAAATATATTTCAGGGTGAGTGCTCCCTCATATCTTGTTTCTCGAACATTTTGCAGTTCTACAGACATTGTAGATGTGTCTATTGTGTGAAAGATTGCTGTCCTAAAGATTCGCAGGACAAAATACAAAATCACCGCTTTGTCCTGCCGTGTGTCCGTCCGAATTTTATCCGGTCTATATTTGAATAACTAAGTAATTTTACGAAAACGTTGAGAAATACATATGCGGCTCTTTTGTCCCTGCCTTGATATATAGCCAGTTCTCTTATCCACATGCGACTTGAGTTTGGATAGCAAAACTCTGATACAAGTTAATTCGACGTTGGGCACTGTCACAAACAATACACTACAAATTGTGTTCCATTTTCACAAAATGAATAAATATAAACTAGAATAATTATGCACAAAATAATAAGTTATATAAACTAATAATTAGTTTAAGCTTATTTATTTTACGTCAATTTGGAAAACGATTTTTTTCTATTGCATTACACAAGCTGAATATATTTTTCGCGGGGTGAAAAGAGCTTATTTCTGTTTAGTGATAAAAATGCTAATTAATTTTTTGTGTGCAAACGTGGGGATAATTTGTTTTTAATACCAGTGATATGTGTTTATTATGAAGCATTTTTCCTTAAAACAGCTCCTTCACAAATGGCCATTTTCTAAGAATTTTATTTTTAACTACATGTATGTATAACATCTCTCAATAACCATCTAAAAACGCATGGTCACACAATGCAACAATCTGTGATAGTAAAAAAAAAAATGGATGTTTTCCCCCACCACAGGCAATACCGTCACAAACGGAATTAAAACTATATTCAGAATTATAAAACCTATAATTTATATTTTCTATTTTCGTTTGCCGTCACTTGACTGACCGCAGTCACGTTTCGCGCATGCGCTAACTTCAAAGGCTGAACTTTAGAAATCGATACCCTGAACAGGTAAAGACGCCATGTTGCATAACGTGTCACGTGGTACCACAGGTACCTGCTTCGGGTATACTGTATTCTATATTTAACTGATTTCGTCAATGTTGCATTTACGAAAGTAGCGTTTTTCTGTGCTGTGTGAACTACACTTTCCGAGGTATTTTAAGAGGGTATTAACGACTTGACTTGACTATTTGAGTTTACCGTCGCTTCGCCAGTATTTCAGTCATTTAGCGACGTCCAGCTAATTACAAGTGGAGGAGGACCCCGAAAGCACAGAGGCATCCGGGTAAAACCACCGACATACCGTAAGCCAGCTGGAAGGCTTCCTCACATGAAAATCCGAATAGACTCTGCCAGGATTCGAACCCACGCGGTGAGGGGCTGAGTGAGTGTTAAAGTCAGCGACTTTACCCTCTCGGCAACTTATATTTATCCATCAGTTTATGGCATCTCTCTCTCTCTCTCTCTCTCTCTCTCTCTTATTGGGCTTGCTGTTTAATCCGGAAATTAGACATTTTTGGTGGAAGAAATAATTCTGAATGACAAATATTTATACATAATATGTATGTACCATGACTCGCATCGAATGTGAATGTAAATAGGCGTTTCGTAACAAACAATAAATATATACTATGACAGTATATAAACGAGTCTACTTCCGGTTTTCGCAAGAAAGGTACAAGTTAAAATATATAGGCTCCCAAGAAAAGTACAGTGATCGGAAGTAGGAAGTAGTAAGTGCTTGTAATCTCAAGACAGGGTATACATTGATTTGTAAAGGCTTGCAAGACATCGTTTATATACCGTTACTAAGGAAAATCTAAGGGAGAAAAACCTTACTCCGTGAATTGTTTATACGTCTATGATTATTAACCCCCTTATAGTTCTAGTAATATTCAGTCCATTTTGCAACAGTCAGTTTTGCAGTGAATATACATACGGTATAGTCAGGAAAGTGTGTTTCAGATTTATCAGAAGTTATTTTTTATTTTAACGACAAACATATAATACAAGTGATCTGCAAAAATCACCTCTGATTATAAACTGAAATAATTTTTAAGTTTTTCTATGCATTTATCAAGTTACTCTCAATGTCCTCGCCATGTGTTCAAATTATTTTGATATTCCTCTCACATATTACACGAGCACCGACGAACATGGCCGAGTTGTTACGATTGATATTACACCATTACATCACACTTTGTGTAATCTTGGGAAAACGAAACGCTTTTATTTGTGTATGTATCAAATTTCATGTGAAGGAAGTCTCGTATATTCTCGGCGCGATCGCGATATTGTGAGAAATAGCCGGTGCGCAGGGAATTAACTACTGCACGGAGATGCACGGTGGCATAAAGATGACAAGCACTACTCTTTTTTATGTCAAATCGTGGGAACGAGATAATAATCGAGGGAACGAGTTAATAAATCGAGGGAACGAGTTAATAAATCGAGGGAACGAGATAATAAGTCGAGGGAACGAGTTAATAAATCGAGGGAACGAGATAATAAGTCGATGGAACGAGTTATTAAATCATGGGAACGAGTTAATAAATCGTGGTAACGAGATTATAAGTCGAGGGAACGAGATAATAGGTCATGGGAACGAGTTAATAAATCGAGGGAACGAGTTCATAAATCGTGGGAACGAGTTAATAAGTCGAGGGAACGAGTTAATAAATCATGGGAACGAGTTAATAAATCGAGGGAACGAGTTAATAAATCGAGGGAACGAGTTAATAGGTCGAGGGAACGAGTTAATAAATCATGGGAACGAGTTAATAAATCGAGGGAACGAGTTAATAAATCGAAGGAACGAGATAATAAGTCGAGAGAACGAGTTAATAAATCGAGGGAACGAGTTAATAAATCGAGGGAACGAGTTAATAAATCGAGGGAACGAGTAAATAAATCGAGGGAACGAGTATAATAAATCGAGGGAACGAGTTAATAAATCGAGGGAACAAGTTAATAAATCGAGGGAACGAGTTAATAAATCGAGGGAACGAGTAAAAACGAGGAACGAGTTAATAATCGAGGAACAGTTAAAAATCGAGGAACGAGTTAATAAATCGAGGGAACGAGTTAATAAATCGAGGGAACGAGTTAATAAATCGAGGGAACGAGTTAATAAATCGAGGGAACGAGTATATAATCGAGGGAACGAGAATAAATCGAGGAACGAGTTAATAAATCGAGGGAACGAGTTAATAAGATCGAGGGAACGAGATAAATAAATCGAGGGAACGAGTTAATAAATCGAGGGAACGAGTTAATAAATCGAGGGAACGAGTAATAAATCGAGGGAACGAGTTAATAAATCGTGGAACGAGTAATAAATGAACGTTAATATCGAGGAACGAGTTAATAAATCGAGGGAACGAGTTAAATAAATCGAGGGAACGAGTTAATAAATCGAGGGAACGAGTTAATAAATCGAGGAACGAGTTAATAAATCGAGGGAACGAGTTAATAAATCAGGGAACGAGTTAATAAATCGAGGGAACGAGTTAATAAGTCGAAGGGAACGAGTTAATAAATCGAGGAGAACGAGATTAATAAATCGAGGGAACAGTTAATAATCGAGGGAACGAGATAATAAGTCGAGGGAACGAGTAAATAAATCGAGGGAACGAGTAAATAATCGAGGGAACGAGTTATAAATCATCGAGGGAACGAGTTAATAAATCGAGGGAACGAGTTAATAAATCGAGGGAACGAGTTAATAAATCGAGGGAACGAGTTAATAAATCGAGGGAACTAGTTAATAAATCGAGGCAACGAGTTAATAAATCAGGGAACGAGTTAATAAATTCGAGGGAACGAGTTAATAGTCGAGGAACGATATAATAAATCGAGGGAACGAGTTAATAAATCGAGGGAACGAGTTAATAAATCGAGGGAACGAGTTAATAGGTCGAGGGAACGAGTTAATAAATCGAGGGAACGAGTAAATAAATCGAGGGAACGAGTTAATAAATCGAGGGAACGAGTTAATAAATCGAGGGAACGAGTTAATAAATCGAGGGAACGAGTAAATAAGTCGAGGGAACGAGTTAATAAATCATGGGAACGAGTTAATAAATCGAGGGAACGAGTTAATAAATCATGGGAACGAGTTAATAAATCGAGGGAACGAGTTAATAAATCATGGGAACGAGTTAATAAATCGAGGGAACGAGTAAATAAATCGAGGGAACGAGTTAATAAATCGAGGGAACGAGTTAATAAATCATGGGAACGAGTTAATAAATCGAGGGAACGAGTTAATAGGTCGAGGGAACGAGTTCATAAATCGAGGGAACGAGTTAATAAATCGAGGGAACGAGTTAATAAATCGAGGAACGAGTTAATAAATCGAGGGAACGAGTTAATAAATCATGGGAACGAGTTAATAAATCGAGGGAACGAGTAAATAAATCGAGGGAACGAGTTAATAAATCGAGGGAACGAGTTAATAAATCGAGGGAACGAGTTAATAAATCGAGGGAACGAGATAATAAGTCGAGGGAACGAGTTAATAAATCGAGGGAACGAGATAATAAGTCGAGGGAACGAGTTAATAGGTCGAGGGAACGAGTTAAATAAATCGAGGGAACGAGTAAATAAATCGAGGGAACGAGTTAATAAATCGAGGGAACGAGTTAATAAGTCGAGGGAACAATTTAATAAATCGAGGGAACGAGATAATAAGTCGAGGGAACGAGTAAATAAATCGAGGGAACGAGTTAATAAGTCGAGGGAACGAGTTAATAAAGTCGAGGGAACGAGTTAATAAATCGAGGGAACGAGTTAATAAATCGAGGGAACGAGTTAATAAATCGAGGGAACGAGATAATAAATCGAGGGAACGAGTTAATAAATCATGGGAACGAGTTAATAAATCGAGGGAACGAGTTAATAAATCGAGGGAACGAGTTAATAAATCGAGGGAACGAGTTAATAAATCGAGGGAACGAGTTAATAAATCGAGGGAACGAGTTAATAAGTCGAGGGAACGAGTTAATAAATCGAGGGAACGAGATAATAAGTCGAGGGAACGAGTTAATAAATCGAGGAACGAGTTAATAAATCGAGGGAACGAGTTAATAAATCGAGGGAACGAGTTAATAAATCGAGGGAACGAGTTAATAAATCGAGGGAACGAGTTAATAAATCGAGGGAACGAGTAAATAAATCGAGGGAACGAGTAAATAAATCGAGGGAACGAGTAAATAAACCAAGGAACGAGTTAATAAATCGAGGGAACGAGTTAATAAATCGAGGGAACGAGTTAATAAATCGAGGGAACGAGTAAATAAATCGAGGGAACGAGTTAATAAATCGAGAGAACGAGTAAATAAATCGAGGGAACGAGTAAATAAATCGAGGGAACGAGTTAATAAATCGAGGGAACGAGTTAATAAATCGAGGGAACGAGTTAATAAGTCGAGAGAACGAGTTAATAAATCATGGGAACGAGTTAATAAATCGAGGGAACGAGTAAATAAATCGAGGGAACGAGTTAATAAGTCGAGAGAACGAGTTAATAAATCGAGGGAACGAGTTAATAAATCGAGGGAACGAGTTAATAAATCGAGGGAACGAGTTAATAAATCGAGGGAACGAGTTAATAAATCGAGGGAACGAGTTAATAAATCGAGGGAACGAGTTAATAAATCGAGGGAACGAGTTAATAAATCGAGGGAACGAGTAAATAAATCGAGGGAACGAGTTAATAAATCGAGGGAACGAGTTAATAAATCGAGGGAACAAGTTAATAAATCGAGGGAACGAGTAATAAATCGAGGGAACGAGTAAATAAATCGAGGGAACGAGTTAATAAATCGAGGGAACGAGTTAATAAATCGAGGGAACGAGTTAATAAATCGAGGGAACGAGTTAATAAATCGAGGGAACGAGTTAATAAGTCGAGGGAACGAGTTAATAAATCGAGGGAACGAGTTAATAAATCGAGGGAACGAGTTAATAAATCGAGGGAACGAGTAAATAAATAGTCGAGGAACGAGTTAATAAATCGTGGGAACGAGTTAATAAATCGAGGGAACGAGTTAATAAGTCGAGGGAACGAGTTAATAAATCGAGGGAACGAGTTAATAAATCGAGGGAACGAGTTAATAAATCGAGGGAACGAGTTCATAATCGAGGGAACGAGTAATAAATCGAGGGAACGAGTAATAAATCGAGGGAACGAGTTAATAAATCGAGGGAACAAGTAATAAATCATGGGAACGAGTTAATAAATCAAGGGAACGAGTAAATAAATCGAGGGAACGAGTTAAATAAATCGAGGGAACGAGTTAATAAATCGAGGGAACGAGTTAATAATCGAGGGAACGAGTTTAATAAAAAGGATCGAGGGAACGAGTAAAATAAAATCGAGGGAACGAGTTAATAAATCGAGAAACGAGTTAATAAATCGAGGGAACGAAGTAAAAAATAAAATCATGGGAACGAGTTAATAAATCGAGGGAACGAGTAATAAATCGAGGGAACGAGTTAATAAGTCGAGGGAAACGAGTATAAATCGAAACGATAAATAATCGAGGGAACGAGTTAATAAATCGAGGGAACGAGTTAAATAAATCGAGGGAACGAGTTAATAAATCGAGGGAAGGATAAACGAGATTAATAAATCGAGGGAACGAGTAAATAAATCGAGGGAACGAGTTAATAAATCGAGGGAACGAGTTAATAAATCGAGGGAACGAGTAATAAATCGAGGGAACGAGTTAATAACAGTAATAACGAGGGAACGAGTTAATAATCGAGGGAACGAGTTAATAAATCGAGGGAACGAGTTAATAAATCGAGGGAACGAGTTAATAAATCGAGGGAACGAGTTAATAAATCGAGGGAACGAGTTAATAAATCGAGGGAACGAGTTAATAAATCGAGGGAACGAGTTAATAAATCATGGGAACGAGTAAATAAATCGAGGGAACGAGTAAATAAATCGAGGGAACGAGTTAATTAATCGTGGGAACGAGATAATAAGTCGAGGGAACGACTTATTATCTCGAGGGAACGACTTATTATCTTGGAGGAACGAGTAAGTCAACAAATCAAATATTGTGATCAAGGGTCCTATGTTGAGTCCGTATTTGTTTTTTTATTGGGTTTTATGTCCCACCGACGTTTTTTCAGTCATTTGGAGGTGATATCTACTTGAGACGGATGTAGTGCTGCCACACTGTAGTATCACACCGTTGACAAGTGGCATAATACCACACCCAGTCACATTATCCTGACACCGGGCCAACCGGTCCTGGATATACACTGAGCGCCACGTTAAAAAGAAAAAGAAAACCATTTTAGACATACACGATATAAAAAACATGCCTAAAATGATATTGATTTACATTGTTCTGCAATCTTGCATTGACACAATAAACGGCGACATGAAAAAATGATTTTAAATTGGGTTTTCGCTTTTTATGAAAAGTTAGTCGCATTGTTGTTTATGTATGTATCAACTCATAATATTCAGTTGCTTGGCTGGCACTCTTGGAAGTGCATGTATTTCTGTTTAATTAATTATATATTCATTTAGGGTTTTTAATTAATTCCAGAATAGATCTGTATTGATATTTTTATGACTTTAATGAGATTGTCAACAATGCATTACGACATAAGGCATACAATTTGAAAAGAACAATTTGTCAGCAGTTAGTATGCATCTTTATTTTGTGTTAAATCGCACAGCATATTAAATACATGTATTTTGCTTATCCGCTAATATTATAATATTTGATGAGCAAATTCTAGCGTAGTGGTAACGCGCCTCGCTTCTAGCAATGCGTCCCGGGTCGATTCCTGGTTATGTACAAGAGAGGGTACAGTGATCGCCCGTCCAGACAAATGGGTTTTCCCCAGGCTCTCCGGTTTCCTCCCACAATAATGACCACATACGCCGCCACCAGAGCCATTGAGGGTGATTAATATAAGTTGTGATAACTTGATTTGTAATTGATGTGAAATAAATAGTTTAAACTTTTTTTTTTATAAACTGTATCCATCTCCGCGCAGTGATCTCCCCTTCATTCGTCTCTGCCATCATGAGTAGCAATATCATGATTTCTGATATACAATATTGTTTGAAATATTGTTAAAATACTGTTTCTATCTATCATCTTATTCTTCTCTCATCTTATTCTTCTCTCATCTTATTCTTCTCTCATTCATAAAATATTGATGAAATAAATTTTTAAAAAAAATGATAGCATATAAAAATATTTTATAAAACTATGGGAATATTGTCTACCGCAACAGTAAATTATTTTTTTATTTTTTTCAATTCAGGTCTTTTTTATTTTACAGCGAGTGACATTTCCCTGGTTATTTTCTTCATAAACATCAATTATCGCCTTGTGAAAAAAAATAGGTTATAAATTTTTTTTCGTGCATGTATATCTATAAATAATCAATTTTGTAAGCTTACCTACATCGCTGTGATATTTGTGACTTTGCTAAATGTGCACTGTGTGAACTTTGCTAATACCACATTAATCATTTTGCACCGGCCATACTATGTTGGCTACCTCAGACAGCCTTTTATACTTGCCAACACTGTGGCCTGTTTTGGTTAGGTTAGCTAACATGCTATCATTGACATAACGCACGAACAGATCAACAGTTTAGATGCAGCATTTCAATATTTCAGATAAGAAGAAACAGCCTTACTCGTTATCAGTGTATGCTTGAATGCATGATTTTTTTCCGATTCAAATATGTTCATGAGAAAGATTTACTTCGTGAGATAACTTAAAATGCAGTACACATATGAATAACATTTATATCATTTAGTATCACTAAACAGAATCACTGTTCACTGTATTGGCACTTGATGTGATCTTATTGTTTATTAGTGATCTATACTAAAGAGTTTTCAGAGTTCCCAAAATCCAAAGAGATTAAAATAGTTTCGTACTTTAGTAAAACTTATTTTTATGCAACAAAAAGCACTATGTGTTAATTTGCGTGACTTCATTTCAAAGTGATTACTGTATTTGTCCATCCCATCGGCGTTTTGAGCGCTGGTCTCTTCACTTGATTTCTTTTTATATTAAGAATCCATCAATTTGGCTAGTGATAGGTCGGTGATTCCACATGCAGGACGTCTATGATAACCTAAAGCTAAGAATGTCACAGCGACTATGAAATCAATCAGATAACTCAAAATAAATTTCACCGATACGTTATAGTATTTCTTATAAATGTTTGTTATTTTAGTTCAGGTCATTAGGCAAAATTTGAAAACAATCGATGGCAAATGAGTTCTGCTTTGTTCAAAATTGTAGATAAATTGCATTTTTTCTTGAAAAAAAGATCGATAAAGAGTGATTATATTATGAAATATGTTGCATATAATTTCTTCAAACTTTGTACAGAGACAGGGAATGAAATACTGAACAATGATTTTTAAACCGAATGAGGTGCTAATTGTTATTATTTGAGTCATCTGCCCTTGAACATTGCCTCAAAGTGCCAGAATATCACATTCAGGGGCAGATAACTCAAAAATTAAGTCGCCGACCCCCAAATGTTTTCCATAAAAATGTTTCTTTTATGATTGTCTATGATCATTCAAAATAAAAAAAAAAAATAAAATTTTTTCTTCATTGTCTATATAGAAAATGTAGAAAACTGTAGCAAACGTCCTTAAAGCACGGGTATAAGCAACATCAGTTTGATATTTCCCTTGTGTGCACCTAGCTGTAGCATTGTTTTTGAAAAGAATTCATGCATAGTTTTCTTGAAGGAAGTACTTAAAGCTATGAAGCTACTACTTGTCGATAAGAAAATATTAAGCTGAGATGTGGGAAAGGAATGCAAGCCTGAGGAACGAAGGGGCGTACTCCAATCAAATCTGCCCAATTATGCGCCTACCAGTCTAGCAACGTCCAGCAACATGTACTTCCGGTAGCCTTTAACACAGTCCAAATTTCCCAGCGTTCAAAGCAGTTTCCCCAGAGCTTGTTCCCGATATTCTGATATGTTCACCGACTGAGAAGGAGCCTGCTTTGTATATTACGTCAGCGGTGCGGGAGTAGAAAGTTGCTTTCTTGCTCGATTGTATAATATCGCCGCCCTAGGCCTGCGGTAATAATACAAGGTGTTCTTTGGATCAGGTATGTCACCTGCTGAGCATGACGGAAAAAGTGTGACTGACTGAAGACGGACGGACAGAAAGACTACGGAAAAGTGATCCCTATGTGTCACCCCTGCTTACAGCAGGTGACACAATAAAGATGAATGCTGTGTATTTCATCCATGTAAGATATGTAAAATGTCACACGCCTAAACAAAGCATATTTATCGAAACGAGCAATCTTTCCAGCCAAGGTCATTGAAGGTACTAACATTCCCACAGCATGGTGATAAAGTTGTTTACAACAGATATCGGCTTAAAACAGGTTGTCTACTTTGTGCATGTGACCTTTTGCATTTTTATCGATAAGCAGAACCGTACCCAACACGTTTTAATTAAGATAAATAAGATATACGTATGTACTCGTATTACATAGAACCAAAAAACAATAGATGTAAAGTTAACGACTAAATCTGAGACAGGAACGGAGAGTGTCCCTAGGTTAACATTAATTAATTTCATTAACAAAGCAACAAGGCATTCAGAAGAAAGTTTGAGTGCTTGGATTGATTCCAGTCTAACGGAAAGTAAAAATGAACAGAGCGCACATATTGGAAGATCCCACTAGATGACAAAAGTTTGATACGGTGTTTCCGGAAAGAAATGGTTCTGTATTAGCTAATACAATGATTCCATCACAGGACACCAACAGACGGACTAGTACAGTTTTGGGCAAATATATTCGTCCTTTTTTCATAAGTCTGGTCAGTTTCAGTGCGGTTTCATTCATTTGGTTCTTTATGCAATCAAACAATATACACTTACAGAATTTCACGTTAAGAGACAAACCAGTGGTTAATATCGACTTACATCGTAAGTCAAATAAAACGAAAATATCTTCCAGCTCAAATTGCGTTTCACGTGATTTCAAACTTGTAATGAACGAAGATATTTGCAGTTACTACAGAACTGGTCAAACTGTAGAATTGATTCTCCTTATTTTTACTACAGCGTCTCATACAACAGAACGTGACGTCATCCGGAGAACCTGGGCGTCACTGACGCGTAATAACACCGCCAACGTCAGACACGTTTTCCTGTTGGGGCAGTCACATGACAAGAACGAAACTGGTGATATAGTGGAAGAGAGCAAAAAATACGGAGATATTGCACAAGGGAACTTCATTGACACGTATCAAAATTTGACGTATAAAACCATTATGGCATTTAAATGGGTGACGTCATTTTGCCCGAAAGCTCTTTTTATGATGAAAGTTGACGATGATGTTTTCATCAACATTCCAAGCTTGTTGGTGGCTCTCAAGAAACACAGATTTTCGCTACAACATTCTGTTGGCGGAGATTGCCATATGTCTGCAAGACCGCTTCGGTCAAATACTTCAAAATGGTATGTGTCGAAAGAAACTTATTCGGGTTCAGTCTTTCCACCATATTGTAGAGGTCCTGGATATGTAACAAGTATGCACGTTGCCCACAAAGTGGTCGAAGTATCGAAAGATGTGCCATTTTTTCCTTTAGAGGATGTCTACGTTGGAATGTGTCTTAAGAAACTGGGCTATAATGTCAAGAAAATAAAAGGTTTTCTAATGCCTCTAAAACGTTTTGATCCCTGTAAACCGAGCAGTGCCAATTTCCTGACTATCCATTTTGACGGAACACCCCATCCTGGATTATTGGATTTATGGAATAAAAAATGCCTAAAAGTTATCTAATACATTGACTCACATTTGGGTTTACGACGACAACTTTGAATAAGTTATGGTGAACATGTTCTAACAAATTCTTTTTGCAGTCTCAAAAGAATTTTGCACTTTTGAGTGTGAAAGGATGATGCATTTGCAAGAGACCCCAAGGTTTTTATCATTGATTTATTAAGTGTTTAGATTTGTATTTGCATACAATATTGACTTTATATACATATACGAGTAGTTTTAATACTTTAGAATTAGAGTCTAAGACTTTTAGCCCGGACTTACTTTTTTAAGCATTTATTTTGCACATTTTGTGTAAACTTTCATATCAGAATTTATGTATTATCTTTTTTTCGATAATCAACGTAGGTATTAACATTTGTGATGTTTTATCTTCATAAAATAGCTTTAACTCTCTGTGCTTTTTTATGCCCCGAGATAATTTTGTTTTTGCCCTGTATATGTATTTGTCACGATGTTTGTTGGTTGGTTTGTCAGCAACTTTATCATTGGACGTAACTTGAAAACTATACAATGTGTTGACTTGAAACTTTATATATGAATAGAATGTGACTTGGAGAAGTGCAGTGGAAATGAACCTCAATTATCCTGACCTAATTGTTTTAGTTATTCGCTTGTTTATTTTTATTTTCTCGGCCGTTAGGCCGTTTGTTTTCATCCTGATTTCCTGTGGTACACACAGTAATGAAGCGGAATAAAATTTGGCTTTTCACTGGTTACTAACTAGTATTATATACATTTTTCTCAATACCCATTGGTCATTGTAAAATTAGTCAAAAGAAAATAAAGGAGTTGCGGAAATGAGTTCTTTAGATGTCTGTTTGTTTTAAAAGTTGAAGTTTTCTTCCCCTGCGAACGATTTGTCCTGAATAGTAAGACACTGCACCTTTTTAAAGAAAACTGAAAGAAAAGAACGCTAAAAAATAGGAAACACATAGATTTCGGAATTGATTGTTCGACCCTGACAGATCCTATATTCAACAAAAAACGTTACATCCGATTTCGTTTTGTAGCCCGCGAAACGAAGTCTAATGGGCAGATGTTTTAAGGAATAAAGGTTAACCAGAAAGTCCACTCTTAATTGTTATACTTCCCATTGTTAGTATACCACTAATTGAAATATAGGCTATATCTGATTCTCGTTTCATTATACACCTTATGCCTTCATCCAAATTCACGCCAAGTCATTTATGATATAATTTAATTAACATGATTATAATAGTAATATGTTGCAAGTACCATGGCTAGTTGTGAATGGTCCATGTTCCAGATCACTCAAACTCCACTGCAGTGGTTATCTTCCCTTACAGTTGCCATCACAAGATTTTTTTAACTAGATTTGGTTATTTTTAGCTAACTTCAGCAAGACGTGAGTTTATGTGACAGACCTTCGTCCGTCGTCTGGCGTTCGTCAACATTTGATTCAAACAACATCAAACATCCCTTAACGACTTGACCAGTTTTGATGAAACATCACAGGGATGTTATTTAGGTGATCCCCTTTCAAAGTTGTTCAAAGAAATGAATTTCATGTGGAATTCTGGTTGCCATAGCAACAGAGATGAAAAACTTTTTATTTTTACAATTAAAGATTTCTTTTTTACATCAGTGAATTTCATCCGAAAAGATTAAAAATAAACCGCGATCCTTGGCGAGCGTTTTATATTTTCTAAACCGAGCAGGATAAACTTATCTTCATTCAACACTTACCAAGTATTCTATTTATCCTATTATTTCTGACTAAGGCTTGACTTGACTTGACTATTTGAGTTTACCGTCGCTTCGACAGTATTTCAGTCATATAGCGACGTCCAGCTAATTACAGGAGGGGGGAAGACCCGGAATGCACGGAGGCATTCGGGTATTACCACCGACCTACCGCAAGCCAGCTGGAAAGCTTCCTCACATTAAAATCCTAACACATGATCGTGTTATCATCATGTGGGGTTGTTATGTTATCTTGTTGGGTTGTATCATCGTGTGAGGTTGTAATGTCATCTTGTTGGGTTGTTATATCATCATGTAAGGTTGTAATATTATCATATGGAGTTGTAATGTCATTGTTTGAGGTTATAAAGACATCATGTGTGGTTGTCATTATTTGAGACTGTAATATCATCATGTGGGGTTGATTTGCCATTTTGGGTGGTGTAGCTGTCCTTCTGTGATGTCCACTTGACTTTATGTATGGTGCAGTTGTCCTTCTATGATGTCCACTTGACTTAATGTGTGGTGCAGTTGTCATTCTGTTATGTCCACTTGACTTGATGTGCGGTGCAGTTGTCCTTCTGTGATATCCATTTGGCTTACTGTGCGGTGCAGTTGTCATTCTGTTACCTCCACTTGACATTGTGATCATCCTGTTCTACCTAGTCCGGTTTTTAATTTCCTTCCTTTATTTTTTTATAATTTTTTGTCAGGAACAAAACTCATAAACAAAACCAGGAAAAGACCTAAAACTAGAAATTTAAAATAAATGCAAGCAAGAGCAATGCGGTAACCAAAAACCATAACTCTCTGTGTTATCTCGCTTTATTTATTTAATATCAATTTCTGTCTAGAAAAGAACTCGTAAAATACAAGGTTGATTTGAATCTTAAAATATAGTTGTAACACAGCCTAGGTAGTTTTACGAGAAAAGTACCTATGTTTAAAATGGATACCGCACGCTTTTTAGGGGGCGGAGTTTCCACGCCAATGCATTTACTGGTGAAAAACCACGCAGTTATCCAGATAACCGCACAGTAATGGCGGACCATAGAAGTAGAGATTTGCGCCTTGCACATAGGCCCTGATTTGGGAAAACCTTCAAAGCACATCACTAATTATGTTCTCCAAATATTAGAAACTGACTGGTTTGGTTTCACTGAATTAAGACCTGTTGAAAAATAAAAGATTTTCCACACTGAGTCAACGCAAATCTACACTAATTCAGTACGTCCTTCTCAATTCGAATTTGCGAAACTGAACGGAAGGCGCCGAAATGTGAGGGTTAGTTTGGAAAAAGTTAATTTGATTGGTAAAGATATTTTTCCTTTCACTACAACGCTCATCTGCATAAAAAAGTCACGAGCCATCGTAGTACCGCCTCCTTTCTACTTTTGGCCATGTTACAAGATATATATTGCACTGGCTTCACTCGTGATCTTGATTAACCCACCCACATACATAGTGTGCAAGTTAATCAAGCTCAACTCGTAAAAGCCATGCAATATATATTACATAAAAGACGAACATTTATGTAGACCCACTAGGTAATATCTCCGTCATTCCGACACCTTACTACTTCAGACAAGTAAGTAAATAATACGAAACCAAAATATGGCCGCCAAAATGCTTTTAGACGTTAAAGAGTTAAAAAGGGTAAGAATGTGATGAGGTGACACTCCTACTTAACATATACTGCTGTCACAGTGCCGTCACGCCGGTTGGCATTACATCCCAGCAAGCATCGAATATCGGATCGATATCGGACCAATATTGTTTTGTATATCGGACCAATATCGGTTTTCAATATCAGGGCAACATCGTTTTTGCAAAGTGAATGCTATATCAGCCCGATATCTTTTTGAATATCAATCCGACATTGGACCGATATAGGACCAATATCAGTTTGCCTATATTGGATGGATATCAATATACCTATATCTGACCGATATAGGTGTGCCTTGATTGGACCTACATACATTTCCCAACAAATGGCCTTACATAATGAAATTGTGAAGTGGTTGACAAATTACCAGACAATTTCTTGCTGAAAATAAGTTGGAACATTGATTCAAATCATTGGCAACAGGGTTTATAAGTTAAATTAAATCTTTAATAAAATAAGACTCCAGTGACTTTTAAAGCAAAAAAAAAATAATTGAAAAAAAAAATCAATCATGCACTTGTGTGAGGAAAGTTTAAGAGTAAATGATGAGAACAAAATATATACACACATCTGTAATCAATAATATATTTAATATACAAACAGTAATACTCCATTTAGTGAATAAATAGTCTTTCAAATGGGCCTTGTTTGCAGTATGGCCTCAGTTTGCACATATCACATACGAATGTTGGAATTAAACTCACTATTCCACTATAGAGCTAGTGTCTCTTTGTTGATATTTTGTGGATGCACAAAACACACTAAAAATCATCAAAGTCGTCTTTCAGATAATTATGGTGTATCCACTGTTTCCACCATCTCTGGAAAACTTTGGGGTTCTGGAGTCAAAAGTGAATGTTGCTTCTACTATGTGACTCCTTCCGGTATTTGGCCCCTCTTAAGCCAGTCCTTCAAGGCATCCTCACCTTCAGTGCTGGCGGTTTTTGTTGATACTTTTTTTCTGTCCACATTCTGTTCAGGACACAAACAAAAGAGGTTGATATAAACATCTTATTAGCTGCATCAAACTGACTATACAACACTTTTAATAATTTATTTCAAAGGAAGAAGACATTTTTATTATCTTTTTCATTTAACGAGATAGTAAATTGGTATAGAATTATTGGTTTAGCAGCTTTAATTTGCTTTAAATTTTATAATTACAAAGCTATAGGAGTTGTAATAGCTCAGACACTCTCTTAACAATGACAATGGTTTATTTCAAATACATGTTTGCTGACATGTGATACCTTCTTTGAATTGACAATTTCTTAGTATTGGTTTGAAAAAAAAATTTACTGTATCGAACTTTATTCAGCATCAAGTGTCCTCTTCTTTCCAGTGAAGGCATATCTCTCTAGCGCTTTGCTTGAGATGTTTTCTTTCGGCAGGCGTTTCAATGCAGTTTTGAAGTTATGTCCACACAGCCTGCAAGGTGAAAGGAAAAGTAAACATCAATTCGTGAATATACAAACACTGGCATCCGGCTTATAATCCAATCTGACCTATATCAAGGGCTTACGCACTAACGCACGTGCGTACAATTGATTTGAAAAATCGAAAGTTTAAAAACGCCAAAACCGCTATAAAAAACATCGCCTTACCAGGATAAGGCATATATTTGCCCTCATAATTAGTACAGAGAAATTTATTTTGAACGGATTTGCCTAGAACGATATTACAAAAATCATATCTATAAGCACAAACAGGCTAATTTAACATTAAGGTATATATTTTACGGTACGATACTTTCTTGATCAGCTCATCTTTCCCCGCCTTTTTCATGTGTTCTAATAGTAATTAAAAATACATTCAATATGCCAACCTGTTAACTCAATGGTTACACATAGCTGAGATCGGACTAGGGCAATGTTCTGTAACATCTGCATGAAGGCTTAGATATTAATTATTTCATTTCTGCCATGATTCATGAAGAAAGTAAACGTAGCTAGGTATGCAACAACATGTATGTAAGCATGAACAGTGTTAAGATATAACTATTATATTATTTACTACAAAAACAATTTAAATATTTTATCAACTTACTTGAAAAAAAAATGTTATGAATTATATAAGCACTGAAACATCTTTATTGTTCTTATGCATACGTATATGAGTCCTTAATTTGTGTTAAAATATTCGCGTTTTTGTATATTATTGACTAATTAAATGGCTCATAAAAAGAAAAAAAACATGGCTCCAATTTTTCAAATTTGGCTCATCCATTGGTTCCAACAAATCATAGCGCTGAAGGCACTGGAGTTGTGTGTGTCTCAAATTAAAGCATGATCTTGGTCGTGGGCTCTCATGCATTTAGGTTTCAACTTTTTCTTTCGTTTTTTTTCGTCTCCAGTATTCTTATTTTTCTTTTTATATAGTGTCTCTTTTATAAATATTTCTGTCTCCAAATCTTTCTCGTTTTCTTATCTCAGTCACTCTATCTCATCCGCGATTCCTTACCCGCTTTTAAAGTAACTAGCGACATTTTTGTCCATTGTCTTCTCTCATTACACGTTTTTTTCGACACACGAATAAAGGTAGACTATAGTGAAAGAAAAAAATGAAGGTTTTACTAGTAAAGAAATTCAAGAGCTATAAAGAGGAAGAGACTTTGAAAAGGAGAGTAGCTAAAGAGCTGGATACAGTGAACGTTGCTATTAGTTGAAGAGATAGAGATAGCCGGAGATGGGAAAGAGGAGACCATAGAGCAAGGGTATTTAAGATGGAATAGTAAAAAGAAAGAATTAAGGTAAAATCTGTGCATGAGAGCCCACGACCAGGATCATGCTGTAATTGAGACCTAAACCGTAAAGGCCGATCGAGTTCGCACCCGACGAACGTTAGGGTATGTCTGCATTGTGCAGAAACTTACTCGGGTCTGACTGCCGTCTCACATAATCCACACTTTATATACCCTACTTGTAATATCTTTCGAACGGGTTTTAAATTGGTTCTATATTTAGATTTATTAGTCTTTTCTGAAAATGACTGTATTTCTTTGAACATTAATTATTTCACTGAAATATGTTACATACTAAGTTATTTTACCTTCCAGAAGCTCAACAAAATACAAATAACTAACTCAGTGTTTTCAAAACAGAGCTTATTTTAGTATTTATATTTTATCTAAAGAATGGGAGTCGTTTTATTAACTAGACAAAGGACAGTGTTATAGGTGTTTTAAATCGGTTTACAATAAGGCTCCAAAGTTGGCCCAGTGGTAACGACTCTGTCTACAACTCCTCTCAGTATCACTCCACGTGGGTTCGTAGCTCGGAGGTGAAAAATTTAGTGCTAGATTATAATACCAGACTATTAATTTTATTGACTTTAAAACTTAATACCATAATCATTTCTGCATTTGAATTATTGGCTTCTATTTTTATCGTTTTGAAAAGGACCTACAGTTAATCTATTGAGCTATTATTCAAGATTCATATCTCATTCAAAGTTGTTTTTTAACTAAATGATTGAAGCAAACGCTAGAAAGGTTCAATTTCAATCCCGGGGCGTATACTATAGTTTATAATCGCAATGTTTCGGACATGTAAACATATTTCGGGTACCCCAAATATTTGGATAATAAGTTATCACAATGTCAGTATAAGAACGCTTAAAGACGATCGCGACAGTTTCATCTTTCTTTTTTTCCCAAACGTTTAGAATTTCATGACACCGTTATTTTGAAACAAAAAGTACAAACAAACAGTATTTGTTTTAAACTTTAATCTTTCTAATGTAAAAACATTGATTTTTTTCTGATTTTTTCAATGAATACTTTTTTGGTTTCAGTCCATATACCGAGGTAGTGTTATCCTAATGCATTAGTTAAAAATACTGCGCGTTTTTATCATATTTCATTATGATTTTACAGTTTTTGTATGTACTTATCACCCTTTAAAATGCTCCTACGGCGTTCCAGGGGCATTTTCCCCTGGGGAAGCATGCCCAAAGACCCACCCTAGCCATGGTGCGTATACCGATATTGGGTCCAGGCACGCCATTGTATATTCATGTACTATGGAGACGAGGTAAACAGCTCCCTCAATTGGCCCCTGAATATATGTCAAATTGGATAAGAATGTGTATACAAAATAAAACTCAACAGTGTTTATAAAAAAAAAAACAATACAAGATTGTGTATCAGTATATGAACATGTAGTACGATATCTCATACACAACAAGTTTTATTTCTTTATTTTTTTAAGTTAGGATGCAATCAAATTTTACGAAGTGACCGTCGCGAAAACCCACGACATAACAAAAAAATGCCTTATGCTAACATACATGCAAGAATAAAATATTAAAATCAAATGGTATTTAAGGTCAGGTTTAAATGGTCATTTGTGTTTATACGTTAAATGGACTTACCCGGTTTAAGATGACCAAACATCTGAAGAAAATTCAAACTCAAAGAGCATGGTGGCATGGGAATGCAGTCAAAATCAAAACGAGGCTAATATTTGATTTTTTTTTTAACATTCTTTTTTAATTTAAATGTTTAGTTTCAATTAAACAAATGATATTAAATCAAATAAAAATATTAGAAAGATTTAGCACATTTATCTTCCCTACTTATTAATATAAAATTGTTTCCTATGTACTTTTTGAACCTACACTCCAAGGAGAGTTACATACTTTGTGAAAGTAATTTTTGATATCAGCCCGATATAGGACCGATATGTGGAAACGATCTGAATTTTATATAGACAAATCCTTGTTTATTTACACTTGCACAACAAGATATGTTTATGTGCTGTTGATATTTACATTTGGATTCATGATACAATTTACTCTATGCTACTGGATCTGCAGGTTGGGATATCGGCTGTATATCGGCCCGATGTCGCAAACTGATATCAGTGTACTGATATCGGCACGATATACCCATGCTTGCTGGGATAATGTTGATATACCCTTAAAATGTTCAAAGTGGTATATAAATATATTTAAAAGTATATTTGATATTGATACACCTACAACCAAAAGCAACGTGCATATACATGAAAGGGGGTAACAGCGATTTAGGAGCCAATTGGCACTTTTCAATATGGAATAAGCATACTGTCACACTGTATAACTTGTCAATTCATAACACTACTAATTATGATAAAGACGTCGTGCAAGTTTAATTTACAGAAACAGCGGGTCTAAATATTTCCACTAGGCAATACTACATGCTTCTCAGCTATAGGTCTTTTAGTTCGGCAGATATTCCTGAAGTGTGAAGTCCATGTTCATCGGGATAGAACACTGAATTATGTCCCTAGATTTTCTCTTTCAAACATGTTACAAGGGATACATATATATATGTATATATAGAGAGAGAGAGGGAGTGTGTGTGTGTTGTTGTTGTTGTTGTTGTGTGTGTGTGTGTGTGTGTGTGTGTGTGTGTTATTATTCCGGGCCGGCAGGAGCCGGTCCGGTTACTGATACGGTTTTGCCAGGCTAAGCTGTATAATGAGTTTCTTCGTGCCTGTCATTACTTTTAATTTTGTACAAAGGTTAGAAAAATGTAAAAAAATATACTTTTTTGAATTTAAAAAAATCAATGATGATGAACAGATATAACCATTCTGTAGATTTTTTTTATTTACATATTTTCTTTCCTTATCTGCAGGATATTATTATATTGTACTTACACGTATTCGTCGTTTTCGTGCTTTCTGCAAATGGAAATGGCTGTTTTATACTTTGGGAATACAAACTTAATAACACAACATTATTGATGAAATTGATGAAATTTTCAATGGAACTTTTATCAGCCATACAGGTAAAGTGAAAGCTGGATCTTTTATCGAGTAATGTTCAGACATCCTCCTGTCAGTACGAAACTAATAGTTGCGAACGTTTTATAGCGGGGAACCAGCGAAACGGATATGACGCAAATTTTCCCGCCATTTTGCAGAACCCAGCTAACTGGAAGAATAATCAAGCTCGAAGACTGTCACAACATACAGATTAACGCCAACAACAATGGTAAGAGCCATCCAAGCAAACTTTCACCAAGGCTGTGAACTTTTCCAGCCATACAATGGTGTACAATGTACAGCAATTGCTCTTATAGCCCTGTTAACGTTCATGCAACATATGCCTGATCGCCAATTTCATTGTCTCGAGACTTGAATCAAATCACACCCACTGGCCTCGACCAAATCATCTTAAAGTAAACGGTACATATTTATATGGATTTATTTCTGAACGTTTATCATTGTCACAAGAATATCTATTACTCCGGAATTTACCAACCCATTTACCATCAACTTTGGTTCCACTGATAGAATCTATTACACCTTTGATCAATTTTATGGTGTGGTAAATGGGCCAGTAAATGCTGAGACAGGACAGATGGCTTATATTGATGCTTTTCATCAGAGTATCCAGATATCGCCATTTCTTCTTTCTACATTTGGTGACAGTACTGTAGCAGTCATGGTTGATATTCCACAGGGAGTTGTGTATGTGTTTGATTCACACCAAAGAAACACTTCCGGATTTCCAAGTGAAAATGGTAGTGGTGTTCTGTTAAGTTTGAGTCTTTTGACGAATATATTCAGTATATTTATATTGCATATGGTATGTTGCCCTATGAGATAACACCTGTTCAGTGTGAAAATTCTTTCAATAAAACAAACCTATTTACCTCCAAGTCAGTTAAAAAATCAACACATTCAGAATCTGTTAAGAAATTAGATTGTAATGCACATAAAACAGATTTAAATGTAACCAGTACTCATAATTACTTTTGTAGGCCTGATAAAAGAAAAGAAAATGCAGAAAAATAAAAAAAAAAACATTTTTGACATCGAAAATGACAGTTTTCATAATGATCATTTTCAGCAAAACAGTAATGTGAACAGTTGCCATAACTATTGTCTTCCATCAAATAGAAAAAGAAAGGTACAGAAAATCAAAAAAGGTCAATTTGCAAATGCCTTTCTTGACATAAATAATGTAAGTAATGAGCCTTCATTGCAGCACAACTACAGTTTGATATATGACCAGAATTACACTCCTAATGAAGAAACCATCTCAGTTGCAGCCTTTTTGACAGTTGAAACATCTGCAGAAAACAGTTTAAATTATCTGACTGATCCACATCATGTTAGTGAATATGAAAGTTATATAAGGGAACGACCAAGCTATTTCTGTAGATGTTGTGACCGGTTTTTATTTTCTGACCAGTTGTATAAGTTAAAGGAGCTTACTGTAAATGGAAATGAAGAGTTTAGCAAAAGAGACCATTTTTGTAGCTTTTGCTACCAAAAAATTAAGAAGCATGAAGTGCCATATATGACATCAAATCAAAATAAACTTAATGTTGAAGAAATCCCAGATGTTTTAAAATGTCTCAGTACAGTTGAAAAAAAACTTATTGCTTTAGTTGAAATATTTATGACTATTGTTGTCTTACCTGGGGGACAACTTGCAGAAAAAGGCTTGATTCTTAATTTGCCATTTGATGTCCAAATTGTCGCAAATCAGTTGCCCCGTAATACAAAAGATCTCAATCTGTTCACAGTTCATTTCTTGCATAATAAGCATGAGGTAAATGAAAATTATACATATGAGGCAAATCCTACAAAACTGAAAAAAGCTTTGCTTTGGTTGAAAGAAAATAATGCATTATATAAAACAGTTGAATTTCCAGCAGATATTGGTGACAGTAGCTCTTGTGAAAATATTGAAAATGATGAAAATATTTTTGATATGGATTGTTATTCTGTAACACCTTTGAACTGTTCTCTTCCAAATTTAGATGTTAGAGACTTCATTCAGAGTAACAGAATTGAAATCCCCCACATCACTGATAAGCCAGTAAACATTTATGAAATGGATGCTGGAGAAGAAAAAGCATTTCCATGGTTATTTCCAAGTGGCCTGTACGGTTTTAATTACAACAGAAAAATGCAAATCCCACGCTCTATGTATTTTAAACACAGATTACATATGGCTTTACTAAAATCTGAGGTTAATGTTAAAATGAGGATGACAGAAGGCGCTGGAAACAGAAGTTGCATGTCTGCATCAGATATTAAAAATCTAAATCAAAATTCTGACGTTATAGAAAATTCATATATGTTCATGAAGAATATTCGTGGCACAGTTGCCTATTTTCGCAATCAGCTCTATAACCTCCTTGCAATGTTTAAATTACTAGGCCCTCCTACTCTTTTTATGACATTGTCAGCAGATGATTTACATTGGAAAGAACTAAGCATGAGTATTCACAATGTTGATTTTGAAAACGTACCTGATGACAACAACTATTCTGGAATTAAAAAAGATCCTCTCATAACAGCTGTACATTTTGAAAGACGATTCAAAAGTTTGATGAAATATGTCATTCTTAATGGGGTACAGCCATTACGTAAAGTAAAAGATTACTTTGCACGTGTTGAATTTCAAAATCGTGGAAGTCCACACATACACATGTTTTTCTGGATCGATGAGGTGCCATCTGTTATTAGTCAAAATACAAGTCATGACCTGGAAAAATACATCAACAACACCATTCATTCATGTATACCAGATAAAAATGATGATCCTGAAATGAATCACTTAGTTTGCAAGCTGCAAACACATAGCCAAACTTCATACTGTTGTCGTAATTTCAAGACTTCTTGTCGGTTTGGATTTCCAAAGAAAGAATGTGATAAAACAAAAATATTTACAAACATAAATCTATCCAGTAAAAATAAAGGCAAGTTTTATTGCACTAAGCGGTACAAAAATGCTTCTATGATTAATTCATTTAATCCAGTAATTTTGCGCCATTGGCCTGCAAATATGGACATTCAAATGATTTGCAATGCAGAAGGTGCTGCTTACTATGTTTGTAGTTATATTTGTAAATCTGAGCCTGGTGAACTGAAAAATGCTTTAGGAACTCTTATTCATGAAGTCTTCCAAAGCAACCCTGATATTCCAAAACATGTGAAGTTATACAAAATAGGTCTTACTGTATTGCGTCATAGACGATAGAGCAGTCAAGAGGCTGCCTATAGATTAGGAAATCTCAAATTGATACATTCAACCAGACGCATTGTATACCTTAACACAAGACAGCCTCGTCAACGGTACAAAATGTTGAGGAAACGTGAAGAAATTGAAAGCTTACCAGATGATTCTACTGACATCTTCATGACAAATACCTATGATTACTATCGTTGCCGCCCTACTTCTGTGCAGGAAATGAGTCTTTACAAATTTTGCTCTTGGTATGAAAAGACCACTGTACCCCCTTCCAGCAAAAGTACTTTAGAGAGAATATATATATCAAAGTACAATATATGGATGAAGAAAACTAAACATGCATTTGTCATCAGAACGCCAGCTTTTAGTGAAGATTATTACTATTCCATTTTATTAATGTTACTTCCTCATAGATGTTAGGATGAGTTGTTAACTCCATACTTGAATGCAGAGGAAGCATTTATAAACAAAAGAGATCTTTTAGATACTTCTATTAATTTCACTCATTTTTCATTTGCAGAGCAAATAGACAATGCAATGAGAAAAATAAATCTATTGACATTTGTAATTCAACTGCAGATAACACTTTGGATAATGAGGCTTCTCATATTAATGAAACCAGTATTTTTAATTCATGTTCTCAAACACTTATACCAAATTGTCAAACAGAATCTGAAATTGGTAATTTTGAAAATGATACTCATTTACAATCTCTTCACTGTTAAATGTCTTTAAGTGAATTCCATGAGGCTTTAAAAAAAGCAACCAGCAATGGTTGCCATTCAGTATATTAAGAAAAAGTTTGAAGAGAAAGATTTACCACTTCATGTGTTTATAACTGGTGGTGCTGGGGTTGGAAAGACTTTCACAACAAAGATTATTGTAGCATACTTACAATTATTTTGTGCCAAAATTTCAAATTCCAACCCTGTGATTGTATGTGCTCCAACTGGAACAGCTGCTAATAATATAAACGGGCAAACTTTGCATTCGTGCTTGAAAATACCAGTGTCTGACTATCTTGAATATTTGGCTTTATCAAGTTTTACATTAAACAATCTAAGGAAAAAATTTGCATGTGTTCATACCATTATAATTGATGAAATCAGTATGGTCAGTTCTCAGATGCTGTCCTTCATAAGTCGCAGATTATCAGAAATCAGAAATGACAATCACCCGTTTGGTGGTTACAGTATTATTGTTGTTGGAGATTTATTTCAGTTGAGACCAGTTAAGGGTAGTTTCCCATTTAAAAATACTCTTTTATGGTATCTATTTCACCCTATCTTCTTAAAGGAAAATATGAGACAGAATGGAAAACTTCTTTTTTTGAAATGTTATACAGAGTTCATATTGGTTTGCCAAATGAACAAGATATTCATTTATTGAAATCAAGATTGCTTTATACCAATCCCATCAATTTTTCAAAACAGTTACACATTTTCCCCACCAGAAAACAGGTAAATGATTATAACAACTATTGCTTGGCAAGACTGACTCGCCTGTTATAAAAGTACAAGCTACACACTATTTTTCAACCAGTGATGACCATTCTCTAGGCAATGTTCACAGTGCACTTATACCAGCAGATGATGGCGTGGCTTGGAGTTTAAACAATGTTCTTTATATTGCAGTTCAAGCAAGAGTAATGCTGATCAGAAATATCTTTACTGAGGGAGGCCTTGTGAATGGTGCATTGGGAACTGTTACAGAAATTTTATTTTCTTCTGAGTGTTCAAAGATACCAACATGTATAAATGTTTTATTTGATGATCCAAAAGTTGGCAGGGTATCTAGTGTTGTAGATGACACAACGCCACACTCTCCTATAGAGATCTCTCCAATACAACATAACTTTGTGTATCAGGCTCGTCATATTGTCAGATCTCAGTTTCCTCTGGTTTTAGCTTGGGGATGCACAGTTCACAAAGTGCAAGGTTTGTCATTATCCTCAGCAGTTATTGATTTGGGTTCATCTGTATTTGATAAGGGCATGACATATGTTGCATTAATGGGAATGCACACTATTCAGGTGTAACATTAATAAGTCTTGATCCTTCAAAGATACGAGTTTCTGATGATGTTGTCATACAGTATGAAAGATTCAGTGATTCATTTTGAAGCTGGAAAACATGAGTCCATGGGACTCACATATTTTGAAACAATGAGTCCCAACCCAAAAACAATGAGTCCGCAGGTTTCGTTCACTAAAACACATAGAACTGTGTTGGAATAGAATCATTTATTCATTCCAGTAATCATAGTAATAACAAAGAACATTTCATCACAACCAATACTGACAAGCAGGAAACAAAAAATGACTAGAGCAATGTAACACTGACTAGTTATACTATGGCACAATCAGCAAAACACCAGTCCAGTGTAGTGCATTTTTTTTAACGAATATATTTTATTTTCAGAACACTTAACATTTAAATAAGCCTGTTTTCAATTGCACCTTAAAGACATCTCAAAAATGACCCCAAACCCCCCAATGTGTAATTTATTAAGTTATAATAATAATTACTTTCCACAAGTGATGATCTTTTGCAGCTCATGCCCAGAAACATTTACTGAAATCTGAGGTCCCAGCTAGTGGTTTTAAAGGCCAGGAACATTTTGATCATTCATTGCATTTTGAACTACTCCGACTGTTGAAATTCACAAGACTTAAATCTCCCTTCTGTACCAGTAGTTTATGATCAGGTAATGAAGCATGCCTCGTGAGAGTACTGTTCTGGAAATTTCTATTTTTAACCACTTTGTTCATGCCATTAGTTTTTTTGTTGTCGGTACACAGCTTACAGAACATGAAGTCACTGTCTGCAGAATAGCCCTTTTCGTATCCTAGCCAGGAGTATAATTTCATCCAATGGTCTTGAAACTTTCTTTCCTTTTTCGTTGAATTATTGTTACTGTCCGTCGTCGAAGTAACATTGTTAGATTTCTCCGATTCCGATGGCTTATTACCCCACAAACCAGTCAATCTTGACTGATTTTGGTCAATTTTGGGTATTTTTCTCGGAGGCATATTTATGTACATCCGGGGATCTTGTAAACAACGCTATCAACCAAGTATTTACACCGATAAATGTGATTGGTTTAAAAATCCCAATAATCCAATCAGAGTACGCGTAACATAAACGGTTCATTTTCTAACGGTGTTACCGTAGATTTTGACCACCGGTGTCTCGTAACAAATGAAATTGCTATTTCTCGCCAGCCGAGTTAAGAAAAACATTGCGCAAGTTCTACAAGCGAAAGCGCTGTCTTTGAATTCATTGCGTCCGCGGTGAAAAGCTTGCATCTCTGACGCAGGACGCACGGCAAAATGAATCGCTGAAGATTAAGAAATCTTGGGAAATAGCTTTCCTCCTTTGTCCAAAATCAGTAACAATTTTGTGATTTTAACATATACATGGCAAACAAATTCAGCTATGCACAAAATTCAGATTTGAATTAAATACACTATTCAGTACCTCTTCTAAGATAATGGCCTAATTTAGCCAATAACTGAATAAAATAACCTTTCGAAGCAACAAAAATTTCATATCAACAAATTAGCTGGGTTGTGCTAATTCAGTCACTGTTCTCTACTTTCATCTTCCTTTACTCACATAAGTATATATCTGATGAAGCTTTATTTGAAAGTCATTTTCATATTTCTTTTCCAAACATTTACACCTGTCATTTAAACCATGTTTAATTGAAAATTAGTGTTAAAATTTTTATATAATTGACATTATTTATAATTTTGCAGTCTGACAAAGAAACAACCAAAATGTTAAAAGTGTACAGAAAGTCTACAGATTTGCTGACTTATCACAACAGACAACAAAATCGTGAAATGTCTTACTTCAATGTTGTGGCCGGTGAAGGTGACAAAGTCTACCACTTGAGAGTGTACTTAAAAAACAAATACCAGCAAATCGTAGAAGGGATGAGCTATAAGTTCATGAACATCGTTAAGAAAAGCGAGGATGAATTCTGGGTAACCGGAAACAGCACCATCGCCTTCTCCAGTATTGTAGAAACAGATGCTGCAGTGAACATTCCACCACTACCTGAACAGAGACCACCAGAAGGTGTACACAAAACCTTGTTCCCGGGCTATCAAAACACCAGAAAAATCCACTGTATTTGGAAAAGTTGTAAAGGTATTTTATTAGATTTTATACCACAGTAAAATTCTTTTTTGTTTATTACAAGAATATTGCAAGCCATGTTAAAATGCATGTTAATACATAATACAAAAAAAACACATGAAAATATATATAGTATACATTACTTATGGATTTGAAAACAAGTGTAACTCACATTCAGCTTTCATATATTTCAACTGGCAAAGGTGGGCATTTCAGTTTGTTTTTTGTTTTTTTTGTTTTTTGTTGTTTTTTTTGCTGCCAACATTGATAAAAAGCCTTGGCCTCATTATTTTTGGATGGATCATTGCTAAAACTGCGAAATCAAGACACATTAGGAATGCAATTAGGAAATAAAGCTGATTATGTTTGAAATTAAAGGAAGACTGTGTGATTTAAAAAAAAAACTGTTGGAAAGTAGGCTTTAATAGACCTCTGTTAAATAATGTGAAGAAAAACAGTATTATTTATTTTAAGATCAACCCTCTACTTGTATTAAGATTTATATTTTAGTTTTCTTTTTCAAGGTACCAGAATGTTTGATTAGAATTCCCCAAAAATGTTGCACACAAGAAACAAAAGTGTCTTTTGATTAATACCTCACATTTTGTATATTTGATCAATGTTTTATGCCATCAAAAACTCTCAGCTGAAAAAGTGTTAACAGTGTGAGTTATTGTTTACAAAGGAAAGAATAATATTCAAGTTTCATTTAGGATTTTTTTTTTTTGCAGTCATCGCCTTTGCTCTACAGACGGGAAGGTACTTTGGCTGTCAAATCTTTGCTAATCAAGGATGAAGAGAGTGTTGCTAAAGTCTGTCTCTTTGGTGAAAATGCACAGCAGACCTACAACAAGGGTAACATGATTAAAGTTACATCAGTGTATCAAAAAAAGTTCAACAACATCAACCAGCTAACATGTAGTCCAACCAGTGTCTGTGAAGTGAGTAATTTTCATTTATTCAATGAATTTTATTCCTTTATTTAAACCATTAAGCCTAGAGTTTAGATATTTGGTATGTAGCATCATCTTATGGACCATTACAAAGATTGTTCAAATCATAGCCCTACAATGATAAGTGCACCAGGGGTCACTTGTTTTACATGAGCTGTATAGGAAAAACTTTAGAAAATATTCTCCTATGAATCCATAAGGCCTAGAGCTTAGATATTTGGTATGTAGCATCATCTAATGGTCCATTACCAAGATTGTATAAGTCATGGCGCAACGGTGATAAATGACCATGCATTTGGGGTCACTTGTTTTACATAGAGTTATATTGGAAAAACTTTAATTAAATCCTTCTCCTATGAAAGCATAAGGCCCAGACCTTAGATATTTGGTATATAACATCATCTAATGGACCACTACTAAGATTGTTCAAATCATGGCCCTTCAGTGATAAATGACACCGCACCAGGGGTCATTTGTTTCACATAGTCTAGAGTTTTATTGGAAAACTTTAAACTAAGCAACGAAAGCATTATTTCTCAGGTGAGCGATTCAGGGCCATCATGGCCCTTTTGTTTTTTATACATATATAAATATTGTTATTTCATTTTTGTTTCTTACTGTTTTGTATTTTTTAAACCATGATTAGAATAATTGTTTGTTTTATCTTCTTTTCATAAAAATCTTCCATTAATATATATCTGTCATAACATTTGTGCTTGAAAAATCTTCATTCCATTCACATTGATTCATTTGAAATTTAAATTTATCATAGTTATTGAACAGAGCAAAACATATCTTTTATATTTGTTTATGATAGTTGTTTAAGGAAACAAATATATTTTACTTGTGTAATAGCAAACATTTGTATGTATGTAAAGGGACCTGGGCCAGTATAACTGTGTCCTGGGATCCAGCCTTACGGCAAGTACTTTATTTATAAACAAACATCCATTAAAACCTTTTCAATATTCTTTTTAACTCAGTTGTTAAAGCTTTTATAAAGAAAAACAGTTTGCCGTAAGGTACTGTTTTTAACTTTTTCAAACATAAAAAATACATACTTCCTGATAATGACAGTCAATTTTCAAATGATAACTTCAACATTTCTGTCAAATCTGAATTTTTAAATATGTGCATGAAAGTCAAAAGTTGCTTTGCATTAATAAAATATATGGCAGACGGGCAGATGTATGAAGCCTACCATTGCACAAGCGTAGCATTGCCTAAATGTAGGAATAAGTGAATCACTTATATATCTTAGTATTGATATTGGGATGGTGCACTCCAATGGTAATGATGATAAGGCGTTAATGATCAAGTTTTGGGATGACTGAAATTTACACGTGCCACCAGAGTGATAATTACTTGTGTTCAAGATGAGCTGATTAATAAAGACAAAGCAGCATTTTTATTCCTGTATGTGAGGGTTTTTAGCTCACCTGAGCATAGCTCAGGGTGAGCTTTTGGGATACTTGATTGTCCGTCGTCCGTCAACAATTTGATGTTTACACACTAGAGGCCACAATTTTGATCCAATCTTCCTCAAACTTGGTCAGAATATTTGTCTTGATGATATCTTGAACCCTTTTGAAAATGGGTCAGGTTGGATCAAAAAGTAGGTCAGTAGGTCAAATCTTAGAAAAATCTTGTCGTCCGTCAACAATTTTGATGTTTACACACTAGAGGCCACAATTTTGATCCAATCTTCCTCAAACTTGGTCAGAATGTTTGTCTTGATATATCTTGACCCTTTGAAAATGGGTCAGGTTGGATCAAAAAGTAGGTCAGTAGGTCAAATCAAAATCTTGTTTATACACTAGAGGCTACAATTTTTATCCAATCTTCCTCAAACTTGGTCAGAATGTTTGTCTTGATGATATCTTGATCCCTTTTGAAAATGGGTCAGGTTGGATCAAAAAGTAGGTCAGTAGGTCAAATCTTAGAAAAATCTTGTTTATACACTAGAGGCTACAATTTTTATCCAATCTTCCTCAAACTTGGTCAGAATGTTTGTCTTGATATATTTAACCTTTAAAAGGGCAGGGCGGACCGAAAAGTAGGTCAATAGGTCAAATCTTAGAAAAATCTTGTTAACACACTAAAGGCCACAGTTTTGTCAATCTTCCTCAAACTTGGTCAGATTGTTTGTCATGATGATATCTCGAACCAGTTTGAAAATGGGTGGGGCTGGATAGAAATGTAGGTCAGTAAGTCAAATCTTAGAAAAATCTTGTTTATACTCTGAGGGCAACATTTTTGGTCCAATCATCCTCAAACTTTGGCAGAATGTTTGTCATGATGATATCTTTTGTGGATGGGGTCAGAAAATTCCTGAACATTGTTTCACCTCATCATCTTAATTCTAAAGCAATCTGTTTTGTACAGGCAGTGAATGATACTTTTCTCAGGTGAGCGATCTAGGGCCATCTTGGCCCTCTTGTTATTTTTTAATTCATTTTTAATGCCATTATTTAAAAATATGAAAAAGTCTTTAATATATATATGAATTGATCTATCAAGTCATAATATGAAAACGTATTTTCAGAGATGTTAATACCTAGACAATACCTTTAATGTAGCTTCATAGTATTTTTTATTAAAAGACAAATACTTAACAATTTAAAAAAATATTTGTCACTTTAAAACTGTTTTTTTTCCCCAAATACATTCAGCAGCTGATATATTTTCAATGCGATCAAAGATTGAACTTTTCGTATTGTTATTATTAATGTTATATCAATGTATCACTGAAATATTTTATAAATATATTTTCTATATTTAAGTATTGCTCTTCCTCGTAACGTTCTGTGCATATATAAAGAAGTTAATCATATGATTTGCAACATCTTTGTGTTAAAATATGTAATAAAATAAAGATGGTACGCTTCACACCTATAAAGTCGTACGCTCGTCCTGGTACGCTAGTGTAGTGGTATGCTTCGTCATACATTCATAACATAAAACTGTACTGTGCCAAAAGTAATCTTTACAAGCTGTTGTTTTATGATGCAAGATGTGAATGCTGCATACTTCTTTTCTAGTCATCAGTTCATAATATTATTGCAATACTATGTACCATTTCAGGCATGATTATCATGATTTTGTCCTTTGAATTTTGAAAGAGTACATATTTATGTAGTTCTTACACAGTTTTTATACCTCTGAGAAGAGAGCCATTGTTTCTGTTTATACATGTATGAATATTGTTTGATTTTAATTTGTTACTGTTTTGGATTTCCAAACCATTTTGTTTGATTTATCTTCCTTTTAGTTAAATTTGCATTTATATATCTTTGTCATGACATTTGTGCTTAAAAAATATACATTCCATTTCATCTTTTCAACTTGAAACTTAAATTTACTATAGTTGTTGAGCAGAACCAAACATATCTTATATATTTATTTATGATAGTTATCTAAGGAAACAATATATTTTACTTGTGTAGTGACAAACATTTGGGGGGTCCTCCGTGGCCGAAAGGGTAAAGTCGCTGACTTAAACTCTCACTCAGCCCCTCACCTCGTGGGTTCGAATCCCGGCAGGGTCATTCGGATTTTCATGTGAGGAAGCTTTCCAGCTGGCTTGCGGAAGGTCGGTGGTCTGTGCATTCGGGGTTTCCTCCACCTCTAATTAGCTGGACGTCGCTATATGACTGGAATACTGTCGCAGCGACGGTAAACCCAAAACACACACACACACAAACAATTGTACACATAGGGACCTTGGGCAGTTTAACTTGAATGCGACTGGGTGTGGTATCATACCACAAACATTCTCATATAATGTAAAAAATCTTGGACAATATAGCAATATTGTAACTTAAGTGTGGAATTTTTCCATTTACCTACATTGTCATTCAATTAAAATAGGAATTAAGGCCCCAAGACATTATAACTATCATATGACTAGGTGTGTGTGTCATTCATAAAAAAGACCTGGGACAGTATTACAATTATGTAAATGGGTGTGGTATCACACCATATACCTAAATTTTCATTAGTAGAAATTGGGAACAGTATTACAATAATGTGACAGAGTGTGGTATCACTCAATGTCTGAGACTCGCTTCCAAAGTGGTTATTTATATCGACTTACGACTAAGTACGGCAAATGTTAACATTTTTACCCATAGCTGATAATGGAGAGAAACGTAACAAATCAGGCGTGGATCTCAGACAATGGGTATCACTATATGTACCTACATTATCATGCATAAATAAACACCTGGGACAGTATCACAATTATGTGAATGGGTGTGGTATCACACCACATACCACCATTGTCATAAGTAGAAATCGGGGACATTATAACTATTGTGACTGGGTGTGGTATCACTCCATGTACCAATATTGTCATGCATTAGTAGAGACCTTGGACAATTATTTCAATTATAATGACTCTTGCATAAAAAATAATATTTTAATTATATTCTAAAGTCTGATCACAATCATATAATGAAACTCAATCAAACTTATCCACACAACATGAAGAGTAAAACTTATGTTCATGAATCCAGACTAAGAATAAATATAAACGGCAAAAATTTTATTTATAAGCAAACATTCCTTAAAACCTTTTTAATATTTTCAACTCAATTGTTTAAGCTTTTGTAACAAAACCAAAGTTTTCCACAAGGTTTTTTTTTTTTTTTTTTTTTTTTTTTTTTTAATTACAAAAAAATGCATTCTTCCTGATAATATCAATTTTCAAATGTGAATTCAATATTCTGTCAGATTACAAAATATTTGCATGTATGTCAAAATTGCTTTGCCTTTACATAATATACAACTGCACTGGGGGCCGCCGTGGCCGAGCGGTTACAGTCGTGGACTACAAATCTCTCAGCCCCTCACCGCTGTGGGTTCGAATCCCGGTAGGGACTTCGGATTTTTCATGTGAGGAAGCCTTCCAGCTGGCTTGCGGTAGGTCGGTGGTTCTACCCGGGTACCTCTGTGTACTCGGGGTCTTCCTCCACCTGTAATTAGCTGGACGTCGCTATATGATTGAAATAATATCGCAGCGACGGTAAACCTCAATACAACAATAACAACTGCACTGTGCCAAAAAAATTTACAACCTGTTGTTTTTTAGTGCAAGATGTGTATACTTCTTTTCTAGTCACGTAATTACTTAAAATACAGGCGTATTGTTTTTTTTCCTGATTTGTTTTATTTTCGTTTATAAAAAATCGTTGAAATCAACCCGATTCTTTGACGCTTGCGTCAATATTTTCTTGTATACCGTTTAAGATAAGGTATAAAGTAAGAGAAATCAGTGAAATGTGAAAATGTAAACTAATGGATAAGACATAAAATAGCTTTTTTCCTCACCACAAAAATTCCTAAGTGTAACTACTTCATACAGAACTGTTGGCCCATTGGTGTAGATGTTGGCCAAACAGATGTAATCGGTGATGGCTATGTGTTCGATTGCTGGTTTGGGATACATTTTAATAGTCTCTTTATAAAATACTTAAAACTCTTTGTGGCCATTTTGAAAGGTAAAGTCAATGGACTTTTATATGAATTGCATATAGAAGCAGAATTTTTCGTTATAAAAACCCCATAAATCAAAATGCATTAGCCACTAAAAGGCTCTTAAAATTCTTATTTTTATAATAAATATTTATCATATGGGTATATGAACAAAAAACAATAAGTAAAGAAAAAAGTAATGGATCATCCCTAAACAAAATAGTAAGTTTTAACCTTTAAACTTATCAAAATATTATTTCCGTATTCAAAATGATACATTAAAGCTGTCCAATTATAAACATATTTCAGTAAGATAAACGGAAAAATAAAAGCACAAAAGTGATTTAAAAATAGCAAGTATACTCAGATTTCGGCCTGCATTATCATAGCCTTACAAAATTGCAGCCAAAAAAGTGTCTTATCAGTCCCTATGACATCACAAGGGAACTGTGAATAATAATGGTGGTTTCTATTAAACAGTATCCAGCAAATCTTGTCAAGATCGTCATCGACAAAACTTCAACCGTTTACTCGTTTTTACGGCGGTGCAATATCAACATGGCAGAACCAGCATGAATGTTAAATCAGAAATGTTTATATTAAGTCTGTGCATAAAGTTAAATCAGATAAAAAGATATTAGCAGGTCCCAGGATATACTGAAATCGAGTTCAGCGGTACAGCAAGATCGTAATAAATAAGCATTGCTTAAAGTTGGGATTTTACCTTATTGATGCAATAAATACAGAAATAAGGTGAAAATATGACAATTCAATATTTCTTTAAACGATATAAAAATATTGCCTCTGTAATGTTCGTGATGTTAGCGGCCTGGCGGTATTTCGAAAAAGTGCTATTTAACCGTTATTCAACACTGAAATGCGGATTTTAACATTTTCTCATACTCTTCACCACTATATGATAATAGTTAAGTTAAATCCTAAAAGACTGCAAGACCTTTAGTATTCAAACCAGCCTTTCTGTCGCTTTACAAACATAAAATTATTCAGGAAAAAAAAAATGAAAATAATTTCAATATGAAGTGTAATATTAGTGGGGAGGTGTTGTTGTTGTTGTTGTTGTTGTTTTTGTTGTTGTTGTTTTTTGTCTTTGTTGTTTTTGTTTGTTGTTGTTGTTGTTGTTTTTGTTTTTTTACTTACTTAAATGAAATGCCAGAAAATACATAAAAATATTACTTTCTTTGGTATCAATGATAATTCACCATCATACATGAAAAGAAATAAATTTTGTAATACTTATACCATATTTTCATAAGAAACACGAAATGATAATAATAGAACGATACTCTTTTAGGTTTCTAAGTTCACGCCGCCAAGCCGCCAGACCACGAAGATCACGCCGCCAGGCCGTTGTGTTCACGCCGCCAGGCCGCTGTGTTTACGCCCCCGGGCCGCAATCTTCACGAACATGCCTCAGTAACTTAAATGATTAACCCGACTGATGTCAATATATCTCCGTGAAATGTAGCGGAACCATTACAGGGACTTTACCTTAATTAATATATTGACGAAGATACACGAAGATTTCCGGAATCGATCGAGCTCTGTCACGTGGTCAGATCGACCAATGTATATCAACACGATCCTTCTGTGTGTGAGAGAGAGAGAGAGAGAGAGAGAGATAAATATTTTGACCTTTCTGAATCGTTTTAGATGTATTAATCAACTTTAAAGAATTCGACCTTGATAGATTTATCTTCTTAAATTATCTTGATCAAGCGTAATGCCGGTAGGTAATAAATAAATCACTGGTCGATATCCAACTTTAATCTTCTATATATAATAGTGCATGAATTAAGCAAAGGGGTTTTATTGTTAAATGTTGGGATGTATGACACTGGCTATGAAGCTTATTTAATTGAAACAATGACATGGACTCAACTGCATATTTAAATCTGCATATCGAAAATATAGACGGTTGGCCGGATGTCGCAATTAAACGAATGTAAAATAAATCAAAGACATACAAAAATATTTTTACAGTTAATTTTTTTTCCACTAGGATTTTATAATTATTGACAATATCAGACCGAAGAAGGCAAAACATTTACACTTAAGACAACACTGCCATCTTTTGTTTATGTCCAGATCACACCTACCTGTATTAAACACAAAAGCTGGGGTCAAATGTAAAATATCATAGACATGAACAAGTTCGACAAATGTATTATTAGATATGCATTCCTGTTCTTGTTGGTATTCTTGAATAGTGCAGGACGGAAGAGGATTGTTAGATATACTTAATTGTTATCCGGCTAATCATATGTAAAGGGAAACCCCAGGGACAAACAAAGGGTAACGTGTTACACTATTTCTATAAAATAGAATAATGCAATGTTTGACTGATAAATGTAAATGAAATATCTAACTGAGCTGTGCATCTGATATACATATTTCTGTTTTATATACCATTTTCAATCGTTTATCATAACATATTTAGTGTTCTGATAAAGACTTTTGCTTAATGATCGGATTAGAATATACAATCATATTTGCTAAGCAGCAAAGAAGCAACTAGTCTGTACTAAGCAACTAATCTGTACTAAGCAGCCAACAAGCACTAAGCAACGTATCTGTATTCAGCATGCGACCTATACTAAGCAACTAATCTATCTGTACTAAGCAGCCAACTTGTAATCAGCAATTTACCTGTACTAAGCAACAAATCTGTGTCAAGCGCAACTAAGCTGTACTAAGCAGCCAACCTGTACTAAGGACTTTATCTGTGATAAGCAACCGACCTGTACTAAGCAACTTATCTGTGCCCAGCAAGCGACCTGTACTTAGCAAAAAACGTATACTAAGCAGCCAACTTCTACTAAACAACTTATCTTTACTAAGCAACTTCTCTTTAATAAGCAGCCATTATGTACTAAACAACTAAGCAGTCAACATGTAGATAGCATCAAATTTGTACTAAGCAGCCAACCTGTTTTAAGCTGCCAATGTAAAAAATATTTTATCACACCTGTAACCTCCGTAACCTTCACTGTGTTCCTATTATTAGCCGCCTAGGGCATATTTGATTGCATATCAAAAAAAGTTATCTTTTATCTAATATAAAAATCTTGTAGCTATGTAAAGCGGCGGTAGCGGTATAAAATCATGTTTATGTTTAACCCTTTCCCTCATAGAGGACACCATGAAAAGACCTATGCGAACAGCATAAAACCAGATCAGCCTGCGAGTAACTCGCAGGCTGATCAGGTTTTATGCTGTTCGCTGCTCCTCAGTGGTCTGGAAATGAGGATTTTGTAATTAAATTAGGTTTTCTGCAGATCAGGCTTTAAGTGGTACATACTGAGTGCGTCAAAATGAGTCTATATGAGGGAAAGGATTAATATCAATTGTTAACAATACAAATCATTGGTAAAGTTCCAAGCATTTAGAGGAGTTATTATTTTGGTTGTGGCATAAAATGATAATCATGTTGGTAAGTATCAAGAATCTTGAAAAATATTTGATTGTGAAATATGTCAAGTTGGATAAGCCGTTTGGGGGATGTTGTTGATTGAATTCACAGTTTTTGTATAAAATGTATAACAGTCGCGTGAGCAATCTTAATTTTTAATATTACGATATTAATTTGGTCATTTCTTGTAGATTTGTTGATCGTTTCCCTTTTTTTTTCAGAAAACCGAAGGCAAATTGAAGGTTGTGCAACAAAACTTTCTCACCGAAAGCGTTTTGAACAAACCTGGGTTGCCAAGCACTACCATATAACACAAGTATGCTAAGATAAGACATTTGAGGATGAACACACATATAATACATACAGCTATGGAAGAACATTGCTGCATCTAAAGGAAGGATATTTAGTGATTAGTCAAATCCAATTCAAGGGCAAATCGGTGTTGGTTTACATCAAACGTAGACAATGACTGCACCAACTGCTATAGGTACAACAACTGTAAAATTGTCCTCAATCAGACTGATTCGAATACTATTCACGGGACTTCTTTTTCTCGGCACGGCTACGTTTATGGGATTCTTAATGAATGTAAACAACACAAATTCTTTTCACTCAAAAGACAACCTTAAAGACCACTCAATTATTCGAACTGCCTCACAATTCGTGAGTATGACGAGAAACGCTTCGTGTTCAGGCTGTTTTCCTCACGATTTCCGACTATTAATTAATAATAAAGAAATATGTAAATATTATCAGGGTAGTAAAACAGTGGATTTGGTTCTGTTGATTTTTTCAAAAGCATCCCGTGTAGCGGAAAGATATGCCATCAGAAGAACTTGGGCATCAGCATCGTATAACAACACTGCTAACGTTAGACACGTGTTTCTATTGGGCAAGTCACGTGACGGAAATGCATCAAGTCATATGCGTTATGAGAGCAGGATATTCGGTGATATTGTGCAAGAAGATTTTATTGATTCTTATTATAATTTAACATATAAAACTATAATGGGCTTCAAATGGGCGTCTACATTTTGTCCACAAACTCGATTTGTCATGAAAGTTGATGATGATGTTTTAATCAATATTCCACGCTTGCTGGCAGTTCTCAACCTTAGAAGAGCCGCTCTTCAAACATCTGTTGGTGGGTGTTGTAGTTCGACTGAAAGACCAATCCGTTCAAATGATTCAAAATGGTACATATCAAACAAAACTTTTCCAGGCTCGCTGTATCCACCTTACTGTTTCGGGTCCGGTTATTTGACCAGCATGCATGTTGCTAGAAAAGTGGTTGAAATATCAAAAGACATTCCATTTCTCTTTTTAGAGGATGTTTACGTTGGCCTATGTTTAGCTAAACTTGGTTTCAATGTTACCAACATCCGAGGTTTTAATGTCCCCTCGTGGTACCTTAACCCGTGTCTGCCAAGTACTGCCAGGGTGTTAATGGTTCACTTCATGGGAAAACCCCTGCCAGAACTGTCGCATTTGTATAACAAAACATGCACAAGAAACTTTCTAGTACAACAAAGATTTCAACAACGGATTTAGCATTTGCAAGAAAAACATCTGTAATATCTCCGATCTCTCACAGTCAGCAAAGCGAGGTCGTATTTTTTTTTATTTTTTTTATTTCAATTTATTTATTTATTTATTTATTATTTATTTATTTATTTATTTATTTATTTATTTATTTATTTATTTATTTATTTATTTATTTATTTATTTCGAAAGGTAGATTGGAACTGCACCACTATTATATCATTGGTCGAGAATGTCAATGATCTTATTGTTGGCGGATTTGTAATAAATATAATAACAACTTTTTGTGTATACATGTATATTCTTCTGTTTCAAAATAATGTGACTACATGACCAGGTGGTTATAATCACTTACTGTCACTGATCCCCTCACTCCTGTGGGTTCAAGTCCCGGTCTAACACTCGGAATTTTCACGTGCCGATGCCGACAAAGTACGATACGATATGATATAGGCAGACTTTAATTTTTGTCTGAACTTTCATCGAGGCGTTGTCATAAGGTAACAAAATGAAAAACTGTCGCTGCGAAAGAAAATTAAATCGGATTTAATTCTGCATTACTTTAAATTTAGAATATAGGAAGTAATTTAAACATCAGCATTGCATATTATCATTTATCAAATAACGTGACAGTAGCATGTTACGACCATACACGAATATATATACAGATATATATATATATATATATATATAGCGATAGATTTTCATTGCACTTTTCGGCATAGTTTCGTAAATTAATATACCAGTATTAGTTTATATTATTTTTTAAGAGTCCAAATGTATCGCATATCGCTCTTAACACTATGATTAACCATATCCTTAGTCATAACTTTGGAATACATTGAACTACACGTACATCCTATTCGTGTGATTTAAAACAAAGTTTATTGTTTAGTATACCAGATAAATATGTAAGGGCAGTATTACACCAAAGTGTACTGCGATCTTTTAAAGTACCTCCCCATGCACCACGACCAGTCCATATCAGTTGTGAACGAGAAAGGGAAACATTTAACGAGAACGTTCAACTTACATACTATAATAATAATAATATTATTATTATTATTATTATTATTATTATTATTATTATTATTATAAAATAATGAATGCTTCTATCATTTACGGTCAGCAAAATGATTGGCAATCAAAGTTCGATTAATATTACTGGTTCCGGTGGCCAGGTGGTTAGAGCGTCTGCCCCGAAATCAGGAGGTCGTGTCGTTCGATCCAAGGCTGCAACACACCGATATCATAAAATACAGTTAGAAGATATAGCTCCCTCTGCTTGGCACATTGTAATAAAGGTAGAAATACACGCGAGTATAATTTTAACGACTGAAGTTTCATTCCTTACTTCCATACCTGCATGCATTGTAAACATACACCCCTGTCATTTTGATCTGATCAACCCTAATAGAACCAATCTAGTTCTCTTTGTTTAGAAAGATACACACGCGTACCTATTGTAGCCTTATTGGATAGGTCAAATGCAATCTGTTTTGTTAATCAGACGAGGTTATTTGCGTATACTATTTAAATATCTAGATGAATTGTACTACTCAAATCAGTGTGGATTTGAATAGTTTGATGCTTTTGTTTGTTTTGTTTTTTGTTGGGGTTTTTTTTCTATCAAAAGTATATGTGGTGGAACTTATGTTGCTTTTCAGGTAATTTGTTTAGATCTATTAACATACAGAAAACTTTGTAAAAAGTTTAATTTGTTTAATTATACATTCATATAATACCGGTACTAGAATTGATATACATGTAATTACAATAGATGGCAAGTGTATTTGTGTTAATGCCTCAAACACGTTAAGATACTTGTGTTATTGCCTCCAAAACGTTAAGATATGCTGATATTTGTGCTATTGTCTCCAACACGTTAATATATGCTCGTGTTCAAAGAACAGCACACATGTGCACCAGGCTCCGTGTTCTCGAAAGAAAAATGAAGTATATATATGAT
>CM037779.1:71955348-72005348 GCA_021229015.1 Solen grandis | reverse complement strand
TTTGAATATTCATTAAAATTTGATTGGTTGGTAATATTTTTCATGATTTTGTTTTATAATTTACATTTTCGTAATTTCAATTCTACTTAATATTAACTAGCTGGTATTTATCATAACAGACCTTTATCATATACGCTTAAAAGATATTGGGAACTGAGCTCAACTGCTCTGACTTTTTTTTTCTCTAAAAAAAATCATAAAAAAAGATCTTTGGATTTCTAGTCGTATTTTTCGGCTATTTTTTAGTACTATATTAAGCAAATACTAATTATTAATTAAAGTATGATTTGTGAACATTCTCTTGAATTTGTGCTGATGTTTATTTTCCCATGTTATCTTTTCTTTCATTTGCCAACCTGAAATTTCTGTGTATAATAGATTTTCAACAAATGCATTATTTCTATCGTTGAAAACTACCCGATCTGTGATTTGCAATTCATATTATACGGAAGAGGAAGCTCTTATTAGACTATTTCACCCCGAAATGAGACGTAAATCAACGAGCACTCCCCGAAAACCTATCTACAAGTTGGTGTATAATTCCACACATTGTTCAGTGTAAAATAAACATACATATGAGATTCTCCCCAGTTACTGATTGGTCAATTTGAATCAGCGAACTATACTGGATATTGCCGATCCTCTGGTGAAATGGTCTGTAGGAGTATTTTGCTTCCGGTTTTATTACTTAATTGCTTTAGAGAGATAGTGACTTATATATGCTTAATAATGAAATAGGTGTTATCAAATTGAATCAAGAGCTCTGCGGGCTCTGATTACAAGATATGATAATAATACCGTGGCCAACATAATGTACATTTATTTGCACTTGTAAAAATTATCGAAGTTATGTCACTTTTATGCAAACGAATATAGCAATTTACTTTTAAATTATTGACATTAAATTTCGAGGTGTATGTATTGAAGACATTTCATATAACGAAGTTTAATGTGTTTATGAAGACGAAGACGCAGTCTATTATTACAATTGAAATAAAATAAGAAATATCTTTAAAAAACGATACTCGGCCGTGGTAACCAGCTTGATGATTAGTGTCTGAATGGTTTAACATGTAATAGATTTTGTTGTTGGTTTAATAGTTGTGTAATTCCTGTGTCAGTGCAGCTCTTTGAAATACCAAGGATCCAAATCATTTGTATAAACTTGGTAGACACTTACAGCCTTAAAACATCTGCGCATTAGACTTCGTTTCGCGGGCTACAAAACGGAACCGGATGATACGCTTTTGTTGAATATAGGATCTGTCAGGGTCGAACAATCAATTCCGAAATCTATGTGTTTCCTATTTTTTAGCGCTCTACTTTTTCAGTTTACCTTTAAAAGGTGCAGTGTCTTACTGTTAGGGACAAATCGTTCGCAGGGAAAGAAAACTTCAACTTTTAAAACAAACAGAGATCTAAAATCTCGTTTCCGTAACTCCTTTCTTTTCTTTTGACTAATTTTACAATGACCAATGGGAATTTAGCAAAGTATATAATAAGCAATGAAAAGCCTAATTTTATTCAGCTTCATTACTGTGTGTTTCACAGGAAGTCAGGGTGACAATAAACGGCCTAACGGCCGAAAAATCGCAGACAATAAATTGCGTTATAAAAATCATTTTTTTGTCATAACATGTATTCGCTGAACTAAAAAAGGGTGCGGATTGCATTAAATGATTGATAACCAGTTTTATCGCCTTTTAATTAAAACATAATCAATTATGACATCGAACTTAATTGTTACCGATAAGTCAAAGTCAAAAAAACTTAAACTACTCACAAATTAGCATATGTCTTTCCATCGGAAGCGCAAACCTTCTCGGTATCATTGGGGCAGACCTCGTGCATCAGTTCCAAGCAGAAGAAGTCTAACAAGGCGTTATGGCCAAGGAAAACCGCCGGCCTCTCCGTAGTTGGACCCCCGATTTGACCTCCGGTAAATCCTAGACTGGCACACGATCCTACTCCTTCAAGATGTAAGTTCGGGTTTACACATGCCGCTTTGGCGAAGTAGCATCTGAAAGAACGAAATAGAAAATTCTTTCTAATATGGTCCAGTGTCCTCCAATTGAAACAACAGCCCATTCTTTTACATTGAAAAAAAATCGAACCGGCACATGTCAATGTTACACAAAAGTCATAATAATTATTTTGGTCAACGGTTCAAGGGTTTTGTATAAGACTGGATACGAATATTGGTACATTTCTTTCTGTGGGGTTCAGATACTTTCTTATAATACAGACTATTAAAGACAGATCAACCCGGGTTTGCTCAGTATTTTGTTGACCAGGAGTCAGCGATCTAAAATCGAGCTTTAATAACAATTGCTGTTAATTTAAATGTTCCGATCATATCGTTTACGAAATATCTGCTATATACCATCGTTTTAAAAGGGCGGTGTAAAAGATTAATGGAGAGTTACCTGTTTCCGTAATCGTTTCCGTCTGTGCCACAATCAACCTGGCTTCCGTATTTCGAACAGTCAAGGTTTGATACCCAGTTACAATTTAAAAATTGGCACCAGCCAACTGGAAATATATTTATAAAGTTTTACAAAGATTACATCTCGGTGTATCGTAGCATATACTTACGCGTAACTTTTTATAATCAGAACACAAAGATTTAGACTTCATAACCTCATAACTTAATTTGAAAATTAAGCTTATATTCACAAACATTGTGAATAAAATAAGCAATACAAAATATACAAAAATGCAATAATAATTTCAGCACACAGGGTAAACGGCCACACAATCATTCACTTTTCGGGCACAAAATATTAATATTTTATATTCACATAGATAAACAAGTAATATAAATGTACCATATACTAAACATTGAATCCCTTGAATAATTTCATCTTTCCCGAAAGCGAAACTTAAAGATGAAGAAGGGATACATATGAATAAAATTAACATCATACATGCACAAACATACTAATATTCACATAGTTAAACAAAATTCCCATACATGATTGCAAATCCATGATTATGGATAAAATACATGTGCACTTTAACCTACAATATGTGTCAGTGTAGTTTATTATGGGGCGAGGAGAATTAAAATAAATAAATTTGCTTTGTAGTAATAAGAACGATTCAAGAACTAGTATAGGGTGTTATAATCTCATTCCACACACACACACATTTCCTTACTAAAACATTTTATGATGAATATAAATTTTACTCACTTTAAAATAAAACTATCATATGTGCAAATCAAACACTTTTAAAACGTGCATAAAGCTTGTACGCATATAAAGACATTTGTCTATACAATAATAGAATTCTTATCTTAGAAATTTTACCTACATATAAAGTTATCTATCATCATTCTTAAAATAGTTCATGTTTTTTTTTAATAAAAATACATAGTTTTTCAAGTATAGTAGAATTTTGCTTGAAAGTAGCTGCAAAAATTTAAACATGCTTTGATTTTTTATGTGGTACTAGTTTAGGTATTTTTTTCGTATGCTTTCAACGGACAGTTAAATAAAAAATGAAACTCATCCCCAAGTACAAGACATTGACTACATTTTCTTTCATTTATAGGTATGTTTTGCCATCTTCCCTTTTCTATGGGTAAATTATGGTTTCTTAATAAAAAAAACGAATAAGATATTGAGTTTGATTATTTGATAAAATGTTAATATATTTACTACTTTCATAGGTATTTTTATAGTATTTGTATAAATCATTATTAGAAAGGTTATTTATTTCAGCCCCCCATTTTTGAATAAATATGTCTTTAATCTTTGTGTTTGCTGCTGCTGCTATGAAACATTTATAGTTTGGCAAAAATTGATCATACCAAATACCAGAGAAGCCTAAGTTACACAGTGATGTATCTATATATTTCATCCATTCGGATTTTACAGATTCATGCAAGTATAGATTGTGTATGGTTAAATACATTTTTGATGATAGCTTGAGTATTTCATTATTACTATGTATATTCGTTATTATTTTACTCCAGTATGACAAAGTTCGTTTCATAATATCTACTGAAAGAGAAGTAATACCTAGTTCACCATAAATCATATTTGTTGGTGTTGATCGTTTAAGATTGAAAACATACTTATAAAATCTTAGTTGTATTGTTTCCAATGATTTAATGTTTCCAAAGCCCCAAATTTCACTTGCGTACAACAATATTGGTTTTATAGTTTGTTTGTTTTTTTCAAAAAGTTCAATTTGTATATTATAAGGAAGGGATAAAGTTTTGATTTGTTTTAGTAGTGAAAACATTGCTTTGTTTGCTTGCTCTGTTATACAAACTTTAGTTTTTTTTAATCTTCTGTTGTTTTTTTGGAAAACTATTCCTAAGTATTTGTAATCGTTTACTACATCTAAAATTTCGTCTCCTAATTTGAATTTATGCACTTTTTTATTTTTTCTATCTTTGCTAAAAATCGTAATTTCAGTTTTGCTGACATTGACTTTCAGCTTCCATGTTTCACAACATTTTTTGAACTCATTTAGTGCATTTTGTAAATCATTTTCGCAATCACTCGTCAAGACAGTGTCGTCTGCATATAATAATATGAATATCTTTAAAAAATATCTTGCATTATTTATTGTAGTGTCTTTATATACTCCATTAATACCATTGTTTTGTAAGAATGTGTCTAGATCATTTAGGAATAAATTAAATAAAAATGGTGAAAGGTTCTCTCCTTGTCTTACTACGATATAGCTATTAAAATGTTATGTTTCTCCCTTATTGGTTTTAACTTTAGACTTAATATTTTCATATAGATTATATATAACGTTAAAACATTTTCCGTTAATTCTTTCTGTTTTTTAGTTTTTGCCAGAGGCCTGTTCTCCATACGGTATCGAATGCTTGTTTGAAATCTATAAAACAACATAATAATTTCTTTTTATCAGAGTTAACAATATCTATAAGACTTTTAAGAATAAATAGGTTATCAGTTGTTGATAAGTTTTTTCTAAACCCTGATTGAACTTCATATATAGAATTGTACTTGCTGGCATAATCATTTAATCTTTTGTTAATTATACTTGTAAATAATTTTCCTAGACAGCTTAGTAATGTTATAGGCCTATAGCTTTCTGCCGATTTTGGATCACCCTTGTTTTTATATACTGGTTTAATAATACCTATTGTCCAGTTCTCCGGTATTTCGTTATTGTACGTCACAGACAACATTATGTTAAAAAATATTATGAGTACTCATTTAAATATAACCAGAAGATGTCACAGACAATATCAGCTGGGGAAAACGTAATCAATGGACCTTCAAAGCCACGTGTTTATGGGATCCAACCCCCATTTGGTCCGAAAACATGTGAATGCTTAATTCCATCAATGGTTAACTCTTTATTATTTATTTATATATTTATTTATTTTATATACTTTGTATATAAATAATTAAAATATAAATAAATAATCAAATATCATAGAAGGGAGTATATCATAGTAATGGGCTCCACAAATTTAACACGAACAAATGATTTATATACTAATCCAGTGATAAAGAAAGCCCGACATTTTTTCCCCTCAAAATCGTCTGATATATATATATATATATATACGTGAGTGTGTGTGTGTGACCATACTAGCCACTGATAGAGACTGCATCGCACTGTTTATATACTTGGACATTATATGCAAAATAAGAAAAACGGGAACAATCGTTTTACCTCCATCGTGAGAGATGGAAAAAAACAGCACAATTACTTACACCCTTTTATATTTACATGTATATCATTTTGTAACACGAAGTCAACGTATGCATAAAGCACTTGTGTCAATAAATTCATGTAAAGCATGGTTCTCTCTTACACAATAATAGTCAAGGTGATTGTTTTTTACTAACCTGAAAACAATGATACAAAAATAACCAATTTTCCAACCATGGTCCCAGCTGTGTCGAAGAACTCCAATGAACTCTACTGTGGGACCGCTCTTATCAGTATGATCAGATCACATAAGTAGTACATAGTGCAAATATGGAAAATGTTATCACGAACACTGCTTATCTCGTCATCTGTCGACACTGACCAGTGCGGGTCAGGTGCACGTCCCCGGTCCACACTAATACACACACACCTGACTCTTACCAAGCCTTTTAAATGTGCGAATCTGATGCAAGTTCAAGATCAAATTTTATTTAAACTTATTTATTCAGTAAATTTCCATATACAATACTCATTAACAACATAATAGGGATTAGAACGAAAGAAAGATTCTTATCGTGTTCTTCTCCGTTTAACAATTTTAAAAAAAGTAATATGGTTTAATGTACATGAATATGTTAATAACTACAGTGTTTTTCCAAGGGAAAAAATGCATAAAAGATATCAAGAAAAAATATAAATATGTAAAAACAATATTGCAATATATGAGAATGTAGAAAACTTAAAGAGATGACAGTGATCAGTGGTGGATTGGTTAGTGACAGGTAAAATCATATGATAGTATAAGGGAGTCTCTCTCAAAAACAAACATTAATTATCGAAGCGTTTGGAGGCTTTGATAAATGAATGAACAGACCTCAACATTTTTATATTGTTTTCATGTTCAAGATTAAAATCACCGAATAAAAGTATATTAAGATTTATATTATGTTTGAAGGAAAGGTCATTGAACATCGTAGTTCTTGCATTGTTGTAATTTGGGCAATATAATAAATAATGTTCAACGCTCTCGACTGCACCACAAGTGCATAGAGGAGAATTTACCATATTTTTCATGTATAAATCCTGATTCAAAGGACTACATTCTGTACGCAGTCTGGTATGAAAAATTTGATATTTTCTATCACCATGGTAATAATAATTGGGTACATTGATGCAATCAGTATTAATTAATCTTTTAAACTCGGAGATTGATTTAGCATTTTTTATTTCTGCTGGCAAGTTGTTCTATTCTTGTACTACTGAAGGCAAAAAAGAATTCTGATATAGATTAGTGTTTGAATGAATATTTATAATATTACTTGCATTTCTAAGGCTATATTGAGATATATTACCAACTTGTTCAGGTATAAGTTCTTGCAAATAAATAGGGGATAAACCGTGGACCATTTTATAAAATAATATCAATTTGTGCTTTCTTCTTTTTGACTGAAGAGATTCCCAACATGTTTCAGTAAATAATTTATCAATAGACAAGTTTAGTGGTACCAGTAACAATTCTAGCAGCCTCATTTTGAATCTTATCTAGTTCGGCTTTTTCATATAATGTACAACTGTCAAAAATAACATCACCGTATTCAAGCAAAGGCCTTATAAAGGTAGTATATATTATTTCTAATGTCGATCTATCTAATAAGAATTTCATTATTTTCATGATATTTATACGGTTCCATGCTTTCGACTTAATATATTCAATATGATGATGCCAAGAAAGACTGCTAGAAAGATATATTCCTAAGTGTTTATGATTGTCAACTTCTGTTATTAACTCATTATTCATTATAACACTGGGATGATTAACAATGTTCCTTTTCTTTGTAAATAGTAGGGATTCGGTTTTCTTTGGATTAAACTTAACCAACCAAGTGTTAGCCCAATTACTATTTTTTTCTAAATCATTGTTTAGAGTTGCTGACGCTGACGTTGGGTTGTAAATAGTAATGAAGAGTCCAGTGTCATCTGCAAATAGTCTAATATGTGAATTAATATTATCTACAATATCGTTTATGTAAATTACAAACATAAGAGGACCTAGCAAAGATCCTTGAGGCACCCCGGCCCTAATATATATAGGATCAGACTTTACACCTTGTAATACTATTCTTTGTGTTCGGTCTGTTAAATAATCCTGAAACCAGGCAAGCAAATCTCCTGCGATACCAGCAGCCTTTAGTTTGATAATAAGACCCTTGTGCCAAACACGATCAAAAGCTTTGCTGATATCGCAAAAGACTGCCCTGACTTCATTGCCAGAATCAACTGTTGATAAAATAAAATTATATAGATATATTAATTGATTAAAAGTAGAATCGCCTGGCATAAAACCTGACTGATATTTCGTTATTGTATTACATTCAATGAAAAAATTATGCACATGTTTATAAATTCATTTCTCAAATACCTTTTCGATAGAAGTAAGTAGTGAGACAGGCCTATAATTAGAAACAGTAGATCGATCCCCTGATTTATATATCGGGCAGACATAAGCCTCTTTCCAGGAAGATGGTACGATACCCAGTAACAAATAAATGATTTATTAAATGTATTACGTAAAGGAATTGATAATTCATTTGCCAATTCACGGAGAACATAATTATTTATTAAATCAGGCCCGACAGCTTTTCCAGTTTTCAAAGTTTTTAAAATATCATTAACCTCTTGAGGTGTTATTGTTATAGAACTCAGTTATTTATCTGGTTGGGGTAACGCAGGATCACCAGCCATTGTTTCATCTATTACAGTTTGATCATAAAAGTATTTATTAAATATGTTAGCTTTATCGATATTCTGATCAAATAAGGAATCATTATATTCTAAGGGTGGTATCTTCTGAGATTGATTATTATTAATAAGAACTTAGAGATATATTTTTACTTTGCCTAATACTTAGAATAACATCATTTCGAAGCCGCCTAAAATATTCCAATGATAAACAGACATAGTTTTCTTTGCTTTTCTATAGGCTCTCTTACGTTTCCTTATCATCAATTTAATTTTGCTTGTTATCCAAGGATGCTCATTTGGAAATATTCTGATTTCTTTATTTGGAATACATTCTTTTGATATATTATGTAAGTTTTCAGTAAAAGCTATAACATATTTATTGATATCTGCATCGTCAAAATCATTCCAGTTAGCAATACTAGCAAGTTGTCGTAATTTAACATAATCCCCTTTATCAAAGTACCAAACGTGACGAATAAACGACTTGGTCATTAATTTCTTAAAATTTAAAACACAATATACTGGACAATGATATCTTATTTCTTGGGAAAGAAATGGTTCACCAACACCACTCGATTTTTCACAAAAATCAGATCTATCAAGCTAGAAGAATTTCAGTATATTGGGTATCTTCCTCAATACATTGATATAATGAATTCTGTAAACACAATGAATTAACTTTGTTTCTAGTGGCTGGAAGTCTAGTATTTAAGTTAAAATCGCCGGTTATTACAACATCATTTATTTTTACTCCTGAATCACACGCAAGGCTAATGGAATCTTCAATTACTGAGTGATCGGCAGTATCAGTATTAGGAGGTCTGTAGAACAGACCAAAAAGAATATTTCTACATTTAAGTTTGACTTCGATCCATATACATTCTATTCCCAGCGGTTCCAAATCAACTCTACGACGCTAAGATATATTATCTTTTACATATATTAAAACACCCCCATGTCTATCGGTAGATCTTTCCTTTCGGGCGGTGAAAAAGTTGGCAGAACTATATTTTCAGACTTAATGTTTGGAGTAAGCCAGGTTTCGGAGAAAGCAAGAATATCAAAATCATTCAGTTCAGAGGAAAGTAAGTCAAGTTTTGGATAAATGCTTTGTATGTTATAATGGACGAGCGTGAAATATTTGGTTATATCAATGGACTGGCAGCTAGAGAACACTGAGCTCTCACTCTGCACCGATATATCAGGACCCGGGTTTGGATGGACATCCCCAGACGTTAGCAACAACAACTTAATCACAATGGCGAGAGTAACAGCGGACATACTTAAAAGATTTATGGATTTTATGCGTAAAAAAAAAATTTAAACTCGCAGCACATTTAGTTCTCAAAAAGTGACATTTGTTTAAATTTCTAAACATAACGAAGCGTTCATTGATAGAATAGATTACATAGAAACTTTGATGAGCATCAGACAAAGTTGACAAAGAAAAGAAAAAAAAAAGAAAAAGAGGGAAACCCCTTAATGTTCTACACAGCCTAGGTCTGGTATCTGTTCTATATGTTATAAGACTTATGTTACCCCTGAAAACATTAAGTATTGAAAACACAACACCAGGCTCAAGCTGTATGGATAATCTAAAGTAAATGTGTAGTACCACACACCAGCACAATCCGACACAGATTCAAACAAAGATAATGAAAAAGAATAAAGAAAAAGAACAAACATCATGTTTATAAATGAGTGAACAGAAGTTGTTGCATGTGTTTTTGCAATTATTAAACAAGAGGGCCAAGATGGCCCTGTGTCGCTCACCTGAGTAAGATGGCTGTGCTAGGCATAATGACAAAAAATCTGGCATCTAAAGTGTTTTTTCTAACATTTGACTAAGTGACCTACATATTGATCCTACCTGAATTTGCACTCAACTGGGAATTCATGCAGTCATCATTCATATCAAGTTTAATGAAGACTGGGGCAAAAATGTAGGCCTGTAGAGTGTTCACAAGGTTTTTCTAAGATTTGACCTGGTGACCTAGTTTTTGACCCCACATGACCCAATTTCGAACTTATCCGAGATATTATGTAGACAAACATCCTGGTATCCTTGACACCCGAGACGCGTAAACAGTTGCGCCTGCTATACTGTTCGCTTGAATCAGCAGCTTCCCCAAGAGCAGCTATTCTTTCCTTTAGCTGTATATTTTCATCTTTAAGTGCCTTCATTTCACTTGACATACCGATAAGTACACCCTCTATGATAGTTTTCACAATATCAGCGAGTTTCGACTAGAAAATATCCTGTAGTGCCGAGGCAATTCTAACAATATCTGTCTGTTTCAACTCTATCATGGGTACCTGACCGGACAGTTCCACATCAACCGAGATGGCCGAAATATCCGTGTCTCCGGAAGGCGAACCGAGGGAACCGTGCTTCATCTTCTTTTCTTCAGATATATCAAATGAGGCTGATGGACCCCTCTTTTTCATGTCTACTGGTCCTGGAGATGAAGCCGCTATCGGCTGAGAAACTGATTTACTAGTCATCTTACTGTTTTATTTGGTAAACAGTATAGTCAGCCAAAAATTGACGGGGGGGCACAGCACACTTTGCACGAGCAAATATTCAATACAGTTCAGCGGAGTTAATGCAACAACGTACTATCTCAATCACATTGGCAAAGTACATCGAAAAAAATGTCATTCAACAGCATTTAGCATAAATAATTTCATTTACAGAATACCCAGGTCCCATCTGCAGACATTGAAGACACTGCTAGCAAACTTCTGAGCTCTTTCCAACTCTAAAACATGGTCAAATTCCACTTACTCCCGAGATAAACAAAATACGCTGTCAGCCATATTGGTCACGTCACAGGTCTTTTATTTATTGTCGGAGAAATATATTTTACAAACAGAAAAAAACTATTTACCGACCACTATTTAAACATTCCTTTTTTAAACATTTTAAAGGCAAATTACTTAAGGCACGAGTAAAATCAAAGCGCTGAAGACATTGAAGTTGTATGTATCTCATGTGGAAGAAGGTTTGATGAGCTGCAGATATGCAGTGTAACTTAGTTTTTGCCAGATATCAAACTAATATTAAAATAATAAACGATTGTTCATTGTAGACTAAAGAAATAGGGAGAGTAAGAGTGGCGATGTGCCAATTGTTAACAGTGTGATGAGTTCATCTTTAATTTCTTGTAGTGACCATGTTAACGCAACGTTAAAGCGGGATTATTGTCATTGCACGAAAATTTGGCCCCCGTTTATTAAAGTTACCTTGATAAACAAAAGAAATGCGACAATACTGCTCTCTTAGCACTATCAGCGCTTTGATTTGTACTGCCGAACGACGGCACAGTTTCTATTTATAGATGCAAATCAGAGGCTCCACATTACTCTTCTGATAACAGATATATACATGTATCTACGAAAGCCTATTAGGATCACTGATCAATAAAATATTTTAATGAAGGCATTATAATGCGAAATAAAGGCGTTATTACGCTATTAAACTTGTTATAACGCAAAGAAACGCGTAATTACGCCAGAAAAGTCATTACAATGAGAATAAAAGGCGTTATTATGCGGAGAAGGGCATAATTTCGCGTTTGAAAGGCATTATAATGCGAACCAAAGGCGTTTAAATGCGAAACAGAGGCGTAAAAACGCGAATTTAAAACTCGTAATTACGCGAAGCAAAGTCGTTATAATGCAAAGCAAAGGTGTAATAACGTGAAAAAAGGCGTAATAACGCGAAACTGAAACTCGTAATAACGCGAAAAAAAGGCATTATAACGCAAAACAAAGGCGTTATAACGCAAAACAAAGGCGTTATAACGCGAAACAAGGCGTAATAACGCGAAATTAAAACTCGTTATAACGCAAAACAAAGGTGTAATAACGCGAAACTGAAACTCGTAACAACGCGAAACAAAGGCATTTTAACTCGTAATATTGCTGCATATTGCTATATACTTATTACAGTATGTATCATATCGGAAGCAGAATGGCAAATCACAGCCATAGTTATAACGAGTTTCAACTTCGCGTTATAAAGCCTTTGTTTTGCGTTATAACGCTATTTTTTCGCATTATTTCGAGTTTCAACTTCGCGTTATTACGCCTTTGTTTCGCGTAATAAAGCCTTTGTTTTGCGTTATAATGCCTTTGTTTCCCGTAATTACGTGTTTCAAATTCGCGTTATTACGCCTTTTTTTCGCGTTATAGCGCCTTTGTTTTGCGTTATAACGCCTTTGTTTCCCGTAATTACGAGTTTCAAATTCGCGTTATTACGCCTTTTCTTCACATTAAAACGCCGTTGCTTCGCGTTATAACGCTTTTGTTTCCCGATTCGCGTTATTACGCCCTTTTTCGCGTAATTACACCTTTATTCTAGTTTAAACATATTTTATTGCCATACATACTTACATACATACATACAAAGAACAAACCAAAAAGAAGAATGCAAATGGGTCAAGCCACAAGTTCAAAAACTTAGTTACGGCTCTCCCCCATTAAACCTACAATAACATGCAAACTAAATGGCAGATAATGATACAATGGAATTGGCAATAGAATGCAAAGTAAAGAAATAGTAAGTAAAATAAAGTAAATACTAAAGAATGAAGATACATAAGCGGAATATTACTGTAAGGTGTCGTATGTTTCGGTAGATAGATTAAAATTTATAAGAGTCGGAAAAAACATCAAATTATGATATATAAATATATATGTTTTATTTTTGTTTGTTTTTTGTATTTCCTTTTTATTTAAAACAATACACGGAAAGAAAGTGAGTATAGGGACAGGAAGAAAGAGAGAGAGAGAGAGAGAGAGAGTCATGACGGAGAGAATGTAATAGGAGGCAACCCATCAAGTTAATCTATAAGCTATAAACATTAGTCACCGAAACGTCTAGTGTCCTTAATGTAAGTTTGCACAGCATCAAAAATCAAAATATTACTTTCATAAGGCAGTTCATTATCACCAAATAGCAAAAGATTACAACTTAATGGATGAAACTGTCTGAGTGACCGAAATAAATTCAAACGTTCCAAATGATATCTAATACAACGGAAGAAAAAATGTTCGGTGTTTTCAGGCTCGTTACAATTTTGACAATTGAAGTTGTCAGAAATATGATTCAAATATAAGTCATTATTTAAATCGCTGCAATTATTTCTTAACCTAGTATGAATAACTGACAGGTAACGTGTTCCATAGAAATAATATTCAGGTACATAATTTGATTGGAACATTGTACGCATGATTTGACCTTTAAAAGAAGATATAGATGGGGCGTATCTTAAGTCTAAAGGAAGACTATTCCAAAGTTTAATTGCAGATGGTACAAAAGAGTTTTCAAAAAGTGTAGTACGCCGCGGAGGTATTACAAAGTCGTCACTATTTCTCAAATTGTACTGTACTGAATTATCAATATTTCTAGGGAAAAGTGTACTCAGATAATCAGGCACCATATTATTTTTAATTTTATAAAGAATAAGTTTCTGGTATTTTCGTCTGTCTGCAAGTGTAAGCCACCCGGTTTCTCGATAAAGACTGCTTAAACTAGTTGAACGAGTTGCCCCGGTAACTAACCTTGCAGCTTCAATTTGTATTTTTTCTAGTTTATCTTTTTCAAAGAGCGTACAATTATCCCATACAACTGAAGCGTACTCAAGTATTGGTCTTAAAAACGATATATAAATTTGATTAAGTGATTTACGACGAATGGTAAATTTTAATTTGCGCATAATTCCTAAAATCCTTGATGCTGAAACAATAGTATTATTGATATGAGTGTGCCATTTGCAATCATCACTAAAAGTAAGGCCTAGATGTTTATGACTTTCAATCGTGCTTAATATTGTTTGCTCAAATTCTAATTTAGGAGGATGATGGTTGCCAAAATAAAGAACTTCAGTTTTAGTTGCATTAAATTTAACGAGCCATTGTTTTGACCAATTTTCAATAACATTTAAATCGTGATTTAAGATAGTTTCCATATCATTTGCGTTTGTAGTAGTACTTGCTAAAGATGTGTCATCAGCAAATAATCTGGCTACACTAAGTAAATTATCAGTGATGTCGTTTACATATATTAAAAACATTAATGGACCGAGGACGGAGCCCTGGGGCACACCAGATGTTATACTTCTTGAATTAGAATACGATTTGCCAATAAAAACACGTTGTTGTCTTTCAGATAAGTAATTATTAATCCAATTTAATAAAGATCCATCGATACCGTTTTGTTTTAATTTGAATAGAAGACCTTTATGCCAGACCCTATCAAAGGCCTTAGAAATGTCACAGAATACAACGCAAGTATTTGTATTATTATCAAAATGCTATTTAAAAATTATAACTGTAAATGACCTGACAAGAATTAAATTACTAACGAAAAAATTGTACATGTGTTTATAAACGCATCGTTCCATTAATTTACCCAGACAACTTAGAAGAGATATCGGGCGATAGTTGCCTGGATTGTTTTTATCACCTTTTTTGTAGAGAGGAAGCACTAAAGCAGATTTCCAGCAATTCGGGAAAATTCCTTCGCGTAAAGACTTGTTAAACAAATAATAGAGGGGTTTTGAAATTGTGCGTCTAACATGTTTTAGTACCCTGTGTGAAATAAAATCAGACCCTACAGCTTAATTAAACTTTTTAAAATTCGTTTTTTTTTTTTAAAACAAAAGTGGAAGATTAATATTTGAATCATCTAAATTAGATACCGATGTAAAATATTCGTTTAAACAATTTGCTTTGTCTTCATCATTAAAATAAAGTTCATCTATACCATTGATATTACGCTTCAAAACAGGAATTGAATCTACAGCTTTGAAATTTTTCATAGATCTTTCAAAGTTTTCCAATAGCTTTTACTGTTATTATTATTATATTCTCGATTTTGCATTCTATATTGTCGAAAAACCTTTGTTTCGCAAATTTCTTTAAATTATTAACTTTATTTCGTAGACTTTTATATTTAGACCAATTTCTTGGGGTATTTTTTTTTAACGCAATAGATCTTTGCCTGTCTCTATATTTTGTGTAACGTCTTATTTCGGAATCATACCAGGGTTTGTCATTAGGTCGGATGACTACGTTTTTGGATGGTATACACTGAGACATTAACTTTAAGAGGATATCAGTAAATTCTTCACAAGCTTCATCAACAGTAAGTGTGTTTATAAAGTCCCAGTCATGTGATGCAATCAATTCGTTTAAACGAGTAAAATCTGCTCTATTATAATACCAAACTCTTCTTGTTGAACATACATTACCAGTAAATGTAGACTTTATCAAAATGAAAGTAGCTTTGTGGTCACTAATTGACTCTGGAACTTCATAACAGCCAGCTTTATAAAACTCTATGCTATTAGATATGATAATAGGATCTATAAGAGTGGATGAATTACCAGTAATTCTTGTAGGTTCATCGATAACATTAACTAAATTGTTAATAAGAATAATATTCTTCAAGTTAACTAAATATTCACTTAACAAATTTTCGTTTAAATCACCTAATACTACTACTTTTTGGTTTACATCCAGTGCTCTCTCAATGCTAACATTGAAATCATCCCAAATAGAAACACGAGAATTAGGCGGTCTGTAAGTCGTACACAATAGAAATGAATTGGTTTTGTAAGTAATTTCTAACCAAATAGATTGTACAGATGGTAACTCTAGATCAAATCTTCGTTGAGAAAACAAACTATTAGATACATAAACAATCACCCCACCTGTATGAACAGAAAGATCTCTCCGATAAAGAGTATAATTGGAACATTCCGATAAAAGAATTGTATCAGAGACATTATCGTCCAAATGGGTCTCTGTAAAGCATAAAATATCATGGCTAGACAAATTATCAAAAATATAGTCTAATTTATTCCGAATACTTCTGACATTAAGATGCACAAGGCTGACAGTCCCAGGGGTACGGTTAACAACAAAGGGATCAGGACCAGGGTTAAGTTCAACATCACCTGACAATAATATAATTAACATAAGTACTTGAAAATACTGTAAGTTTATAGCAGCGCACAATATGCGAAAAATAACGATTCGGATAATAATTCTACATTCAGAAAGTAAGTGGAATAAAAACCGTCCAAAATAGACATTGTATACACAACGCTTCGATGTCCCACACAATTTACTATGAAACAGACCAACGGACACGCGCCAAGAAGTCAAGTCGTTACCCAGTAGGTAAAATAAACACAGCTAGTAGGCCTCGGCACGTGTCCCTTGAGTTATAACATCTCACGTGACATACAGCTACACATATAAACCTGAGGGTCGCCATAGAGAGAAGAAGAAGAAGAAGAAGAATTGTCAAAGAAAAATAGAAATAATTGAAGGAAAATAGACTTTGGCTTTGCATTTATGATAAAGTCTCCGGACAATTTTAAATATGTATTCGGGACCAAAAGTGTTCACATGGTTTAGATTAATGCAGTCTAGAAACATATACATGTATTAGAAAAGAAAGAAAGAATTTTTTTTAATAAAGACAGTAAATGTAAATCTAAGGTAAATAAATGACAGACAGATGACATAATGACGTAACACATACCAAATTCTCTCTCACTCCATATGATATCCTTCTAACACACACACACACACACACACACAGAGATAGGTTATAAAAATCGATGCAAAAAAAAACACAACAAAAAACAAAAAAACAACAACAAATGCATTTATATATCTTACAAGGAAGAATAAGTTGCAATTGGGATATACATTTCACAGTATGCTATGATCAACTGTAATGTGATAATATTAAATGAATCTTTCTCAGTACTAACATAAAGGTTTCTAATATCACATATACAATTTTTAAATATAACTCCAAGACAAGGCCAGGATAAACATTAAAAGTGATAAATATTCTTGATAGGGACTTATACGACTTGACAGGACGTGACATGTGTAATTAAAGTAAACCCTAATAACACTACGTGAAGAAGAGTATTTTAATTGACATAGTTTATATAAGATTTGATAACAGTTCGCATTACAGACTGAAATATACAAATTTAATTTAAATAGCATTTACTGCAACGTAACGTAACGTAACGTAAAAAAAAATTATTATTATATTTCTAGAAATACCAGAACAAAATACACTACCGTCATCGATTAGACAAAATACAATTACGCTGAAAGGGTAAGGTAGAGCATAATATCTCGAAACGACGTTACTCGACGTTAAAGGACACATGAATGCATGTATAATCCTGACAGTGTCAATCAAGCTAGACAGAATAAGGACTGCGACAGTATTTCATTGACAAGCTGGGGAATACTGAATAGATGTATCGGGATAAAATTCGCGACTTTGAAGGCTACTTAACATTAAATACTGATTGACCGTGTGGGATATTAACCAACAGTATATAGACATATGCGTATATATACATACATACACATATATACCTATATATTAATTTGCATATGCAACTATACATATACATATGTACATTTATCTGTACACACATTCACTACATATACATACAATTATTCACATATACATATATATATACGCACACACATGCACGAAAAACACAAGCACGCACACACACACATTATATTTTGTTAACAGATTAGCATTTTGGTAAAACACAATTAGAGGTAATTGGAAAATAAGGTATGTCACATAGTCAGACACATAATATGACGCGGGTTTACGAAGAAACTGGTCATTAACTGTCTAATATTATACTCGCTAGATGAATTAACTTTAAAATTTGGCTTTTATAATCTTTGAAAACTAACTGAGATTAGTCTGAAATAGCAACATGAAATTTTTGAGAAAGGGTGATCAATATCGAACAGCAATATGACTTTAAAACAAATTTGAAGAAAGTAATATAATAAATCATCAATAACCAGTTAATGACGTAGTTCAGCACGAAGTTCGTAGGGTAAATATAATTATGGAATGCTATCATTCCATGTTTCTGTGCGTAGTAACATGTACTACATTTTTTTACAAATCAGACTGCCATAGTTCTGCACGAAGCTCACGGGGTATTCGGGTTCACAAGGATACATGGAATGTTATCTTACAACACGTAGTGAATATGTATTATGAAGTGTTTTTAATGTACACATCTGAACACGGAAGTCATTTAATAATGAGTAGATCTTCTGTAGACGAGATCAGGTGTCGCGAACCGTCAAGGCGTTTAATGTAAATACGGCCATCATAGGACCAGGCACTTCTCAAAGACTTGTTTTTGACATGGAGCCTAGCTGCTTTTAACAATTCTGCACGGTTTCTTGTGAGGTCCTCGTTGATAAATACTTTCGGGAAAGAAGCACTGCCTTTAAGGTGCGATTTTCCACGGTAAAACTCATTCCGGGACCGGTATGACACAAACTTAACTATGATGTCGCGTGGATGCTTCTTGGAATCGGCTGCTGCAGATTTAGCCTGGTGCAATCTGTGAGATCTGTCAATATCAGCTAATGATAGGTCAACTTTACATTCATTGGCCACAGCTAATATAATGTCATCAGTCTTTTCACCTGCTGTTTCAACCACACCAGAAATTCTTAAACAATTTCGGCGCGAGTATTGCTCAGCGTTGTCTAATTTCTGGGCACAAGAAATATTGATAGACTCAATGTCCTGAAGTCTCTTAGTGAGGGTAATGACTTCATCGTTTAAGCGTTTGTTCTCTGTTTCAATAGTAGACATTCTGTCATTAAAAGAAGATGAAATGATGTCAGCAACAGATTGAGCCATGGCTTTTACGCTCATATCAACTTGTTCGCTAATAGTGTCTCTAAGGTCATCCTTGATAGCATGAGTGACAGCTTGGATAATGAAGTGGGCTTCCTGGTTAATAGGTTCCTGGCATACGTCTACATCAAGTAAATCTGAGTCATCTTTAGAGTCGGGTATCTTCACTTTTTTTGCGGGCTGTGATGAACACGACGAGGGACTAGGGGTGGAACTAGATAACTCCCGTTTAGTTGTTGAAGGGGTACTGGGGAATGTAGACATGTTTTCTATGTTTAATGTTCGATGTTAACGTAAATGTTCAATGTTAATGTTCGATGTTAACTTTCAATGTCGAATCCAATAAAATTATTCTATGCGGTATTCTATTATATGTAATAAACAGCTTACCGCTCAAACAGCTTACAGCTGAAAACAGTCTTCCCGTTGTAGCCCGTATTATATATTATATATTATATTGTATTGTAGGAAGATGGTTTATTTTATCAAAAAAATTATAAGTAAGTCCAGGTAGGTGAAACAGCACTATACACGTTTACTATAAACGTTTACACAGTACACATCATCTCCAACGCGTAAGCGGGTAAAACACCAAGGTCAGTGAAGTTTGAATCTTCTTTTGTTCGACAGAAAAACTCAAATTCCATCAAATTTCAAAGATTATTCCACAAATGAAATACATAAGTTGAAAACTCATAGTCCAAAAGTCATATCCAACCACATATTAACACTTTTACCCACTTTTAACATGACTTAGAACAAAAATTTATCCGGAGAAGTTAACAACGTTTACTCCGCCATTAGATCACGTGATGTACACCTTTATTCTGCATTATAACGCCTCTTTTTCGCATTAAAACGCCTTTGGTTCGCGTTTTAATGCCTTTTAAACGCGTAATTATGCCTTTCTCCGCATAATAACGCCTTATATTCTCGTTATAATGCCTTTTTGGCGAAATTATGCCTTTCTCTGTGTTATAACGAGTTTATTAGCGTAATAACGCCTTTATTTCGCACTTTAACGCCTTCATCAAAATATTTTTTGTCAGTGATCCTATACTGATATAATCGCAAGAGTTGTATCCCTTTATTGTCAAAGCAACTTGTATGGGCATGCACAAGTGTTTGGATACAAACGGCAACTTACAGTTTAGTAAGTTTTTACTTCCCGACAAGAGACCTAGTTTCATAAACACAGCTAGCCACAGTAACGCCCTACATCTGGGGAGTTCAGGAACGTGAATTTTGACAAAATATTACATTGTTTGTCATCTTTGTTTTTTCAACAGTGGTCAATTTTAATCATCCTTGGTTCCTGGGCGCACCAGTACATCAAGTGGCCCCTGTGGTGAGGCCAATTTTGACCCCAGGGCCAACATTTGAACAAACTTGGAGCGGTTTACAAGGTCACATCTTAACTCCAGGCTTTTTGTTTGGTTTCTGACAAGATTTTTAAGGTTTTTCCTGTAAGTCCATATAAAATCTTGTGACCCCTGGGGGAACCAATTTTGACCCCAGGAATCTTGGTAGATGTCCATTAGGCCATGTCACATACCAAAAATCTTATCTCCAGGCCTTGTGGTTTCTGACAAGATTTTTCTAGTGTTTTCCAATTTGTCTATGTAAAATAAAATGACCCCTGTGGCAGGGCTAATGTTAACTCCAGGGTCATGATTTGAATAAACTTGGTAGAGGTCAACTACACAATGCTATACACACCAACTATCTAAGGTATAGGCTTAGCAGTTTTGCAGCAAAAGATTTTCGAAGTTTGCATTTTTAAAATCTATTTTTAGCTCCTGTGACCTATTTTTTCCACCAATCAAACTATCTGAACAATTTTGAAAGAACTCATAAGTATCAATCCAGTGAAGATTGTTAAGAATACATTCAGCGGTTTAGAAGGTGACGACTGACAGTCAGTCACACTGACGATGGACACAGGGTCATCCTAATAGCTCACCATGAGCATGTTGTGCACAGGCGAGCTAAAAACAAAACAAAACCTGAAGACTGTAGTAAGCCTGTTACGATTGAATCTCAGATCAACAACCAGTAGGGCTAGCAGGTAGGACAAGCAGGTGTTTCATATTAACAGCGAATCTGGTAGGTCTCTGACAATAACCAGGACATACAGTAACTTGTACTTACACCAGGGTCTTTTAACCCTTTATGACTTCATGAATATTAATGTTATATGAAACAGTGGACTTTTCTTCTTAAAAATCCGAGCTACAATTTTGTATGACCAAACATAGCAGACATTGATCAAACAGCTTGAAGAAATTGTCTGACCTGGATTTCCTCGATCTGTCAAGGTGTCAAAAAAAAACCTATATAGAGTAAATTAATCAGACCATGCATGCAAAACAGATACATACATTTTAACTTTTTTTTTAAGTGTGTGTGTGTGATATACTTATCCCTATGGGGGAGGGGGGGTGGAGGTCTGGTCCATCATCTTCACCCTGGGACCACAAGGACAGTCAAGTTACTCAAATATATAAAACTTTAAATAAAAAAAAAAACTATGGTTAAAATCAATTTCCTGAGTTATTTTTAATAATTTATTTCAATATAAAATTTCAACATATATCAAAACAGAGGCATCAATAATGAAACAAGAATGTCCCCTTGCACATGTTATTAAACTTTCCCCACATCTCACTCATTTTCAGATCCTTAGAAATAAAATTTAAATTTATACAACAATACCCTCATCATTGTCATTTTCTGTATGTCTCTGTCTTTACATCTTATGTGAAATGGCACTTCAAAATTACTGTTCTAACTTCTCTATATATAACTGATCACATTTGCGAATATTCATTTAAAGGGAAGTAAGCATGTCTGACAAACTTATATATGATGTATCATATATTAGATCAATCTTATATGCATGTACCGATACCACATTTGTCAATTCTGAATATTTTCAGTCTGAGCTGTTATTCTATTTAGACAAATACTAGATTTTGACAGTTCCACCATTACCCACTGCTAAGGGATTCCTTTCGATTCATGACTAGGTCAAATGCTCACAGCAGAATTAAATCAACCAAAGAGTCGACCTTATGCTTACTCTCCTTTAAGTAAGTTAAACAGGTACAATTATACCAAGATATAATGCCTATATGCAATTGGTGACAACAACCTGGAAATTTATCACAGGAATAAATTAAAATCTTTCTATGGTATTCAAGCCATCATTAAGCTAGAGTTTAAGCCATCCAACTGACTAGAATGTTTAATTTTCATGCTTGGTAACCACAAAATATATTTGAGTAATTTGGAAGAGTAAAATTTACTGTTTAAGACATATGTACTATTTACTGAGCAAGAAATATTCATTTATTTTTTTTAATTCTTTTTTTTGATTTTTTAATTAAAAGAAAAACAACAATAATTCTACCAACTTTTACATGTTAGGGGCAAAAAAGGGTATTTTATAACATCATTTTATCTTCTTTTACATAGTCAATCTATATTTGCTTTCAAACAATACATCCTGATGATGGAAGGAATACCTGATGCGCAAATATATTTTCTTTATGATTAGGCACAATGTCAAAGTCTCTTTGAGAACACATGTTTAACATGTAACTTGCAATACATTCTAATACTTTGAAGCCAGTCTCATCCCATCTATGTATTTATGCACGATCAAACTTGGTAGCAGGGTCAAGATGTGAAGCATGCTGCAACACTGACCTTACTCTGGACCTCCTCTCTGAAACAACACAATACAATACAATTACCTTAATATTTTTCCTGTTTAAGCAGAGTAAGGAGTCAACTAACTGCACAAGACTGCTGCCATGTTTTAGGCAGTCAGTGATCAGAATCCTATAGTGGCATTGTTTTGGTGTTTACCTCTGCCACAACAGTATTTCAGTCATATAGAGACATTAGCTAATTACAAGTGGAGGAAGACCTTGAGCACATAAAGAACCCAGGTAGAATCACCAACCTACTGCACGTCAGCTGGAGGACTTCCTCACATGGAAATTTCTGAGTGACTAGAACTGGGCTCAAACAAGAGGTGGTGAGGGGCTGAATAATAGTTAGCCACTATAACCACTTGGCCTTGGTGGTTCCATAATCCTGATGTGATCGATCGATCAATCTATCAATCTATCTTCCATTAATGTCAAACCCCTAATGAGGACCTTGACATCTGTGCATAAAGCTGCAACTTGCCAAGAATGTTACTGAAAATAGTGAGGAAAATAATTCTTCACTTTTCACCAATGTGTCACCGGTTCGATTCCTGGTCACATACGTAAGAGGATACAGTGGTCACCCATGCAGGCACATGGTTTTTTTCTGGGCTCACCGGTTATCTATAAATCTGGCTTCAGCAGTACTTTTTTTCCTTTAATTGTGAATGGGTCAAGTACCCCTTTCTTTGTGAAATATTAGTGTTCTAAAAATAGTGAAAAAAACAGCACCGTTTCTGCTGATATTGTGAGGAGAAAATGTGGACTAAGACAGAATATCTTACAGTTGTTCTGCAAAATAGTAGGGAATGGTTCCAATTTTATTTTCAAGAAACTCAGATATTGTGGTAGAGAAGCTCATTAAAAATAAATTCAGCTGAGTGGGGAGGGTAACATTGTGTCTCTATCAAAAATGCATTTTTGAATTGTGAACAAATTTGGGTCCTTCTAAATTTTGAATGGGCCCTGTTACAAATACCTGTTATAGAAGGAAAAAAATCGCTGTTCATTTTACAAGCTGCACTTTGGCTAGGCATCCACTTTGTCCGATTCCCAAGAAAGGTTGTCTAAGACAGACTTGATTGTATTAAATGACGTTGTTAGAATTTCTATTTTGTTCATCAAAAAGGAAATGGTTTACCGGGAAATTATAGGTAAAACAATTGTCTGGGTCATTATAGCACAAATCATATCTTGCCAATCAACTGAACTATAAACTACAGTCTTTCTAATAATAGCATACAGTAATTATCAATTAGGGACACAATGGTGCACAGCATAACCGCCGCTCAAAATTCCGAGGTAAGTTATGTACTGAATGAATCTGCTATATCTCAAAGCCTCATATATGCCTGCCAGGGGATTTTGAAGAATATCCCCAAAGATATCTTTATTTTCAAATTTCAACAGGTTAGGAACATTTTTCATTAACTAGACAGCAGCTTATCAGTAACACATGCAGTTGTGAGATTTTTTTCTTCAGTGGTTCAGTCCATAGAGTTCTGGTTCTGAAGCAGTCTAGCTGCACCATTTTCTCACTTGGTTACTCATGTATTATTTAAAGGAAAGTTACCTCAATATAAGCCATTTCCTCTGGTGATATTTCTTGCCTCTGATATCTGTCAGGTACTGTCTCTAGGCTCAGCGTGGATCTATTGCTTGTTTGAGTTTGTGGTTGAGAGGAAGATGGACTTGGCTGGGCAACCATGGAACCTAGAACTATGGAGAAAATGCAAATATATTCTAATAATGATATCACAAAAAGAAAACAATCATATAAATGATGTGTATTTAGTTTAAACTTATTTTTACATTCATTGGGAAGCAAGTCCTTACTATTTGTACTAATCCCTCATATGGCAGCTTGACCTAGATCTTAATTTCATAAATCATTAAACTTTGATGGCTACATTTATTGAAACTTGAGATACAACAGTTCATCAGAGAATAGGATAATAATAGAGTTTGGTTCTTTCTATTATTGTAACTTGTGATACCAGCAAGGACCATTCTATGTCCTGGCTGCTTAACCCTTTCCCTCATAGAGGATACCCTGAAAAGACCTATGCAAACAGCATAAAACCAGATCAGCCTGCGAGTAACTCGCAGGCTGATCAGGTTTTATGCTGTTTGCTGCTCCTCAGTGGTCTGATAATGAGGATTTTACAATTAAATTTGGTAAGGTTTGAGTTTGGCTTTCTGCAGATCAGGTTTTATGTGGTACCTACTGAGTGCGTCAAAATGAGTCTCTATGAGGGAAAGGGTTAATAATGGTTGCTTCAAACACAGGTTTAGACATGCTGTTAGAGGGTATTTTATTCAGTTTAAATGGGGTGTATGGAAGAGAAGTTAATACCATTCACACTGTCATGTCTGTTTGGGAACTTTATAAGTGGAACATGTGGCCGCACAGCCTGAAAATATACATGAAAATAATACTCAAAAACATTCTCATAGTGCAGCAAAGTGTATCGGTAAAAAATCTACAATTTATCATGTTAAAACTTAATCATTTTTATGTTGATTGGAAAAAAAGTTCTTACAACTTGTATTAATATACCTCTCTTGATTCTTTACTAAAATTTTACTACATAGCTTACTGTGACGTCAGAGGGTAAAAATTCGTAATGTCACCCATGACATTACATTTCATCATTTTTGTCATAACTAACTATCCCTCTTACGCAAGCCCATACAGGCATTTCGTTTCATCCCACAGTTACTTACCTTGCCTAGCTGCTTATCAAAATCTACTGTAACGATTTTTAAACATCTGAGCGGTAAATAATATGACAATAAAATGTACAAATAATATAATAATTTTCCTTTTGGCCTCCTTGTCGTTTAATTAGAATAAATGATTAAGCATAGGATTGTTAATAATAATTAAACTACCCCCTAGGATAATAATAGATAAGAAAAAGACCTAACTTACTGTGTAAACACACTTACAGTAACTTGAAAAAGAAAATAAACAACACAGCACTATTCCCCTAAGGATACCATGCCCAACTGCAAACATTAACCCTAGCGATCAGGTGAGACCATAAAGCTAGTTAGAAGGAAGCGAGGCTTCAAAGCACCTACTGTTCCGGCAGCTCCCAAACAAAAGCCCTAACTTCTAAGGTGTGCTTGACAAACTGTAGTACACTCAATGCCGTGAGGCTGCCAAGAGTGCAAGTATGTTTAAGCACGCCAAATATCCAAAAACCTAGGAAAGTTCGTAGCTCTGATGTTTCCTGATCAGCGGCAAGGTACAGACTGATTTAATACCATGTTATCTCGGTATTTATACTATTTTATGCAAGTGCTCCACCTAGCGGTACTGGTCGAGTTATTCAAATAAGGGGTAAACTGGGTTAGTCCATACTGAGAATAAAAGAATAAATATAATATAAATGAAAATAACCATCTCAAATTTACCAAAGTAATTCCTTATTATTTATTTAAAATGTAGAAAACAATACATCAAATAAAAATGATAAAACTTAGTTATTTTGATCTTTTTCTCCTTTTAACATGAAGCATGGTAGATAACTGTTTAAGAATGGACAATACTATACTGCAGGAACTTTACATAACAACAGACTACACTACTTATGATGGTCTAACAAGTTTTCGGGGTACAAACGAGATCGCTCAATATTTGCATATCAAATATCATTAAAATGTTCATTTAATTAAAATAAAGGGGTGCAACAATAAATTTTGTCACTCCCTGTACACATTTGCGATCTTAAATTCATCTCGATCAAAACAGAGCAGCGTTCATTCCAATGTAGGTCAACAGAGATAACATAAAAAGTTACTTACAAGTTTTCGGGGTATTTTCAAATTAAGCTCAACATACTCTGTTAGTTAAATATGCATCAAAATTCCATTTCAGGGAATAAATGCTGTTATGATTTGATATTTATAGAGCCTTTATTTTGTCTCAGATGCTGATCTGATTATTTTTTTTCTGATTGGCATCCACGGTTGGAAAAAAAGTTGCAACTTTAGCTAGGAATACTGCTGACCTTACACCCACCCTGTTCGATGATCATTTTTTCATTTTAAACTTTATGATAGTTACCATTGATGAAACATATATCGAAAATATATCAATATAAATCATTCAGATGAGTTTGATCTACAAAATAGCTATTCAAATAACTTATTAGAGCATGTTTTGATCATATGGAAAACAACTTGTCATATCACGTTCTCACATGCAAATGGTGTAAAGGTAAAATACCCCGTCACACTGCTAATTAATTTTAATGATTGAAATATCTTTCTTAATTTGTGAAATTTTTATGCAGCGTTATACACTTTATTATAATTGGTATAATAAAATCAATATCACAACCTTTAGAGGGCTGTGATATTTATATATTAGTCCCACTCGATGGTTTCACTGGTTTGGACCAGTACTTTGTACCTGGGAAGTCCATGAAAAGACCAATGCCCAGGGGTTTTCTTCAGTGGATGCCCGCTTGCCCGTGCCTGGTTAAAATCACCATGTGCAAGTGATTTTTCCAAGGAGATAGCCCAAGTTTATTTTCGTAAATGAAATTTTTCGTTTCTTTATATTTTATTTTCTACATTATATAGGGGGTGAGTTGATTGCAAATTGTGTTTGATACATGTTAACTAAAATTCATCTTAATACTACACATATTTAGTTTTAAACATTAACAAACACTAACTACTTTAAAGATCGGACAAGCTGTTTTCACTGGGGGCAAGTAGATGTTCAAAGTAACTTGCTCGCTGGGCAAGTGAAAGTCAAATCCTTAAGGAAACCCACTAATGCCCAAAACTAGTTTGAACCCACAACCTTCAGATCCGCAGTCGGGTTCGTTACCACTATACCAGGGCGCCCAGTCACCTACATCATAGTGTTCCTGCGATACGTTGACATACGAAGCTACATATTAAATCACATCTCTAGTTGACTACAAATAAACATCTTTTAACCAGTGAAAACAGATGCACTAGCCGATATATTTTTAGTATCTGGAGAATATTTTAAAATGAAAATAACTTCGAATGCTATATTATCCTTAATACAATTCATTCCCTCAACAAATACTCCCGACATGTTATACAAAAGTTACAAATTGAGTAAGTTTATGATACCTGCATGACCCTTCCAGCAGCTGACATTTTGGAGGTTAGTGGAGAACTAACCAAGGGAGACAACAGACTTTTAGGAAGATCTCGCCAAACTATTATTTCAATTAGATTCTTCATATACAGCGCAGAGTATTAAGAGACGAGACCCCTTCCCATTCTTAACTGATGAATGGAAGGCTTGAGACAGTATACACTTTTATTTCGATCCTCACTATTATCAATCTGATTTCGTTGTGTAACACTTATAAGGGGAGCGAGTCAAAACGTACCCAAACCAAAACGTATCCACTTTTTGAGGTCAAAACGTGCCGAAGTATATATATTTTTATTTTTTTTTATTTTTTTAGTTTCTATAAATTAATTTTTAATTATATTTAATTTTTAACTAAAAGTGAATTTAATTCAATTTCAATTTAATACATGATTACCGGTACCTTTGATCTCTACAATTGTGTATTCTGGCTTCTTGTCTTGATTGAATTATAAACAACTTTAATTGAATCAGATTACACCAATCAAGAAAAACGTGTTCACCCATGTCATTTTATTAAGCGCTGATAACATAAATAATAAAGGTGTGAAAGATGGTAAACTTTATTGCGAGGGGATTATGCTGTTCACACAGTCACACTTATATTGAATTCTTGTTTTCCAGCTTCTAGTTCTAGTTTGAATGAATGAAATACCTTTCTTTTTTTATTTTGATAATAAAATTAATTTTAAAAAAATTTAAAATTTTTAAATTAGGGTTTTAAAATTTAAAAATTTAACTTGGGCACGTTTTGACCAATTAGGTGGATACATTTTGATCAACAGGTGGGTACGTTTTGATTCCATTCGGGTATGTTTTGACTCCATTTAGATACGTTTTGACTTAGGTACGTTTTGGTAGTGGGTACGTTTTGACTAAACTCCATCATAAGCCTTCAAACAGAGTCTCTTAATACTAAATATATAGCAGAGTTTCAAAGCAGCTCGTTCGGAGATGACCGGTAGAAATAATAATAATAATAGTAATAATAAAAAAAAAAAAACTACTCAACCTCATCAATGTTTGCTGAAGACCTTGTCTCTTGACAAATAAGCTCGGCAAGTGTTGGTCAGTAACATTGCACGGTAAACGCCAATTTCGTGAACGTCCATTTCGGGGCAATGTAAAATTTACCACAGTTGTTTGCATAGCGAATTCTTAAGTTTCAGCCTGTGAAGTGAAACCATGCGCGGAGATTGAATGTGAATTTGATGGCATGGCACACGAAAATATAAATTCTAAATATAGGTTTATAATTCTAAACATAGTTTCAAAACCACCAGTGACGTTATTGCCTGTGGTGGAGAAACCACCTATTTTTCTAACATCACGAAATGTCGTATTAGGTGACTAAGAATAGCTTTATCTTTCCTAATTACTTCGTAAATTCACCAAAAAAAAAAGGAGTTCAGCACAAAAAAGGAAAACAAAAGATGGAAATAAAACATAATTGAAGGTTAGGGAACAATATCCCATTGGGGCATATTTTAATAGAGTTGTGAGATAAATCGTACTACCTAGAGTAACCTCCCTTCTGTCAGGGTCACAACTGGAAAATGTAGTGGGTAGACGTGGTAGATTTAAGCGGATGTTTACAAATATTTATGACATACACTCACACTGACATATTCAGATATAACGAAATGAAGTGATTGAAAGTGACAAGTTCATTTAAGTATTTCGTATCAGTTACATATGCCAGGAATCTTCTTGAAATTAAGAAAATGGCAGTAAACAGTTCTTCCTGGTTTTCTATGAATTACAGAATGAGCTCAAAAGCAAATGGAATATTAATATGTTTTATTGTACTTTTGACGGAGGGTGTGTTCGGGAATCATTTCATCAACCATTTTGCTGTACATATACCAGGAGGACCAGTTGTTGCTACTAAGATTGCACAGGAAAATGGTTACCTTGTTAAGGCACAGGTAAGTAGTTCATTGACATTTTCATATAACTTGGCAGAAAGTGTTGGGGAGTGACTTTTTTTCAACGGGACAACAAATTTTTGGCATGGTTTAAGCATTTTAACAAAAATCTATGTCACAATATTTTAAAGTGGCGCTGACTTACATGAAAATGGCTATTCAAATGTGACTATGACACAGCGGGTTCAGTAAATCATACTAAATGTAACAGTTGCTAACATAAGTGGTTGCACCCCAATTTTATTGCAGTGTATTGAGGTTTAACAGGGCACTTGTTAGAACTGTCTTTAAGTTTTATGGTGACATTTTAGAGTGTCTAGTTTGCATCAGGGCACTCATTGGAATCTAAGAACTGGAGTTCTGAACAAAGATTTGGCTATAAGTTTTCCAGAAAATTTGAGTTCTGGGACACAATTAGGAGTTTGTGAGAGCCCTTTCTTAATGGCTACCCTTCCTTTCCCTTTCTCTTTCATTACTGTTCAAAGATTTCAAGTTCAATTCCAATTTGCAGCAGTAGAATTTTACTTTGTTACAGATAGAGATGTAAAGATACACTCATGTATTTGATTTGGTGCATCAAATATTGCTGGTGTTTGATATGTATTTGGATGTATTATTTGCAAGGCAAATTACCAAAATGTATGTATTTACAACAAGCTACAGATAAACAAATGATGCAAATAACAACATATTAATTTATCCTGATTTGTGGCTACAGGTTACAGAAGATGATAAGATCTAGATCAATATCAAGTTTACATGAAGACTGAGAGGAAAGTATCAATGATACCGTCTAGTGTTTTGCAAAATGAACAATGTTCTTATTTGACATGAAGCTGCTTGAAACTATAGTTTTAAGGAAACTCTTTTTGAACATTAAGCTTCTTTTTTTTTTAAATCTATTTTTTGCTTTATTTATAACATGCCTTAATGAAGTCTAATATTTTTTCCTTGGGATATGTCAAACAAATAGAAAGATTTTAAAAGGTAGGGCAATGTTTATGTCACCAGTATGGAAGCACTTTTATAGATAACTTTATTTAAAAGTTTAAACTTTATTTATTTTACATCAATTACAAAAACAAGTTCTCACAAGTCACAACTTATATTAATCCCTCTCAATGGCTCTTGTGGTGGAGTATGTGGTCATTATTGTTGGGGGAAACTGGAGAGCCCGGAGAAAACCCACTTGTCTGGATGAGCGACCACCATACCCTCTAATGTATGTGACTAGGAATTGAACCCGGGACGCATTGGTGAGAAGTGAGGCGAGTTACCACTACGCTATCCAGACAGAAACTTTATTCCATGTCAGTGGTTTGATAAAACAGTGGACATATTTATGTACAGTATATTTCCCTATTTTTGCTTATAATACTGGTATGAACCTTAAATTTGTGCTTCTATTATTTTGGCAAAATATTTCTTGTTGGACCTTGAAACTCCCATGTTAGGCAATGCAGTAACCAGTGCATACACAAAAAGACTTTAAATGACATTTATCTCTAAATAAAGCACATTTATTGAGTTTCACAACCAGTGTATTATTTATGCACTATTTCTGGGCTAGTAGACTAGATGTAAAGAAAATTGTGATTAGCATACCAGGAAAACTGAATTTTGTCTTCTTTAAGCTAAGCATTTTTTTTTCTGTGTGTGTGTTTTTTTCTACAGTATGTTGCTTTCATCAAATTTATTTTCCAGCCAATTAAACAAACAAAAACACATTAATTAATTTGGACAACTTAAAGGCTGAACATGTGAAATTTGAGGAAAAAAAAATACTCCTCAGTTCTGTTCATAATAATATGTATCCTTGAAGGAACAACATTGTTTCGTTTGTTTGTTTTGTTGGGTTTCACATCATCCCACCGATAAAATTTCAGTCATTTTGAGACTATATCTACACAAGACAGAAATAGTGCTGCCACACTGTATTATCACACTGTAACCACACCAGTCACATTATCCTGATACCAGGCCAATCAGTCTTGAGACTACCTTGTATGTATATATGCTGTAGTGCACCAGCAAGAAGCTACCAGTACAATTTTAACACTTTTGGTATGTCACGGTTGGGAACCGAACCTACAACCTTGCATTCCCAAGGCAGAACATTTTTTTTAAATCTGGTGTATTACCAATAAATGAAAGAATAAATGATGTAAAGTACTAAAATGTATTTGTAGTAAACTTTATATAAATGTCAGCCTACCTTGCCACAATTCCCACCTTAGAGATATTCGAGATGGGTTGGCACAATTTTAGACGATCCAATAACTGTAAAAAAATATTTAAACCTGCACTTGTGCAACAATGCTCCAGAATGGGCCCAGTACATTAACTGAAAAAGACAATGGTTTGGTCAAAAGATCTTATTTAGAAAAAATGCATTGTGCAAGCCATTTTGAAGCCCTTCATGCACATCTGTTACAATGAATAATGAACAAAATATTTGATATCCGTTAACTTATCTTGTTCAGGATAAGTGTGCATACAGGGGTCTCTTAAAAATACCAAGCAATAAACATTTATTGCAAAGCAGACAACACTATTGTACTTATCATTATTTCTGAAGGAAACAGGAAATTGCAAAATTAGATGGCGACATCGCCATATTTTGGCTGGTTTTAAGAACGATTTTATATTTGATTTTTTTTAGCAGTGGGGTTACATTTCATGTCATTCCAGCCAACTTGTCAGATCTTCATATCGAGAGACTGTTTGTTTAACCTTTGCAGATTGGATCGCTGGAAAACCACTTCCTGTTTGAACACCCACACGTGCACAAGAGGTCTGCCAGGCGGAATGAAGAACACCATGAAACACTGTCAGGACACCCAGAGGTAATTAACACCTGCATAGTCATTTATTACCTGAAGTTCAAGGCTTTGTTATTCTCACAAAACATATTTTTCATCATTTTGATCTTTTAAACCTGCCACCTGTAAACCTGTCAGCTGTATTTAGATTCCGGTCTAGACCTTAGAATTATTGTTTCATGTTCATCTTGACACTTTCGTTATTTCCTTCTCATCAGATTTACATGTTTTTTTTTTGTGTCTCCCTAAATTTCTCTTCTCCAACCTCCCCCCCTTCTCAGCCTTTTACGTATACAATGATTCAATTTTTAACAAATGCTATATAGCTTTATACAGGCAATTATATTCCCTGTTAATGTGAGGGTCAAATTGATTATCAACAGTCCTGGGTTTTGTCATCAAACTAAGACCACTACATACCTTGACTGAAGCCTTGACTTCAGATATCTGCAAGAAAATCATGCCTATGAATGCACTTTTATTTGCAGTAACTCTGCAACATTTATTTCAATGAGATTTGTAACAGATACAGATTATAAATAAAACTAGCAATGCTTCACTGATAGCATTACCCTTCCCAGTTTAATCTTCCTGACCAAGCCTTTGAAGACTCATCTTGACACGCCTCATGACAAATAAGCCTATCTGTAACCTGTCTGTTAGATGATCCGTTAGATTAGCGGAAGTTTTGCAGACTGCACCCTTGTTTTCACCCATTACTGCATGAAAGCTTTATAGTTAATGACCTTGGATATTCATTTAATGCAAACCAGGTCAGCTCTTAAGTTATTTATCTGATGATGTGGTTTATTTGTTGTTCGGTATCCATCAGGACCTTGAAGGCAAGAAGGTAGAACGAAAAACCACTTCAAACTACGTAAAATGTTACTATCATATGTAAATATGAATAGCCTGGGTACAGAGGATGAATATCATATGTAAATATGAATAGCCTGGGTACAGAGGATGAGTATAATATGTAAATATGAATAGCCTGGGTACCGAGGATGAGTATCATACGTAAATATGAATAGCCTGGGTACAGAGAATGAGTATCATGTGTAAATATGAATAGCCTGGGTCCCGAGGATGAGTATAATATGTAAATATGAATAGCCTGGGTACAGAGGATGAGTATCATATGTAAATATGAATAGCCTGGGTACAGAGGATGAGTATCATACGTAAATATGAATAGCCTGGGTACAGAGGATGAGTATCATGTGTAAATATGAATAGCCTGGGTACCGAGGATGAGTATAATATGTAAATATGAATAGCCTGGGTACAGAGGATGAGTATCATGTGTAAATATGAATAGCCTGGGTACAGAGGATGAGTATCATATGTAAATATGAATAGCCTGGGTACAGAGGATGAGTATCATATGTAAATATGAATAGCCTGGGTACAGAGGATGAGTATCATATGTAAATATGAATAGCCTGGGTACCGAGGATGAGTATAATATGTAAATATGAATAGCCTGGGTACAGAGGATGAGTATCATGTGTAAATATGAATAGCCTGGGTGCAGAGGATGAGTATCATATGTAAATATGAATAGCCTGGGTACAGAGGATGAGTATCATGTGTAAATATGAATAGCCTGGGTACCGAGGATGAGTATAATATGTAAATATGAATAGCCTGGGTACATCATATGAAAATATGAATAGCCTGGGTACATCATATGAAAATATGAATAGCCTGGGTACATCATATGAAAATATGAATAGCCTGGGTACATGAATAGCCTGGGTACAGAGGATGAGTATAATATGTAAATATGAATAGCCTGGGTACAGAGGATGAGTATCATATGTAAATATGAATAGCCTGGGTACCGAGGATGAGTATAATATGTAAATATGAATAGCCTGGGTACAGAGGATGAGTATCATATGTAAATATGAATAGCCTGGGTACAGAGGATGAGTATCATATGTAAATATGAATAGCCTGGGTACCGAGGATGAGTATAATATGTAAATATGAATAGCCTGGGTACAGAGGATGAGTATCATGTGTAAATATGAATAGCCTGGGTACCGAGGATGAGTATAATATGTAAATATGAACAGCCTGGGTACAGAGGATGAGTATCATATGTAAATATGAATAGCCTGGTTACAGAGGATGAGTATCATGTGTAAATATGAATAGCCTGGGTACAGAGGATGAGTATAATATGTAAATATGAATAGCCTGGTTACAGAGGATGAGTATCATGTGTAAATATGAATAGCCTGGGTACCGAGGATGAGTATCATATGTAAATATGAATAGCCTGGTTACAGAGGATGAGTATCATATGTAAATATGAATAGCCTGGTTACAGAGGATGAGTATAATATGTAAATATGAATAGCCTGGTTACAGAGGATGAGTATCATGTGTAAATATGAATAGCCTGGGTACCGAGGATGAGTATCATATGTAAATATGAATAGCCTGGTTACAGAGGATGAGTATCATGTGTAAATATGAATAGCCTGGGTACAGAGGATGAGTATAATATGTAAATATGAATAGCCTGGTTACAGAGGATGAGTATCATGTGTAAATATGAATAGCCTGGTTACAGAGGATGAGTATCATATGTAAATATGAATAGCCTGGGTACCGAGGATGAGTATAATATGTAAATATGAATAGCCTGGTTACAGAGGATGAGTATAATATGTAAATATGAATAGCCTGGTTACAGAGGATGAGTATCATATGTAAATATGAATAGCCTGGGTACAGAGGATGAGTATCATGTGTAAATATGAATAGCCTGGGTACAGAGGATGAGTATCATATGTAAATATGAATAGCCTGGGTACCGAGGATGAGTATCATGTGTAAATATGAATAGCCTGGGTACAGAGGATGAGTATCATATGTAAATATGAATAGCCAGGGTACCGAGGATGAGTATAATATGTAAATATGAATAGTCTGGTTACAGAGGATGAGTATCATGTGTAAATATGAATAGCCTGGGTACCGAGGATGAGTATAATATGTAAATATGAATAGCCTGGTTACAGAGGATGAGTATCATGTGTAAATATGAATAGCCTGGGTACAGAGGATGGTAAAATAGCATTCAGGAAGTCATTGCATTCTTGGGTAGTGCATATTTTGCCTGAATAGGAGATTTATACCACAGCTTGAAAACCTGACTTTCAAACACTGCTTTGACTGAGAATTATTTGTGGACGATAGTTTTCTTTGTCCCAAATGGTGTGAAATGGAGTACATTGTACAGGGCATGATCTTTGTCACCTCGCCAAACCAAACATCGTTAAACCGAATTCCTTGCCATTTTTGAAGTTTATTTTCGGTCCCGATTTCTTCCCTTCTTATTTTAACAAAAAATGAAATGTTTAATCCGAATATTGCTATTTCGATTTTTTTGCTATTTTGAAGTGAAAATCACAGTCCTGATGTTGCAATTCATGCATATTTTTCAATTTTTATTTCGAAGTCAGTTTTCATAAATTTAGTAAACTAATTAACATCGTATCCGGGTCAGTAACCAAGTGACACATAGAGTGATGGCTCAGGCAAGTTTTTATTTTCGAAAAATGTTTGGTCATTGTGTCCGACCTGAAATGTTGATTATTGCTAATTGATGTCTGACGGGTTGCATAGTATGCACATGCAAGCCGATAAATCTAGGTGTCAGAAACTGAGTACGTTCCATAACTATTATCATCGTGTTCGTCACCGGCATGTGAAGCAGCAGATCCATGGTAAAAATACCGAATATGTCACCATCTTGACCTGTTTGAACTATTAATTGAGTTAATCAGAAGCAATAACTATTTTTATTATTTTTCGTAACTTGCAAATAGTATATATGTACACTTAATGATGGTTTTAATGGCATAACGATTTCCATGATATGCACCGGTAATAAAAACAGACATTAACGCACACAAACCAAAATTTCTATTGAATTTTTAATCTGAAGAATCGTTATTTCGAAGTTTTCAGCTTGGTCCCAAGGAGTTTCAGTTTAACAAGGTTCTACTGTATCTTATTTTCCAGTTCTAATAATATGTGTTTTCATATTGATCAGGCTTTACGTTAATAATTTGTTTTTTATTAGTACAGTAAGCTGTTCCAATGGCTCTTGATCGGACTGATTTTTTAAGATTTACCGGTATAAGTGTTAAACATTTACCAGTATTGTGGATGAGGTAGACCTGTCAATAGGTGAACATTCCCAGAGAAAGACCAAGGAAGTCTCCCAGATCTAGGGCATCTCTAGACCGCAATGATCTAATTATCACTGGACTGTACATTGTAACCTTACTTCAGCTTGACCAGTCCCAGTGAAAAACCACTGGCAAAATGTTTGTTTTACCAAATTATCAGACCAAATGGAAGGCTTTGGTTAGGAGCATAAAGCTTAACTGACTTTTTTAACCAAATAAATATGTTTTTCAATAAATTAATTTACCTCTGAATTGACTATGTATGGGAGAATTTATATGAAAACAGACAAAATTTTGCTTTTGATATATGGTATACAAATAGGATGGGCATTCTGTATGTAACATTAATAATTCTGCCATTAGTTGGTTATAAGTGGGTCTAATGTAAGACTCTTGTGAATAGTTTCTTCTTGTTTACTATATTGATCAATAGAGAGTATAGAGGGCAGTATTTGGTCTGTTGATAATTAACTAGGTCAGACAGGTTAGAGACTGAATGTAGTTATAGGTTAAGGTTTGTTGCCATTAATAGTGAATTAATTATTTAGAAAGATACCATCCATAGGATGGTAAATCTAGATGAAATATTCATTTATCTTGGCTATTTATCATTATAAAATCACATGGGCAGAAAAATGTGGTATTGGCAAAACATCTGGTTTCTCAATGGTTTTTGTTGTGGCATGCCAGGTGTTAATGTTTTGTTGGTACACACATCGTCATTTAAGTCAACTTGGAGGTTATTTTTGTTATTAAGTGTCATGCAGTTAATTTTCTCATTTAAGATTGACATGTGACATGCCTGCACAGTTTTCATAGACACATTATTAGTGGTTATTCCTGGTTTTGAAATATGCTCGTAGGATTTTAGAATTTTAGTTTAACACTTGTAAGAAACTACCAGTGCACTTATTGTCATAATGATTTATCAGACTCAGTATTAATGTAAAAGATTTTATTCAAATAATTAGAAACAAATTAAAAATCTTTATTATAAACTGACATTTTCATAACATGAAATTATTGTATGAATAATTTTTTATAAGTTTTTATTGCTTGTAGATGTCTTATTAATTTGCACAACAGACTCACCTGTTACTTTTTGACATATGGACATTTATTCTTACAGCTATATATAAGTACCGGTAGTTTATGTATGTTATGATATACAAAAAGTTTTGATTGTTTCCTAAAAGCAGAATTATTTACAGGAACTGTACTGAGGTTTACATAATTTTTAGGAGTAGCCCTGAGTTCAGCTTCCCTTTGTGTTTTTAATATTTAGCCCACAGGGTTTTCGATGACGCACAAAATTGTGCGTTTTGATGCAAAATAATCTGAAATGACCCCCATGTTGAATGCTAGTGCGCCGTCAGTGACGCATTTTCAAAACCAGGTTCTAAATATAAGACACATTCGATTGATATCAAATAGCTGTCAGTTTAAACCTACTATTTGTGTTTCCTTTTTTTGGAAACAACATGTTACGTTCCAGATACATGTTCATTTTATTTTTTCTGCTTCGCTCTGAATAACAGATCAAGATATGGGACTTTCCGTTTCTTAAAATAGAACCCGGACTACCAGCATAGCATAAAATGATGAGCTCACGTTGTTGTCGTCCCGAATATTAGACTGTCTGTTTACGTGCATGGAAGCATGTTTTTTATTTATGAAAACTAGACTTACTTTGATTTTTTCTCACCATTTATCGCCCTTTTAAATATTTTGACAAATTTTATCACAGAAAAATTCTCCCTTTATAAATTAGTCTGATGTTCCGATATGTTCTGTACAACGTAGTCCCAACCAATGATGGAGAGTTGTTGCAAAGCAATCGCAAATGCTGCAACAATGGTATTAAGTTTTATTATTTTTATTACCTAGTTGCAAGCATGTCCTCCTAAAATTTCAAATGACCCCTAAATCAAATATTCGAGGGGACACATGTCCCCTAAATAAAAATGTATATATTAAACCCTGAGTCCATAACTTCATATAGGAGCAGTTTGATCAGGGTCTTCTCTGTTTTCTTATATACTTTTGTAGCTCAAATCTTGCACAATCTGCACTGCAAAAAAAAAAAGAAAAGATGATTTAATATACCATTTATAAAAGGTCTGTAAATTGATGATCATCAAGTCATAAGTCAAATTTGTACATGAATATTCATGAGGTAAAAGGTTAAGTCTGTCCTATAATCATTGCATTATTTTGCACATAATTGCACATATTTCTGAAGCCTTACAGACTGTCATCAGAGATGCTTTGACAAATAAACATATTTTAACAAAGGAAGGATTCTTCAACTATTAAATTTGCAAGCTGTTAAAGAGTACTTTTAATATTGCTTTTTTTAGCGGTAAAAATTGAGTGAAGATCAGACATGTAGTATAAATGGTTTTCCCGACTTTATTTCTACAAAGGCTCAACTTGGGTACGTATAGACCTGTGTACCATCAAGTTTGCATTTTGCTTACTTTCACCAATTTTTCAAAGAATTTTGGCTCTTGAACCTAGAATTTTTTTAGTAATAAGTTTCGGTTGGGTTGGTTGGGAGTGTACTGTGAAGCATTATTGCTGGATTTTGTATGTTACACATTTTGGTTGTGATTATGGTCTTTAACCCTTTCCCTCATATAGACTCATTTTGACGCACTCAATAGGTACCACATAAAGCCTGATCTGCAGAAAACCACAGTTAAACCTTACCCAATTTAATTACAAAATCCTCATTTCCAGACCACTGAGGAGCAGCGAACAGCATAAAACCTGATCAGCCTGCGAGTTACTCGCAGGCTGATCTGGTTTTATGCTGTTCGCATAGGTCTTTTCATGGTGTCCTCTATGAGGGAAAGGGTTAAACTTGAAAAATGTCTGCTAGAATGCATTGTGGGTTGGGACATTCATGTCATACTGACACTTCATGTGTGCTATCAAGTTTTTCAGAAGGCAAAGCATAGCCCAGCAGACAATCTCTCCATGTCTCTCCATGTAAATGATGATGTGAACACAGATTGTTTCATAATCCGCCAGCGCCATTGTTCAGCACAATGTAAAGTCGCTGATTCTATTCAATAATAGGCCAGCCAAGTTATTAGCAGGTCCCCACTTATGTTCTGTCTAGGTCCACTAATGGGTTTGTGTCTGATTTGCCAAACTACATAGTGGCTGCAAGTGTGGTGGAAGATTGAACACTTTCTCTGGGGATTTCAGAGATTCCAAGCATTCTGTTACTTCTATGTAATACAAGTCTGTTTATGCTTTGATTTGATTATAGCCTCTTGTTAATCATTTATTTTATTATCACTTACACAATTGTTATTTAGATACAGTCAAATCTTGTTACGTTAAAGTCACTGGGACATTGAAATAAAATTTGATGTATGAAAATTTTGAGATACCAGAATATATGTACATATTTAATATCTCTGAAGGTTATCTCCCTTATGTGTCAAATTATTCATTGTAATTTGGGTGGTATTTAAAAGAAAACAAATACTTATTACATTTTAACATTTTATTGAAATAAAATATATTGAATAATATACATAATGAACATGTACTTCTGTATAATAGACAGTATAGTAATTAAATACATGTATAGACAAACAAATGTTCAAATCTTAACCCTTTCCCTCATAGAGGACACCATGAAAAGACCTATGCAAACAGCATAAAACCAGATCAGCCTGCGAGTAGGCTGATCAGGTTTTATGCTGTTTGCTGCTCCTCAGTGGTCTGGAAATGAGGATTTTATCATTAAATTTGGTAAGGCTTAACTGTGGTTTTCTGCAGATCAGGCTTTATGTGGTACCTACTGAGTGCGTCAAAATGAGTCTATATGAGGGGAGAGGTTAAAGACATGTAGCACATATTATAGGTAAACAGGCATGGTCAGTACAAACACAGATATACATGTAAAACAACAGTTCAGAAGCACTACATTTTATTGCTGCTTCATGAATTTTGTGAGGTCAGTCGGAACCTTGGTAGCACCACCAACAAACTTCACATACCTCTGCACACCATCAAACAATCCAAGTACACACTCACTGTCAGTGATTTGATGTCTGATTGCACTGGACAGTTGTCAATGACTAGCGCAACCTTGCACTTTTTCCTCAACATTTTTTTCTTTTCATCAAACTTGTTTGCACACTCCTGGAAGAGTGCCGATGTCATCCAGGCTTTTTTTTTGCCTTGTAGACTGTCGGGAGTGTTTTTGTGTTTTTGAAACACTGGCTTTTCAAATCTCCCATTGACAATTTAGTAAATGAGACACTTGTACACTGTGATGGGGAAATGAATCATTTTTAACACTTTCACTCTCACTTTGATTATCATGGAGAGCTGAATTAAATCATTTCATAAGTCACAAAATGGAAATTTCCCAACAATTTTGAATGTTATCTTTAAGGAATCTCAAAACTTTTTCCTGTTCAGAGCTCAAAGAAGACTTCAAAGGCCAAAATTTTGTTTTGTTTAATGGATGTGAAAAAAATATAGTTTTTTTTTTTTTTTTGTAACTTCATGGACAAATAATCTGAAAAAGAAATCTCATGTTACTTAAATCAAAATCAGTAACAAGGAATTTGGGTGGAGTCTGATTTGCTTATCTGACATCAAGAGTTGTCTGTAAAATCCATCTATTCCTGTGTAGAAAAAAAAATGATTTAAACAAATTACTTGAAGCATCAATGAAGTGCTGAAGTACCACAACAGCAGCTGGTCTCCAAGTTTCAACAGGCAGATAGTGTCCAAGATTATAGCCTTCTATCTTTTTTTTTATTTTCTTTATTAAAGGCACATACACATATTTCATTCAGATCCTTGGGAGGTAGTATTATGTTCTAAGATCATTGATTTAGTGGTGAAATCTTTGGCATGTCAGAAGTTTTGCCATAATTAATTGTGATTTATAAATAATTGACTGTGTTTACAGGAGTTTCAAGCCTGGAATACCTAAATTTGGTCAGCATGAAGCTGATTAACCCTTTCCCTCATATAGACTCATTTTGACACACTCAGTAAGTACCACATTAAGCCTGATCTGCAGAAAACCACAGTTAAACCTTACCAAATTTAATTACAAAATCCTCATTTCCAGACCACTGAGGAGCAGCGAACAGCATAAAACCTGATCAGTCTGCGAGTTACTCGCAGGCTGATCTGGTTTTATGCTGTTCGCATAGGTCTTTTCATGGTTTCCTCTTTGAGGGAAAGGGTTAAAGAAGAAGTTTACAGTCAGCTCAAGAAAAGATTTGAACTCAGATGTGTTTTGTGTCTTTGCAAACAGAACAAACCCAGATCAAATAGCATGTTCCTTCCTTTACAATCAGTCTCCTCTCTTAAATTCCTCATCCAATATTGTAGATCAGATTCTATAATTAAAGTCTGCATGGTAAAGAAATATCCATTGTTTCATATACCATTTAAAGTTCAGTAAATTAATATATTCATCTGGTATAAACTTTCTCATGAATATTAATGAGATAAAAGATTAAGTAGCTAATTATAAGTTACAAATAAGATAATGATAATTTCGCTTTTTTTTGTCAGATGTGTTTAGCTACCTTTAAGAGAGTTTTCCAAACCCGGTATATAATCACCATTGTGAACAGGTGGACTGTGTTGCTGTTACCCATACATCCTCATGGTGTTCAAGGAATCAGAAATCTGTCTTGAAGTGCTGAGTCACTGGTCAGTCAGTAGATTCAATACAGTTTGGGATTCCGAGTACAGAAAGAACAGGAAAACTAATTAAAGTTATTACAGAGTGTTTAATCAAGTCTTACAGCAATGTAACAAGGGTTTTACCTTAACACTTTCCTTCATAGAGGAAACCATGAAAAGACCTATGCGAACAACATAAAACCAGATCAGCCTGCGAGTTACTCGCAGGCTGATCAAGTTTTATGCTGTTCGCTGCTCCTCAGTGGTCTGGAAATGAGGACTTTATAATTAAATTTGGTAAGGTTTAACTGTGGTTTTCTGCAGATCAGGCTTTATGTGATACCTATTGAGTGCGTCAAAATGAGTCTATATGAGGGAAAGGGTTAAGTTATCACAGTAATGCATTGTTTACATAATGATTGTATTAGGCTAGGATTTCGGCCTATAAGGGTCTGCATGGGTATCTTCCAGATTATTTCTAAGTATATGAAAGTCTCTATTCGTGCCCAATTAAGATGAAGTAAGAACTCTTTACTCTTTTGCTTACTTCTGTTTTGATTGATTATTCTGATTTATAGCAAACACTTTGCAGCAGCACAAATAATCAATATCAACACTTAACTTCATATATAGAGATATCAAACTGACACATTGGCAAACAGGAGACCCAGACAAGACACCTCTTTCTAGGAGCTGTCTGATCAGGGTTACCTGTTTGCTCATACAAAATAGTACCTCAGGTAAATAGAAGTTTATAGTAGGAACAGTCATACAAAATGATGTTGTGGAAGATGGAAGAAGAGCCAAGCAAGATGCTTAAAAGTTGTTGAATGTAGTGGGAGTGGTGATGAGAGAAATCTGTTGAAGCTGGTGAGAAGTGTAATCAAAGGCAGCGTGGCTGACACATAAAACACATTTCTACATAATCATGCACCATGTTAACAGGCCATTAACAGCCTGCTGGGAACCACAATAGTCTGATACATGCTGTATTGTTAGACAGGGAACCGAGACAATTAGAATTTGTAAGGTGTTTATGACCATGTCACATTGTCAGTGGCCACGTCACACTGTCATGAAGGACAAGTGCTTAATTTGTCAGCAGGTCCATGAGACTGGTAATTGACATGTACACAGTAATGATTGTTACTGGTTGCTGTCCCACACTGGTGTTTATTGTGTATTTGTCCTGCTGATTTAGCTAGTTTTGTCAGAGACAGGTGTGTTTTTGTGTGTGTGTGGGGGGGGGGGGGTATAGAAGACTTAATTTATTGAGTGGAGTTGTTTTTTTTGGGGGGGGGGGATATTATGAATAAGTTGATTCAATATAAATGAAATAATGTCAGTGGAAAAAAATTAGGTTAGAGGCATAGATGATCATGATGTAAAATCCTGTTCAGACAGAGAATGCTTGGACCTTTTCTTTGATTACAAATTAACTAATAGCCCATCCAATAGATTCAATTGGACACTGGGTAGTCAATGGTTGACCTGGTGTACACAAAATAACAAAAGGTTTTGTTCATGATACTGTTAATTGAATCATCAGAGAAAATTGTCACTGCTTAAAACTGGAATGCATTGCAGTCAGTCTCAGATTTTAATTATCTTTTATTGATGTTTCATAATTCATATTTCTTATACGCTTGATGAAGAGTTACTGCAGTTTATTGTCAATAAACCTGGCAAATACTTAGCTAGCATGTATCCTTTGTACATTACCACAGACAAGATTTCTGTCAGTTTTCTCCCGGCACCAGTCTGTTGATTCGCTTGATTAAACCAGCGTCCATTCTAAATGGATTCATTATGTTTGGAGCCATGGGTCTTAACAGTTTCCTGTACTGGTTTTCTTGATTTTTATTTTCCATGGTGTAAAATAATCAATGTCTTTGGTTGGTTTTACTAACAAGGTATAAAATGTTAACCAATTGTCTTTGGTTAGTTTACTTCAGTTTTTTGAAATTTCATGTGAACCAGGGATTATCCTGTCTGAGAAAACCCATGAGAAAAACAAATCATTTAACCAAAGCAAGTGAGAACCTCACTGCCACTGTCCATGGCCAGTGGGAGATTGAAGTCCTACGTGTGACTGGTTTACAGTTTAATCAGGGATTATTCTCTCATTTAGCATATTTCAAAAGAAATATCAAGAAAGACAGAGTCAATCTTTCAAAATACCCCTACTGAATTCAGTTGCACCTAAAGGACATGTATGTAAGTTTGAATTTTCTATGCTGGCTTTATGTCTTTAAAGAATTAAATTGAAGCACTCAGTGCTCTCCATAGCCAGTGAAACTTAAGTGTCAAAAATGTCAACAGGACGAAAAAAAAAAGAAGGATTTGTGGCTCTTCTCCTTCCTTTTTAATGTAGATTTGACTCCTAGCCACTCATTGTCAAGGATCAGAAAGTGCCTTGAGTACTTTAAAAGTGTCATTTTATAAGAATACTAAGTGTAATTTATTGCAATCATTAAGATTATATTTGCATCTACATCTTGGCTTCAACATCAAAAGAATTCAAGCCATGTATTTACACGACTTAAACCTGTATAAAGTGACCATTTAACGGAATTTAACATTTACTTCATACAGACTCATTTTGACGCTTTGGCAAACTGAGCAGACCCAGATCAGACAGCTGCTATAGAGGCTGTCTAATTATGGTGTCCTCAGTGTTTGCTCTTACAAAACTGAATCCCAGATTCTACAGTCTACGTGGCAAAGAAAAATTTGTTATATCATCAACCTTTTAAGTTCAGTCAGTTAGTATTAATTGAGCATGAATATTCATGAGGTAAAGGATTAAAGAAAAATAATAGCTGCTTTGCCCAGGTGTCTGCTGATTTGAGGGTATATTTGAAAAATAAACTAGCCACTTTAACCCTAAAAATTACCTCCTAATAGACAAATTTAAACGCAATTAGACAAATGAAGAAGACCCAGCAGACATCTCTTATCAGGGTCTCTTCTGTTTGATGCTTGGATTCTGTAAAGTCTGCATAGCAAAGAAAAATATACCTTTTTAAGTGAAATGAATTAATATTCATCCAGTCAGTTAAAATTTGTACATGAATATTTATGAGTTAAAGGGGTTAACAGGTTTGACAGGTTTGTTACTTGGTAGTGGTGGCCACAGAGACATGTTTAGTTAAACATTTATACATTGTATCGTACCAAACAATGACTACTGATACTGATAAACAATGCTATATCATTCTTGGGTAATTATCATGAAATCTTTACTAGATAAAATTATGCACTTCCTGACTGATAAGTTTTTGATGGGGGGGGGGGAAATAATGGTTATATTTCTGGTCCAGACAGTTCTGTCCAAAATAAAACTAACTAGCTAGAATATCGTCTGAATGTACTAACAACAATAAACTGATTGTTCGAGGGCGAGTCAATAAATAACCAGCCTATGACATCTCCGATCAACCGAGACATCCACGATTTTCACACTTTGTTTCAATACATGTACTATACCTGTGTACAAAACTACACATGTAAATGGTCATTTGTTTGTCACATATTGAATGTCAAACATGGCTAGTGATGTAAACAAAATTTTCATCAAAAATGGAGTACCGTGCTGTAATTCGGTACTTGCATTTAAAAGGTATAACTGGTAAGGACATACATGCTGAGTTAGTTGATGTGTATGGGTCTTCTGCACCATCTTATTCTCAAGTTAAATTCTGGGTTGGGGAGTTTAAACGCGGTAGAACGTCTTTAGAAGATGAAGCCAGGTCTGGAAGCCGAGTTGGCAACAAGAGCATCAGTATGCAGTGCGTTGTTGAAGCGTTTGAGGTCAAAAGATGAATTCCTTTTGCGTCTAGTTACTGTGGATGAGACTTGGGTGCATTATTATGAACCAGAAAATAAAGCCCAGAGTCGTCAGTGCGTAGGGCCGGGATCCCCAAGGCCAAAGAAGTTCAAGATTAAACCATCTGCTGGCAAAGTGATGGCCACAGTATTTTTGGACACAAAGGGCGTTATTTTGTTGGACATTTTACCCAAGAGAAGTACAATAACCGGAGCATACCATGCAAACTTGCTAGACCAGCTGAGGAACACCATCCGCGAGAAATGCTGTGGTAAACTCTCCAAAGGTGTTTTGCTGCAACAGGACAATGCAAGAGTCCACACTTGTAAAGTTGCAATGGATGCTGTGGAGCGAAATGGGTATGAATTAATACCGCACCATGCCTACTCACCAGACCTGGCTCCTAGCGACTTCTTCCTTTTTTCATATTTGAAAAAGGAAATACGTGGACGTCTTTTCTGGTCTGACGAAGAAGTCGTGGCGGCAGTTGAGGAGTGGTTCCAAGGAAAGGATCCTGACTTCTTCACTTCTGGGCTGATAGCACTTGAACACCGTTGGTCCAAGTGCATAGCCCTGGAGGGAAATTATATTGAAAAAGAAGAGGTAGATCTCAACCCGAAATAGGTTAGGCTGGTTATTTATTGACTTGCCCTCGTATAATAAGAACATAATGGCAATCATGGTTGGTCTCAGTAACGGCAATGTGAACATCTCATTCAGCTATATGTCATCAAATAATTATTTTGTAAAGTAAACCAACAAGGATTTTGTAAGCATTATTTTCACAATAACATGATATAAAACAAACAATTAACAATTCTTAGGCAAGTAAAGACAATACAGCTTTAATACCAATTTAATGCATGAAATATGACCATAGACTTTGCCAATACGAATTCTTAGATGGTGCGGTAAAGTTTTGGAAAACTATGAAGAAACTGGATTCTAGTGTGCTTTGTACACGCATTCTCTGAAATTGAAATAGAAGTCATCGAAATGCGCATAATACATGAATGTTTATGGTAAGTATCAATCCTTCAGTTTTAGAGTTCATTCATTGAGTAGGATAATACAGTGCACATGTATACCATATCAATGTCAGGTACTTGAGGTGAATAAAGGTATGCCATACATAGACCTAGCTTCATGCATTTACATTAGAAAAATATAATTAAGCTTTTAAAGACAACTCATAGATATTCATTCATAATACACAAAAGTTCATATTACAGGTATGACCTAGCATTGTGTACAAACTTTGAAGCTTCATTTTACAAAGACGTAATCAGTCAATGAGTATCATACAATTGTTTCTAGCTGGCTGACAGTTTTTGTTTGTTTGTTCTTTTCAGTCATTTTGAGACAATGTGTGAAGTTTCCAAATACTTAATTTAATATTGGGGTCCTCAGTACCCCTAATTTAAAGAATTTTGTTAAAATCTCTTACAGAGAGTACAAAACATTCAAGAAAAGCACGGATTTTACCCCCAATTTCAAATCTTTGTGGGAACACTGTACATGTTAAATGCATCTTTGTACCATGTGGTATTAAACCATACTCGTCACATTATCTTGATATTGGGCCAGCCAATCTTGAAACTACCCTTACAAGCTGGGCACTGAAACTACCCTTACAAGCTGGGCACAGAAAGTACCCTTACAAGCTGAGCACTGAAACTACCCTTACAAGCTGGGTACTGAAACTACCCTTACAAGCTGAGCACTGAAACTACCCTTTCAAGCTGGGCACAGAAAGTACCCTTACAAACTGAGCACTTAAACTACCCCTACAAGCTGGACACTGAAACTACCCTTACAAACTGATCACTTAAACTACCCTTATAAGCTGGGCACAGAAAGTACCCTTACAAGCTGAGCACTGAAACTACCCTTACAAACTGAGCACTTAAACTACCTTTACAAACTGAGCACTAAAACTACCCTTACAAGCTGAGCACTGAAACTACCCTTACAAACTGAGCACTTAAACTACCCTTACAAACTGAGCACTTAAACTACCCTTACAAGCTGGACACTGAAACTACCCTTACAAACTGATCACTTAAACTACCTTTACAAGCTGGGCTCTGAAACTACCCTTACAAACTGAGCACTTAAACTACCTTTACAAGCTGGGCACTGAAACTACCCTTACAAACTGAGCACTGAAACTACCCTTACAAACTGAGCACTTAAACTACCCTTACAAACTGATCACTTAAACTACCCTTACAAGCTGGGCACTGAAACTACCCTTACAAACTGAGCACTTAAACTACCCTTACAAGCTGGGCACTGAAACTACCCTTACAAACTGAGCACTTAAACTACCTTTACAAGCTGGGCACTGAAACTACCCTTACAAACTGATCACTTAAACTACCTTTACAAGCTGGGTCCTGAAACTACCCTTACAAACTGAGCACTTAAACTACCCTTACAAACTGGGCACTTAAACTACCCTTACAAACTGAGCACTTAAACTACCTTTACAAACTGAGCACTAAAACTACCCTTACAAACTGATCACTTAAACTACCCTTATAAGCTGGGCACAGAAAGTACCCTTACAAACTGAGCATTTAAACTACCCTTACCAGCTGGGCACTGAAACTATCCCTACAAACTGAGCACTTAAACTACCCTTACAAACTGAGCACTTTAACTACCTTACAAGCTGGACACTAATTAAACTACCTTTACAAGCTGGACACTGAAACTACCTTTACAAGCTGAGCACTAAAACTACCCTTACAAATTGAGCTTTTTAACTACCCTTACAAACTGAGCAATTAAACTATCCTTACAAGCTGGACACTGAAACTACCCTTACAAGCTGAGCACTAAAACTACCCTTATAGAAACTACCCTTACAAGCTGGACATTGAAACTACCCTTACAAGCTGGAAACTTAAACTATCCTTACAAGCTGGGCACTTAAACTACCCTTACAAGCTGAGCACTAAAACTACCCTTACAAACTGAGCTTTTAAACTACCCTTACAAACTGAGCACTTAAACTACCCTTACAAGCTGGGCACTAAAACTATCCTTACAAGCTGAGCACTAAAACTACCCTTACAAATTGAGCTTTTTAACTACCCTTACAAACTGAGCACTTAAACTACCCTTACAAAATGAGCTTTTAAACTACCCTTACAAACTGAGCACTTAAACTACCCTCACAAGCTGGACACTGAAACTACCCTTACAAGCTGAGCACTGAAACTATCCTTGTAAACTGAGTGTCATGCAAGGACTGTATTAACCATATATTTTTTATGGCTTTAGAATGATTCTGTCCTGAGGATCAAACTTCCAACCTCCTGCTTTTGTGCCAGACAGTTAAACCATTTGCCCTCTGAGGATCTATAATGAATAAAGATAATTTTTAGTACATAATGTTTATGTCAGTTAAATAAAGACCAAGTTTGTCTTTAGGCAAAATTTGTAAACTTTTGACACAGTTATAGCCCCTTTTTAATTTGGAGGAAAAAAAAAAAAAAAAAACTCATCCAGTGCATGGGGCTT
>CM037779.1:71905248-71955248 GCA_021229015.1 Solen grandis | reverse complement strand
CATATTCTGTGTCAAAGTGCTGTGTGGGGATATTAATAACTATCAGTGATAATTGTAGTTCTTTAAGACTGTAAAGCCAGAAACTCAGTTTTTTTCTCATTCTTGTTAATGTCTGTAATCTAGCTTATTCATCTAGCTTATTCAGGAATATGATGCATTTCTATAGAAACCTGATTACACAGGATATTTTATTGCTGTATACATAAAAACGACCCTCATCATTGGGTTTTACTTAATAAACCTCAGTAATTGGAGTGTTATATTGTACACAAAATGCTAGATTAGACTTGTTGGCTATGTTCCCCCATTTCAGGCATGATAAAATCATGGAATATTATCATTACCAGAGGAATCATAGCAAACATTTGCAGCCGTTACTTAATAAATATTCAAGTACAAATTTATGACTTGATGAATATCAATTTACAGAATGTGTAATGTATCTTAAACATTGGATTTTTCCTTGCATTGTAGATTATTGTAAAATCTGAGCTACCATATTGTATGAGCAAGCAAATTGGAGACCCAGATCAGACTGGATCTGCTCAGTTTGCTCAAGTGTCAAAACATGACTGTATGAGTCAAAGGTCTGTTTTATATTCAAATTATGATAACTGGGGCCATATTCATAAAGCTCCTTGATTTTTAAGGAAAAAAAAAACTTTAACTGGAATAAATCTCCTAAGGATTTTTATAGATAAGATATAAGAAAATCTCTAATAACTAAGGGAAATCTATGTGAATTTAAGGAAAATCTTCGAAACTAAGGGAATATTTCTCCTTAGGAGCTTTATGAATACGGCCCCTGGTCTTTTAATTTTTCTGTTCATGTATAATTATAAGATAAAGGCACATGACTCATTGTCATTATAGAGATATGACCTTAACCTTTACACCTTTCAAAGGTCAGACACATGTCATGAAGGTCAGATATATTAATTATATTGAATCACGGGCCATGGATGACGATAAACTATGAATCAGAAAATATAAGAGCCAACAGAATGAAACTGCTATCTTAATTTGCTGCATATTTGTTTTATAGTCTGTTTAATATCTCCCTTCCCCTACTTTCCCAATTCCTTGCCTATACAGGGTTCCCACATTCAGGGAAAAGTCAGTGAAAAATGATTTTTTTTTTTTCAAGGTCAGTGAAAAGTCAGGGAAATTTGAAATTGGTCAGGGAATTTTGGAAATTCAGAAAAAGTCAGGGAATATTACAATCAAGGAAAAACAACCAAACAGCAGATGAGGATTATAATAAGAAAGGCTAAGGCAGTTTTTTCCATTTGGCTTTTTTCAGTCAGTTTGAATTGTCAGATTGGCATAATATTAAATAAGTTCCCAATAGCATCCAACAAAGTACATTTTGTGCTTATAGATGATCTGTATTTGCCGCTGAATTTGCGCTTAATTTGGTCAGGGAATTTTGAGTTTGGTCAGGGAAAAGTCGGAGAAAAGTCAGGGAATTTTGATTTTTCAATTTTGTGGGAACCCTGCTATAGCTATTTACTTCCTTATTTAATTTACTAACTGGCCTATTTTACTCACCTGTTTTTCTATTTACTGAACCTACTGACCTGCTGTTGGTGCTCATATTTCACTAGACCTTACAAATTAGATCTTTATAAGTCTTATTAGTTTGTTGTCTTATATTGCTGTACTAATTTCTAATTATTTGCATAATGAAAGGTAGCCCATTTCAGTGCATTATACAAACCTATCATTTGTATAGGAAAAAAAATGATACATATAGGTTAGTGAAATGGTTCAGGCTAAAGTACTCACTGCATACTTATGTAATGTGGTGTTACCTGCAATAAATGACTAGATCTACTTGTACATATAAATGTAGTAAAAACCACATTCTGCAAATATATACACCTTGTTTGAGACACTATTCAAACATTAATGCATATGTCCCACTAGTCTGAAGAGGTCTGGGTATTTTTCTGCCTTCATTTAGAATTCATATCACAAAAATTTAGATCAATAAATGTGTTATTGGTGCTTGAAAGAAAGATAACAATCGTTCTTCATTGTTGACAGAATCTAGAGAAAGTCAACAAAAACTTGCATAATAAAAAATTCCTTCAACTTTCATTATTAGTTTGTCACATTACTTCAGGAGCAATTAAAAGGGTTTTTTCTTAAAGAAACTGTCAACTGAATGTCATTACTTGTAGCTCTCCAGTGTAGGAGTCCTGAAATCAGGAAGTCGAAAATGGAAGCATGTGGTGAATTTATGGCTTGCATTGTGACTTCATACTTGACCTTTCAAGATATCATTTTTGTGTCACCTGCTGTAAGCAGAGGTGACACGTAGGGATCACTTTTCTGTCGTCTGTCTGTCCGTTACACTGAAAAATCTTGCCTTTTGGGAATAATCAGCTGTCTTTATTAGTCTCCTCTATGCATTCCCGCTGTTATCCCAATAAAGTAAAATATTCATAGGGGCATTACTGAGACACATGCTGTTAATTGTTTAAATGCTGGTCACGTGTCTGTTCTTTTAAAGCTTTCTGCGGTATAGCATTTACAATTTCCTCGTTTTATAGACTAATTATGAAAGTGCAGTAAAGTATAATCTTTCTCAGAAATAAAACAATTATTCACCCAACATCCTAATAACCTTTTAAGTAGACAATGAATATTTCTATGAAACAGGCCTTTATTTTCATTCAGATTTATGTTCTGACAGCTGGGTTATACTGCTTATAATTTTCATAAGGATTGCTTCAAAATTTGTTCATTGTATAATGGAACACTAAATGATGAACTATTATTATTGAAAAAGCTTCTTTTAACACAGTTTTGCCCAAAACAATAAAAAAAAACAAGATGTGTCATTGACAAAGATTCATACCCGCCCCCCTTCCTTTCTCTAAAGCACATGACACTTCAGATGATAACTGATTCTAAGGTCAAGGTCTGTGCATGAATATGAACCAAATCTGATCTGTGGAGAGATGTTAAAGTTGTTGTCATTTTGAAAAAAAAAAAAATAGACAACATGCATTGCAATAAGACAGGAAAAATAGCCCACACCACAAAAACTTGTTTAAGTGGAGAACAATAAATAAAAAAAACATTGCAAAAAGAAGATTGTCAGTGAAGAACAAATCTACTGGATACAGAAAAGAACAGAACAAAAGTTCATTGATGGTTTGTTTTTTGGATTTAACGTCCCACCGACAGTATTTCAGTCATTTGGAGACAATGCTATTTGAGACAGATATAGTGCTGCCACACTGCAGTATCATGCCATAGACATGTGGCATGATACCACACCCAGTCACATTATCCTGACACTGGGCCAACCAGTCCTGCAACTACCCTTATATGCTGAGCGCCAAGCAAGGGTAGTTGCAACAGTACCATTTCTTACGACTTTGGTATGATCGTGGCTGGAGATCAAACCCACGACCTTCTGCTCCCGAGGCGGACGCCCTAACCACTCAGCCACCGAGAGCGTAAGTTTATTGATTGTTGCAAGTTTACAATATTAGCTCATTGACATAAACAGAAATTCTATATGCCTGCACACACACACACACACACACACACACAAAATAGTTGTTAACCCTTTCCCTCATAGAGGACACCATGAAAAGACCTATGCGAACAGCATAAAACCTGATCAGCCTGCGAGTAACTCGCAGGCTGATCAGATTTTATGCTGTTTGCTGCTCCTCAGTGGTCTGGAAATGAGGATTTTGTAATTAAATTTGGTAAGGTTTAACTGTGGTTTTCTGCAGATCAGGCTTTATGTGATACCTTTTGAGGGCGTCAAAATGAGTATAAATGAGGGAAAGGGTTAAATACAAGGTTATCTCATACATTTTTAATTGAGAATGTTTTGATAAAGGAATTATGCTAAATATACTGACATAATATTTGTAATTAACATTTATAAGTATTAGACTTGATTAATTTCTCTTGTTTGAAAAGCTTTTATACCATAAATAGCTAAATGTACCATTATTTGAGCATTTCTTTCATTAATTTTATGAATTTTACAGTGCTAGGGTATGTTGATAGTACTGTGGAATGTAAGATTTCCTTCATAAATTCATTGGATAATTAAAATGAAATGATACTTGTTTTTAAAATCATTAGTATTGCAACAAATACATTTTTTATCTTCTCTACTTATTCTATCAAATATAGTGACACATGACATGTGACTCAGGTATTTTAAGGGTTTTACCTAGCGTTCTGTATCAAACCATACAAGCTAGTTTTGATATGTTGTTTATAATGTACAAGCTACTGCTGATGTATGAGAAACTGGTTGGTATTTTTCATTGAGCCATGAAGTCTGTTTCTGCTCCAGTGATTACAGCTGCTACTGAGATTTAAAGGATAAATTAGCCTTGCAAAAAATGTCTGGTATAGTTTTATAGGTCATTGATATAAATATTGATATGAATATTGTTTGAAATACATAACAGTCATAGACCTACACAGAGAATGAAAAACCTATTTAGGGTTTGTCAAGGACGTTCTGTCTTGTATAAACACTCTGACTAAGTAAAGTTACATCTGAATAATGGAGGAGTAAGCTTTTAAGTGAGAAAGAGTTTATTGATGTTCGGCATGGTAACTGGCTTAGTAACATGAAAAACAACAACAGTAATATTGAATTCTGAACCGCATGGTTTGTATTGGTTAAATGTTTCATACATTTTATTTTGGACAGTTTTAAATTTAAGTATTGACTTTGAGATTACAATTGCACTGTTTGGTTTCTGGTTATGAAGCTTTATGATTGGTCTTTAAACATTTTACATTATTTTTGATATTTTTTTTTAGATACGATGAAATTTGCTTTTTATGTGGTCAGATACGGTCAAACCTGCTCGATCGTATAAGCACGCCACCTGCCTAAGTGCGCCACTTTTGAACATCCCAAGTAGATATTACACCTGCACAACGCCACCAGCAGCCACCAGTTTGGGTCCCAAATTTCCTAATGGCCAGTTTGCAATATGGCGGCCGCCATTTTGTAACTTGCTTATTTCCTGTACTGTACCGCACAGACCGTTTCACGGAAAATGGCGAAGTAACATGGAAAAATGCGCCGTTAATAGTTATGAATGGAAAAAATAAGATCTGCTTTGAAAATTATTATCAGCTGAAAGAATTTAATGCATTTATAATGGTAGATACATGTAATTACTTGTGAGCAACAAACTGTCTCACTTATAAATAAGTATTCTTACATACAACATGTAACCAACATGGTACTGACAGTTAACCCTTTCCCTCATGGAGGATACCATGAAAAGACCTATGCGAACAGCAACTCGCAGGCTGATCAGGTTTTATGCTGTTCCCTGCTCCTCATTGGTCTGGAAATGAGGATTTTACTCACAGGCTGATCTGGTTTTATGCTGTTCGCTGCTCCTCAGTGGTCTGGAAATGAAGATTTTGTAATTAAATTTGGTAAGGTTTGAGTTTGGCTTTCTGCAGATCAGGCTTTATGTGGTACCTATTGAGTGCGTCAAAATGAGTCTATATGAGGGAAAGGGTTAATTCACAATTTACCAAACTCGATAATTATATATTGTACTTGCTAATGCATATAGATGACTGTATCTGGGGACTGATTTAGAATTCGCCTACACGTAAAAACGTAACGAGAACATTTTCTTGTCAACAAGTGATAATTTTTACACCTGTACCTGTATATAACAACAGTTTTAAATAATACATGTAGATTTATACATTAGTTTTTTGATTACAATATACATGATCAATGTATAAAGAAAGTTTACACTTGTATAAACATTGTTTTAAAACTTAAAATAAATGTCTTAAACTGTTAAAGTCAGTTTATCATTTAAAGGACATAGTTTAAGTGATGTACTCATGAATCCAATACATTCAATAAATAGATACATGTGTAGAAACTGGGATCTCAGGGCTTGAATTACCGTATGATTTGAGTTTCCTCTAATCTGTGTTATGCTTCATCAAATTCTTAAGCCATTGGCCATATAAGAGTTTATTTTCAGGGATTGGTTGACAAAGTAGGAAGTTTTGGTGCAGTATTCAATGAGCTGATTTAGACCTATTTATGGAATTCCCACTAATTAAAAAACTACTGTATGTTTTGAATGGTATGAGCTGCATGGTATGAAAAGATAAGCCCAACAAGGAAGTGACTGCAGCTGATAGACATAATTGCCAGGCCTGGAATTTATAAAGGAGGGCAGCGATCTTATTGGAACAAACCATAGAATAAATAATAACTGAATAGGTGTGTGGTATATGATGTCAATAATAAACTACCATGTTGTTTGTACATGTACCTACCTGTGAAAACTAATTAATTGCGGGATTTTGGTATCATTGTTGACTTCATATACATTTCTGTTAGAGAGTTAATTGATTTCAGTGACCCAGATATGCTGTATGTTATATACAAATGTGTTGATAATAGATTAGACAACAGTAAAACCTCAGTAATAAGACCCGCCATTGTGACGGTAGTGGACTGAATGCTCTTATCATAGAGTGGTCTGATAATTGAGGTAGATCAAACAGAAGAATTTGCCAGAACTCTGACAGTTCTAATGATCATGGTCTAAATATAATAATGGCCTCTAACCCTTTTCCTCTCATAGACTCATATATAGACCCAACAAACCATTAATTATGAAACAGGTTGTCATATTACGACATTAGCAACATATTTCATTGAGATTCTGTCAGACAAAACATCACTATGCAGAATTATCAGAGAGATATTAAAAGAGTCTAACGCTCGACCCATCCTATAAATAGAAATTTCAACCCACTTTCATGTCATCTGTCATCTACAGATGCGGCCACATGGCTCCATTTATCAAAGATACAGGAAGCACTAGAGAAAGCCAGTTCAGATAAGGTATTCATGCGAACTTGTAGTATACTTAATTAACCCTTTCCCTCATATAGACTCGTTTTGACGCACTCAGTAGGTACCACATAAAGCCTGATCTGCAGAAAACCACAGTTAAACCTTACCAAATTTAATTATAAAGTCCTCATTTCCAGACCACTGAGGAGCAGCGAACAGCATAAAACCTGATCAGCCTGCGAGTTACTCGCAGGCTGATCTGGTTTTATGCTGTTCGCATAGGTCTTTTCATGGTTTCCTCTATGAGGGAAAGGGTTAAAGTATCAGTGAGTGATTTGAGTAAGCAGTCCAGTAGCTCAGTCAGTAGAGCAGTCACCCTGTATGCAAGGGGTCCAGGATTGGAGTCCTGGTCTGGCTGCACATTTACTCACTTGGTTAACTGTATTGACTGAGGTACATATCAAATGTAAATAAGGATGACATTGGAGAATGTTTGTGTCCTTTTTTAAAGTATGAGATTATAACCAGAGAGCGTGTAAAACAAAAAATATTAAGGCCCTAAAGTAATGAGTCATTATAAAAGAAAGATGAATCTGGACTTTTAGAACAAATCAAATTTAATGTCATGTGGGCGCTGTGCCAATAGCTATCAGATGAAATTAGTACCTCCCATTTTTTAATAAGATATCATTTTATTTGATTCATAGCCAATTTAGTCTTTTTGAATTACTTGTAAAAGAACAACGAAAAAAAAAATCAAATAAAAAGAAAAAATAAACAGCAAAAACTGTAAAAGTGCAGGCAAAATGAGATCTCAAGACATAAATAAACTAAAACTGGAAATAAGTAAGGCAAAGTTCTGTAAATGAGAGAACAATATATTAAATTTAGTAGGCTATTTAGACAATATCACACTTCATAATTTGAAAGGAAAAAACAACAACAGATTATCAGTGCATTATTACATTGGTAAATCAGATTGTCTCATCAGACTTAAAGTTTGGATAATTTCCAGCGTAAGTGGAATATTTATGCAAAGTGGGGATTTTAATCAATGAATTGTTACTTATATATACTTCACTTGCTCAGTGGTCAGTGTAATTCCGAAATGGTAGACCTGGTGTGGTATCATGCCACAAGTCTATGGTGTGAAATCAACCTCAAAGTAATAGAAAAAATATAAAAATTAAATGTCTCCTTCTGTTCCATTTTAAATACCCCCTACCATGGGCGGAGGCCTCAAAACGCATTAAAGCTGAGTTAATGTCATATGTTCAGGGTTACAGATGAAAAAGCATTCTGTAAATGTTACTGTCCATAAATGCTACATACCTAAATATGGATATCGTCAAATGAAACAATTTCAAGGCCGAGACGTAGATCGCATGAAAAGCCTCAGCATATGACATTATAATGGGTCAGTGGACTGATGACTGTGACAAATCTGTATCAAAATACTCCCTTTTACATATGTAAGTTTATTTTGTTTGATAAGCTAACATGGACTTTAATTTCCCCCATGACCTCATGCAAAGTACAAATGCTAAATTTGTCTCTTTCTGATGTAGCTTCTTTAGCGTTTATTCTATTTGTAACCATGCTGTTGACGTACAGTAAACTCCTCATAATTATGTATAAATGACTGTATTTAGAGACCTATGTAAGAAGTAACCTTTTAGTTTTAGCCTTAACCCTTTCCCTCATATAGACTCATTTTGACGCACTCAATAGGTACCACATAAAGCCTGATCTGCAGAAAACCACAGTTAAACCTTACCAAATTTAATTGTAAAATCTTCATTTCCAGACCACTGAGGAGCAGTGAACAACATAAAACCTGATCAGCCTGCGAGTTACTCGCAGGCTGATCTGGTTTTATGCTGTTCGCATAGGTCTTTTCATGGTGTCCTCTATGAGGGAAAGGGTTAATATGTTTCGATCCAGTCTGATTTATTTATCATATGACATTATGTTCAAATAGCTGTTTCCGGTTTCATATAACCATTACATATTATCTTATATTTAAGATGTTACATATAACTTTTTGGCCGACTTGCATCACTCTGCATCACAGGTGTGTATTCTATATACAGTATATGCATAGCGTGTTGAACTCTAACAGCTGGATTAAATGTGCTTGATGCATAACTTGCTTTGATCAAAAAGATATTGCATTATTCAAATGATGTTGAAAATGTATGAGAAATACACATATAACAAATCGTTATTTTCAGTCATTATTTGAAATTATTTTCTTGGTGTTAGATTACAAATAGAGTGAGTTGTTTTTTTGTTTTTTGTTTTGTTCTTTTCTGTCATTTTCAAGAGCAAATAACTCAAAATCAAGCCTATCTTTACCTGATTTTATTTCATATTATTGTTTTATTTCCATTCATTATGCAAGGTTTAAAACAATTTTTCAACTGATTTTTCACTATGCTTCAGCAAAAAAACATTCTAGCTTTTTTCTTGAAAAAAATTGAGAATATTTCTATATATTCCCGTATGTGTCTATAGTATAAAATCTGTTGCATAGAATTTCTAAAACATTTACACAGTGACAGGGAATATAGTATAAAACATCGAGTCGAAATTAAATGTGGTATAACCCATATTGCTTAGCTCATAATATTGGTTTTATATTGGCTCATAATTACTGTGGTTTTCTGCAGATCAGGCTTTATGTGGTACCTATTGAGTGCGTCAAAATGAGTCTATATGAGGGAAAGGGTTAAAGAATTGTAAGTATCATCTGAGTAAAGTTTCTCAGGATATTCAGTATTATAATCAGAGAGTCTAAACAAGAAAGGAGTGACTGTCATGTTTAACCCTTTCCCTCATAAATACTCATTTTGACACACTCAATAGGTATCACATAAAGCCTGATCTGCAGAAAACCACAGTTAAACCTTACCAAATTTAATTACAAAATCCTCATTTCCAGACCACTGAGGAGCAGCGAACAGCATAAAACCTGATCAGCCTGCGAGTTACTCGCAGGCTGATCTGGTTTTATGCTGTTCGCATAGGTCTTTTCATGGTGTCCTCTATGAAGGAAAGGGTTAATTTGTATCCAACTCAGAGACCTGAGCGTTTTCAGTATAGCAATCATAAACATAAAACTATATTGATAGAAGTAATGTTAACAACTGGGCCTTAACCCTTGCCATACAAAATTTTGTAATTGCATGGACTTGTCCTTTCTTCATTATGGACTGTACCATTTGTTGTTTATGGAGGTGCTTATGAAAATTTATTGACATTCAACAGTGCAGATCAGACTGCATGGATGTGCAGTGCCCACAGCCTTGTTAGGGTTAATACTGTATTTTTGAGTAAACAATGTATTATTATCTGTTCACAGGGGTTTACTTAAGGATTTGACTTTCACTTATCCAGGGGGCAAGTTACTTTGAACATCTACTAGCCCCCAGTGAAAACAGGTTGCCCGATCTTGAAGTTAGTTGGTGTTTGTTGTTGTTGTTGTATTTGGGTTTACTGTCGCTGCGATAGTATTTCAATCATATAGCGACGTCCAGCTAATTACAGGTGGAGGAAGACCCCGAGTACACAGAAGTACCCGGGTAGAACCACTGACCTACCGCAAGCCAGCTGGAAGGCTTCCTTACATGAAAAAATCCGAAGTCTCTACCGGGATTCGAACCCACAGCTGTGAGGGGCTAAGAGATTTGTAGTCCATGACTGTAACCGCTCGGCCACGGCGGCCCCCTAGTTGGTGTTTGTTAATGTTTAAAACTAAATTTGTGTAATATTAAGGTGAATTTTAGTTATTATATATCAAAGACAATTTGGAAACATTTTACCCCTGATACACTATAGAAAACAAAAAAAAATTAAAGATTTCATTTACATATACAAACTTGCCCGCAGGGCTATATTCTTTGAAAAACCACTTCCCCACAGTGATTTTAACCCGGTGCGGGCAAGTGGGCGTCCACTTAAGAAAACCCCAGTGTCCAGTCCTGGGGTATGCAGCAATTTTGGGAAAAACTGCATTAATTTAAAAACATTATCAGATGGGAATTTCAGATGTCTTTGTATGGCTCTAAGTAAGGAACTTAGAAGGGAAAAACAACCAATTGAACTATCTTAAAAAGTTATCAAAAATATCTCATGAGGATTTGAAACCCTATGTTATCCATGTAGTATAATTTTAATGCTTTAAAAGCTATCTTAACATTGAAAGGTTTATATTGTTGGTTGCCATACATACAACAGAAAGATTAGGATCCTAATGAAAGGAATGGTTAAATTGTTGAGTTGTAGTTCTAATCCTTTTTGATCAAAATATAAGATGAGCTTTATTAGATTGTGTCAGGACATGTGATTAATGTACAGGAAAATACAATGATGAATAATGGTTTGTATTGGCTGTCTGGTTATAATGGTGATCATAGGAGCATGCAGTAATGGATCTGCCCTACAGACTTATAGTGCTGTCAGTCTAGACAGCTGAGTACAGGCCAGACTGTGTGTTATACTGACCACTGACCTGGTGACCTTGTTGTCTGTCATGTCCGTTAGATCACAGATAAATGAACAGTACATGTAATGATTGCAGACATGGAGAGCTGTACAATTAGAGTGGAAGTTTATTTCATAAAGTGGATAGTTGTCTTGCTGTGTACTGAAGTATCAAGCTTGTCATCATCATCATCATCATCATCATCATCATCATCATCAGTTATAGAAATGATGATAAAAATAATGATGAGGGTGGTAATTATAAGAGCTGGTACTGGTACAAGGCATACAATTGTCTCTCCTGTGTGCTTCAAATTCTCAGCAGAATTTAAAGAGTATAGTTCCAGGATTGGTTGATCATGTTGACAAAACCCCCTCATGATTGAAAAAAAAAGAAAAATCTTCTTCTGTGAAACCGCATGGCCTAGAGCTTAGATATTTGGTGTGTGGCATTGTCTTTCAGACCTTTACCAAGTTGGTTCAGATCTTGACCCTGGGGTTGAAATTGGCCCCACCCCAAGGGTCACTTGATTTTACATAGTCTTAAATTGGAAAAACTAGAAACATCTTCTAAAGTTGAAATTGACCCCACCCCAGGGGTCACTTGATTTTATATAGATTTATTAGAGCTGTAACCTTCAAAATTTAGATGGCAGGTACAGTTTTTGTGTGGATTTAGATGATCTTACTGTACTTCTGCATGGATTATGTATTCAGTATGACTTATATAGTATGACTCAATGATTGAGTGTTTCTCAGGTGAGGCATTCAGGATCATCTTGGGCCTCTTGTTGAATATAATCCTTCGATCCTGCTTATATGATGGTGTCAGAAATGGATAGGATGTTTGCATGTCTGCTTTCATGTCGGAAGTTATTCTTTTAAGTTCAGACTGTAAAGTCTTCACATCCATTCTTTTCAATTCCCTTTATTAAGTCTGAGCCATTGCTTTCTTCACTGGGATAATAGACAGTCTTATAAATTATACAGCTTGGATTGCTATCGCAGACAGAGAGGCTGTAGAAAATTGTCCAGGATTTCCGTAAGGTAAGTAAGAACTGGAGACAAGCAGAATAGGATGAGGACATGAAATGTTAAGGCACCCATCTGTGTAAATTCTACCAGCTCTTATTTTGTATTGCTGCTGTTAAGTATAAGAGGAAATTGGACTTGCCAAGCAGAAATCTTGGGAAGAAAATGAAAAATGAAATAGCTGAATCTTTGCATAACGTGACAAACATAGTTCTGTGGGATAATTTTATTGATATTTAATTAATGATGTTGATGCTCCTGGGTGGTGGAAGGACAGTTTTCAGGGAATGTGTGGATGGCAAAATGATGAAGATAGATTATATAAGGATGGATCATGTTATGTTATCTTCTGCTGTGGTCACATACACTGCTGTGTTGAGTGAGGTTTTCAGAGAGAGCTGGGCCTGAGGCATGGCTCTTAACCCTTTCCCTCATATAGACTCATTTTGACGCACTCAGTAGGTACCACATAAAACCTGTTCTGCAGAAAGCCAAACTCAAACCTTACCAAATTTAATTGTAAAATCCTCATTACCAGACCACTGAGGAGCAGCGAACAGCATAAAACCTGATCAGCCTGCGAGTTACTCGCAGGCTGATCTGGTTTTATGCTGTTCGCATAGGTCTTTTCATGGTATCCTCTATGAGGGAAAGGGTTAAGGTGATCAGTCCTTTTACCAATCCTTCATGTGTGCCACATTACTCCAGGTCAGGCTAAATCAGAACAGGTTTAAATAAATGTTGCCTCCTCATCTCTGAAGTATGGAGGTGTTATAAGTTAATAATTCAACTTGGATCAGTGTGTGATCAACATGCAGGCTGATCTGGTTTTATCGCTCTGGAGCTACAGAACTCTATAGCCAAAACTAGCCGGCTGATCCGGTTTTATTCTGGTTGCCTAGATATTTCCTTTATTGGCACCCATCACCAGCTTACACTGTCCTAGATTACTGAAGAGCCTAATTTAACTACAGGCAAGTCTGTATGATTGGATTTAACACTGTTAAATTGAGAATATTTAGGTAGCTTTTTTCCTGCCATATCCTAGGGAATATAGAATTCATAATTGGGCTGGATGGAAGACCAGGCTATCCTGACCAGAGGGTATCTGGGACATGTCGGAAACAAGCATTGCCAAGTTTCCGACTTGGGATGGATGCTCATCAGATCTCTTGATCTTTGATCTTATCCAGTTATTGATTATTTGCCTCACATAATTGAGTTATATGGCATATTTATGGGAGTGTGTTATATATTATTTTCAGTGATGTAGGCTTAAGTCTGCAATTTATAAGTTTCAGCTTATGATAACTTGAGAGCCTGGATGTTTTTTCTCTTTATTGACCAGGTATTGAGATGTCTTGAAATTTGTATAAGTAACAATAATAAAAAAACTGTCCTGTAATTTTGCTTTAGGTGGCAACACCTCCACGCATCTTTTGTGTTATATAGTTGTTTGAATGGTCTATTCCCAAAGGATTTAACCCTTTCCCTCATAGAGGACACCATGAAAAGACCTATGCGAACAGCATAAAACCTGATCAGCCTGCGAGTAACTCGCAGGCTGATCAGGTTTTATGCTGTTCGCTGCTCCTCAGTGGTCTGGAAATGAGGATTTTGTAATTAAATTTGGTAAGGTTTAACTGTGGTTTTCTGCAGATCAGGCTTTATGTGATACCTATTGGTCAAAATGAGTCTATATGAGGGAAAGGGTTAAGGGTCCATTAAGCTCACAAAACTGCAAATTCATGCTACTGGCTGCATGCACATTTACCATACTTAACGTTTTGTATTTAATACCTGAATGTAAGTCTGGTAGTCTCTGGCTAGTACTGGACTACCAGGTATATCACAGACTGACATAAAGGGAGTAGGAATACTGAGAGTTTCACATGTGGAGTGTAACAGTTACTGTAAAATCATTGATTTTTGTTGGCATTATATCTTGTGGATTCAGTCTCAAAAACATGCTTGTGGGTGTATATTTTTTTTATTATCATTTTTTTTATTTTGCAATTATAATAACTAATTCTGTGGAAACAAATTATAATAATATTATTGATATTGACTGTCCACAAAATCATCGAAATTTTTAAAATTAATACCTCACAAAAATTAATGATTCTACAGTAGTGCATTTATGGGGTATAAAACTTTTAAGGTTGTGTTAGGTTGGATTTTTGCAGACCTCAGTTATAGAAACTTCTGTTATATTTTCAAGAAAGTACAGTCTAATTAGCAAGTAATAGTCAACTTGTTGTCTTTTTGGTAATTAGCTTGTTAAATGGTAGAATGATAAACTTGTCGATAGATTAATACATTATGCCACAAATTCTTAGTGTCTCCTTAAGTTTTGCATTTTTAGGTAAACAAACATTAAGGAGTAAAATATTATAAGCAATGGTATGGTCCATTTTGGTGTATTATTAGTGTGATTTCAGAGTATCCGTAATTTAATAGTTTGAGTTTTTATCCAGAATATATTAAAACATATGAATATTAGGTTCTGTTCCAGATCTTATTTCTTCATGATTAATTGGAGAGACAATATTGCTATGAAAATCCTCTTGTTGACACTGATGGTGGTACTTTCATAGTCCTTGATGTGGTTGGAAACCTTGGCAACTGGGGGAAAAATCATGTGTCCAAACAACAACCAAGTACCTTTTCAAATACAGCTTCTGACCTGCGACCTATAGGATAGATCCCAGGTTCATTTGTGAAAAAAAATCAGTGCATTTACCCTGCAGAACATTAAACGTAACCATGGAATCCTGATCAGACTGAACAGTGTTTGTGTCAGGCTTCTGTGGATATTGCAGGTTGTCTGTGCTGTCAGATTTGTTTTTCCTTTTCCTGTGTATTCTTTGTACACATCTTGTTTGTCATTGGCTTTATCTTTAAACTGCTAAAGTGACATATGTTATTTCAAATATATTTCCAGGTTCACTGGTTTGAACAACAAAGGCTGGTGTCGAGAAAGAAGAGAGACTTTTTACCCATTCCAGCCGACATAGCATCAGACTTAGAGTCAGAATCGAGGACACAGTTAGAGTCAAAATTCAGATCACGACGAGATGTTAAAAATCAAGAAATCCACTTCAATGATCAGCTTTATTCACACATGTGGTATTTTGTAAGTACATACTTTTTATTTAGAAAGTAATTGTTATGAAAGTTTTGTTTGAATAGGTCCATAGTAACCCACTCTCTAACAAATAGTTAGCATAATATACAAATCTTGTTGAAAATGTATAATGGACATTTTCCAGGTATACACAGAGCGAGTGTATCAAATGTCCCTCAGCAAACTGACAAAAATCGGATAATGCATTCTATTTTCAGCAATTTTAGGGGCAGTTTTGCCAGCCAGTGTGCTGGAGGCTGTTGCCCTTCCAAAACCCTACATCCTGAGCTTAACAAGCTGATTACCTGCTATGGTGGAGTTAGGTCAGGAAGTGTTCCGGTCACTTACTTTGAAGTGTAATGAACAAGTTTCGGATGCTTGTAATTAGCCGTGTATCTGATAAACCTGTGTTTAAATATAATGTATCTCAACCCTCAGGGTGTTGGTATACATCAGCAAATTCACTGTTTCATCCTTTGAAATTAAAGATGAAAATTCATTTACTTTTGTAGTACTTTATTTTACATATCCGTTAGTGTGTCTTCAACTCCTCTTTATTTAAGCCCTTGTTTTTGATGCACAGCGATTTTACAGTACAAGCATTTCCATTCACCCACACTGCTCAGCTCACAAATGATACTTACGCATTTGTTCCTCACATTAGTTGATCAATTTGCTCTTCTCACTGTCCTTTAATGCTTATTACCATCTGACAAGCTTTATTCTATACAATTAGCTGGACATTGCTACATGACTTTTAAATACTGTTGCAGGGAGGATAGACTCCATCATAACAACTGCATGTTTGCTTTATCATTCGGCTCACCTTAATGCTCGTTCTGGGCAGTTCAGTATATTTGCTAACTTTTCTCATCAGTCATTTCAGCTCACACAGCTTGTTTTGGCTTGTTTTTATGTTCACTCAGCTCTTTTTCCCTTTTATTTACGTGTTCACTCACTCAATCTCAGTTCAGCTCACTTACCTTCACCCACTCTCTTCTTCGTCTAAGCACTCACTCACTTGTTAAGTTGGTCCATTAGTCAAGCAGTCATTCATTTCCAGTGCCACATTATTCAGTCAGGACCTCTCCAATCTTCCCTGTAGATTCATTCCACCTCCCCAAGCTGTGTCTGACAGATTTTACTGCTCCTCATAAACAGTCTGATTATTTGTATTCTGTGTCAGGCCTGCCCAACATTTCCTGGGGATATCTACTTTTGTTTATTTTGAGGAATTTTCTGAAGCATTTTTTGTTGTAAAAAATGGAGATAAATGAAATTTTGCCATTGAGGTTAAAAGGTTAACATTTATACTTGCATTATAAATCTGTATTCAGATTCTCATTTTTTTTTTGTGGATTTTGTTTCTAGTATTTTTAGGGTGTGGTCGACAAAAGGCTAGATTAACAAGACATGGTTGGTCAGAGATGGCAGGCACAGAACAAAATGCAGATTTTTTTTTTTATATCAAAATCCTGCCAAATAACAGGAAGATTTGTCATTTTCCCTGAGGTCATAAAGTTATCTGTGCATATCTTGTATATGTGATGCCTACATGTTCTGTAGTATGCACTCCCCTCTAAAGAATTGGTTTATGGCCTTGAATATGATCATTTACATCAATACCTGTAAGATTGGTAGTAGCCCAGGACTGTAGCTTGGGTATTTGTTGAAAGTTCTCATGTTCATGTATTGGGTTTGTGTTTTACTAAACATCTCAAACTGAGATTTACCTGAACTTGAATTTGTGAACGTCTAGAACTTCCTGTATTTATTGATGTAGAGACTTAACTTAATATTTCAGATATTATTGGTATGCTTTGTTATAAAATGGTTCGTAAGTTCTTCAAATTCTCATATTTGTGGAGTTACAGATCTTAATATTTTTGACATCTTTGACCAGTGTAGGGTAATGAAAAGCTTAGACCAGTGTTATTAACAGGCCCTTTGTCTTGACATCTGCATTTATTTCACTTTTGATTTTATTGAAAAAACTGTTAGTTGCTTGCAAATCTGTTTCCAGATCTGCTTCTTCAGAAGAAAGAACATCAGCTGTACTGTTCTCCTTTTTCCCCTCTTCTCAGACTGTCGAGTAGCACATATTATTAGTTAATACACTCATACAAGCACTTTAAGAGGAACTGATAGCTGATAACTAACCAATTTAAAAAAAGAACAGCCTTAACATCCCCTCAATCAATCATTGATCCAATTAGAAGTGTGCTTGTAGTTGCTTACGCAAACCCTGTTGTAATCTCTAAGCAGATTGCTTTTGTCTCAACACTATAGTCAAGAAAAAGGTTTCTAGTAATCTTAATTAGCTTGGTCTTATCTTCTGTATTGACAATTCTGGGATGGTGTGGCATCTTTATATGATCAAGATATAAGGTAATTAAGTCCTTGGTCTGCAGGTCACCAGGCCTTACGTCTCTATTAGTTTTCTAGATTGATCAGTTTGTTTTTCAGATAGTTTTGTCAGATTTGATTAGTTTTTATCCCAGCATTTTTCATGATGACATAGTTGATGGAGGTTTATTTATTCTAATTTTTGTATTGTAATGACTTCTAGGTACCATCCAGAGTCTGGTTATTGTAAGAAATGTATACTTAATATTGATGTAAAATGAAACTTGTCGGTTATAGAAGTGTTTAACTTCTGATTGCTTTCTGTTTTTAACCCCAGAAATTCACTGGTATCTGATGAAAAAAAAAACCAGCTTGAGATTGAAGAAGGATGTATGATAAAATGGATACAGTACAAAGAACACTCTCATACACATCGGCTTACATTACATTCACCTCAGTGGTGGGCTCAGAAAGTAGTTCCAAATAAATGACGTCATCCAGACCGTTGTTCAAATATTTAATTTGAAGGACGACTATGATATAGGCTCCATAAACTGTGAATATATATAAACAGCACCACAGAACCTTACCGGAATGGTCATTAAAATTACAAATTATGAAAATAAATAGCTGGTCTTAAATTACGATATCCGGCTGAATCTGAAAATATTTACAGACGAGTGTTTGCGGAATTTTCCCATCGTCGAAATAATGCATAAAATAGTTCCCATAATAACAATCAAAAATTGATATTTTACACACGTTTTATGGTGATTCAAAAAGTATTTATTCAATGTTTCTATACTTTTAATCCGTAAAATACACTTAAACCCTCGTTAAATGAGTGTTTTCTGTTTTGACAAGATTTTTGTCATTGAGCCCATTGCAGAGATGTTATGTGAGGAACGAACGACAACACTGCTTGGAGATTGTACTAAGAAAACAACCTGTTTTGCTCATAATTCTTCACCCCACAGATAAAACTTTTTATGCCATGTTTGACCATTGCAAAGCATTATCAGATGAAAGAAATGTTTCTCTCTGAACTCATTACAGGGAATATATTTACTTTTTATTGATCATTTTAGCTTCTCAGGAATAGTAAGGAGTATCAACCCAGGTCACTTGCTAGCTGATCTAGTTTTATACTGGTCGCATAATTAAACAACCAAAGTATATTGGGGGCTATATTGGAGTCACATCCGCCGGTCGGTCCTCATGTAGATGAGATTTGTCCGCCCTATTTCTCAGCTACGCATATTGTTGGCACGTCATGATTTGCTTGATTTTTTTAATGAGTTCTGGCCCTTTGTTTTATTTCTCATATAATCTTTGTCTGCGCTATTTCTCGGCTACCTTTAGAGTTTGGATTTTGATTTAACTTCACAGCATTTATGATATATGGATTTTAAATGAGTTATGGCCCTTTGTCATATTTTTTTTTTATATATTTTGTCCACACTATATCTTTGCTACTAATGGTCTGATTTTGATTTATCTTAACAGCAATAATAACTACCAAGCACGGTTGCACATATCATTGGCAGGTCTTCATCAGCTGGATTTTAAAGGAGTTATGGCTCTTTGCTATATAAATTGCCTATATTTTGTCCATACTATTTCTCAGCTACCATTGATCTGATTTTTGATTCACCTGCTTTAAGCAGAGGTGACATGTAGGGATCACTTTTCTGCCATCTGTCCGTCCGTCTGTCTGTCTGTCCGTCACACTTTTTTCCGTCACGCGTTAGCAGGTGACACACGTGTTCCAAAGAACACTCTTATTATTTAAGTTCACTGTATTAATGAGCACCATGTTGAGTTGAGTATATTGCTAGCACATCATGACCGGCTTAATTTTATAAAACTTACAACCCTTTGTTATGTATATATTGACGATGTTTTGTCCACTATGGCAAAGTGGTATCCAGGGGTATTTATCATCTTCAATGAAAGTTCTTGTTAAGTAACGATTTTGATGACTTATAAGAGGCAAAGGGAAAAATGCGTGTAAGTCACTCCAGTTACATTCCATGCCTAGTTTTATCCATTTAATCATGATGTTTTCTTATTTTACAGAATGGAGGCGGGCTGAACCACACAGACATGAATGTAATTGGGGCGTGGAAACGAGGGGTTACGGGGAAGGATGTTGTCATCACCATATTGGACGATGGTTTAGAGCGTACCCATGACGACATCAAAGACAACTATGTAAGTTTGCACAGGGAGATTCTCTGTTTGAGTTCAAATTATTTGTATTGACAGACATCAAGTGGCATAATTGCAATTAATCATCATCATCATCAGCAGCAGCAGCATCTAAGATTTCAATGTGCTGAAATAATAAAAATAATAAAATAAAGACATCTTATCACTATTAGAAAAATTGTTGTTTAATGACATGGACATTAATTTATGAATAGCATTAATTTTCAATATACGGCTCTGTTTCATCATGAAACAATGTCGTGGGATGAATTAATAATGGTATCATGACAACTCTTTCAGGTGCAAATTCTGAGTATTGTAGTTATTTAACCCTTTCCCTCATATAGACTCATTTTGATGCACTCAATAGGTACCACATAAAGCCTGATCTGCAGAAAACCACAGTTAAACCTTATCAAATTTAACTATAAAGTCCTCATTTCCAGACCACTGAGGAGCAGCGAACAGCATAAAACCTGATCAGCCTGCGAGTTACTCACAGGCTGATCTGGTTTTATGCTGTTCGCATAGGTCTTTTCATGGTTTCCTCTATGAGGGAAAGGGTTAACCACTGTATAAACATTATTTTTCGTCAGGCACTATTTTTTGTAGATTTTGATTATGACTTTATCCATTAATATTAATTCCAACAAAAACTGTTTATTATTTAGGCCATGTGTCTAATAGAGCAAAACTCCACAAATATATGTACCAATAAAAAAATGATTTAATTAAGATTCCAACAAAATCTACAAAAAAGAAAAATTATACGTCATATTATAAGATTCAGGGATAGATGGGACATGTTCCGAGTCTTAATTGAAACTGAAGGATGTGGTTTAATACCGCCGTCAGCAGGATTGATGATTCACAGTTAGGTCCCCACAAAACATATTTCTGCAATTAACACTCGGTCCTGATAAAATGAGTCACATCAGTTCTAAATGTTGGCAAACCCTTGGCTGTGACATTAATTTCATGGTATTTCAGTTAAATGAAAAACAAAATGGTTTATTTCTGCTTTAGCTCCTTGTAGTGTTCAATATTTAAAAATGACTTTGAATACATAGCCTTTGCCACTCTTTTTTATGTGGGGATATAGTTTTTGGTCTGTCTGTCTGTCTGTTTGGCACAAAACTTATCTTGACCATAACACAGACAGCCTTCAAACTTCACAGGTGCATGTGCCTTGATGAGCTCTACCCACCAGGTCACCTTGACCTTCAAATGACCTTGTCCTCCAAGGTATTAGGCCCCCGCGGGGGCATGGCATTCATTCGAACGTAGCATGTTTTCATTCAACTCTATAGTATATCAGGATTAATTGTAAAATCTCAGAATTATCACTATCCACTCATATACTTGAGATAAAATGAGAAAAATTCAAAGAAAATCTTAATTGTTCACTCACCCAGCATCTGATATACTCAGGGTTCATTCAGTGGGGTCAAAGAGCCCACTGTTGGCAAAAAAGTGGAGACATAGCCAAAGACACAGGTGTCAATACAAAATATATCTTAACAAACATAAAGTGACTTACAAGGGATCGATGCCTCATAAATGTAATTCCCTATTGCCAATGTCTTTGAAACATCCATTTACTATGAAGAAAACTAAAACTTTGAACCTTTTTTGAATTTTTGAACTTTTTAAGTCTGTTGAACAACATAATGTTTTTGGTTATGACAAAAGGTCACTATCATTAGTCATTAAAAGCCTTCTGTGCTTCTCCTCTTTCCAGTATTTAAAGGCACTTTTGAAGTTTCATTTATTCAGCTTTCAGTTCACCCACATGATCTCTACTTTCTGCATATCTGGTCAGCATACTTGAACGAAAGTGCATTGATCCTTCTTTGGGAATTTGTTTATTTATTCAGTTTTTATTTTGCATATGTCACAATACAGTATGCTTTTATCGTTATGGTATCTGAACCAAGAAAACTTTTCAAGCTTACTTTCTTGTGACGAACTAACAGTAACTGTATCTGACGTATCCGTTCAACTATCAGGCCTCCTTTATCACTATTTTCCACTGATTTATTATTATTTTCATCACTACTTGTCTTTTGTTGCTTCGACCATAGTCGAAAAGCATCTTTCGCTTTTGTTTTTCTGCCATCTTTGCAAATTACGAATTGGAAAAGAAACGCCAATTTTGATTGGTAGTAATATGCTAACTTGATGAAAATATTGCTACCACAGCCAATCAGAGACTGTAATAAAAAATAAAAACGGCTATAATTTTGATTCTGCACTTGATTATGCTATATTATATGATCAGACTAATGTTCCGGTCATTGACGCTTTTCTTCTCGGCAGACAGTGCGCCCGTTCGGCGCATTACCGGCATTTCTTTGCGCCAAACAATATTTCTAAGCGCCAAATACGCAAAGGCGCATTCTAGAATGAACCCTGTATACTAAAGTGGAATTTTGCATTTCTGTACATGTATACCATAGGCAACCTGAAAAGTCTGAAAACAGTTTGAATAGAACAGGTTTCATATTGACACCTATTGATCTTCAAGGCACTGAGATGATGGGGCAGTAAAAACCCGACCAGCCTGCAAGTTGCTCACAGTGTGATCCTGTTTTATACTAATTACAAAGGTCAAATTTCCTGTACATGTAGCTCTCATATTTATTGTGGTTTAATTGTTTTATTGAATCCTCCTGAAATTAGGAGGAAAAGCTTCATACGTTTTAAAATGTTAATTACTGATGTTTGTATATTTGACTAGAAATTGTTTATTTCTTACGTAACATATCCTATTTATTACCTCGTTAATATTCATGAGCAAACAAATATGTCTTCATTATTGGCACATATCTCATTAGTTCTGAGGCTTCATGCTTTTATGTCTGAAACAAATTTTGATATTAATGTCTTTAAAAGACTCTATGACTCAAATTAATTTCATATAACTAGTGGGGCGTATTTATCATTGTCACTTTGTTAATATCATAGTGGTATGAGAATTTATGAAATCAGGATAAAAAGCCACAGTGAAATTTGTCTCTCATTTTGAAGCAGAAAAAAATTGTCAGTTGTTTTTCATTGACATTAAAATTTGTTAAAATTGTATTAGAACAACTTAATATGGGTACATTTAGTCATACTATCATGGTTTAGGAAATGTTCACTTGATAATCATTTTCTGGGGTATATATTTGAGATAAAAAACATCCATAAAAAAAAATAAAAAAAAATACAAGGCCACTCCCATGATTGATTGTTGTTATTGTTTTTTTCCCAGATTTTTTGATCATAATATCAAGTATCACCTAGTTAATATCCACTGTTGACCTTACAACATGGTCAATATAATGATACATAAGCAAGTTTTTACAGGGTTATCTTATATCTGGTTTGGACATATTACTGTAGTTAACCACACAGATTTATTTCTATCTTACATATAAGTAACATAGAAATATTAATGATAAGAACGTAAATAAGGTAAAAACAGTATGCAATGCAATAGATAAATTATTAATTTTTAAAAAAAGTCCCCTGTTGCCAGGTGGTGAAAGCATCCGTCTCAGAAGCGGGAGGTCGTGGGTTCGATCCCTGGCCACAACATACCAAAATCATAAAAAATGGTACTGTTATAGCTATCTTGCGCTCAGCATATAAGGGTAGTTGCAGGACTGGATTACCCGGTGTCAGGATAATGTGACTGGGTGTGGTATCATGCCACATGTCTAAGGTGTGATACTGCAATGTGGCAGCACTATATCTTGTCTCAAGTTGACATCATCTCTAATGAATGAAATACTGTTGGTGGGACATAAACCCAACAAATAAACAAACAAAAAAACAATTTTAAAGAATATAATTTTATGATAAAAAGTAAAAACGAAAAGAAAGAAAAACAGAATGTTAATTTAGTAGAGGTGGACCCAATGGCTTTGTTGATGATATCAGTACTTATCCAACATTAATGTGACTTTTTTGTGTATTTTGTGATCTTTAGAGATATTTGAAATTTTGTGCTTTTTCAATGTTCTTATTTTCTAGTCACCACTGTGGAGTAAATGAGTTAAAAATACACACATGATATGATTGTCTACATAAGATTGGATTATGATATATTAAACACACAGGGGAAATCATATTCTTCAATATTTCTGTAATATTTCGTGTCATTCCTCACTGAGAGACTATATTCTATAATGATTTATTCAGACAGCCCAGAAGTTAAGACAAATATATCAGTGGGCAATGTTTATCAAGTTTTAGGCAAGTGGGACCAGATGTTACCGCAAAACCATTTTTCACTTGTTTGTCTAATTTAGTTTCCACTTGTCTAGGAAGGGTGGAAGAATCTGAGTTGATATTAGCATATAAATGGGCGTTGAATAAAGATGGACATGATGGCTGGTCTTGCCAGAAGAAATGTCGAGATCTAGGGTAATGTCTCCAGGGTGGCTGGTAGTAAAAGATAAGACTTTCAGGATGATCATTGTTTATATTATTGACTACACTGAAACCTTGTAAATCTTGGCTCCATTGCTCCAGAAGTGTGGATTATGTAGAGTTATCTTCTCTTGGACTGGATTTCTGCAACGTAAAAATGCTTCTATAATCTGGAAATCAGCATTTTGAGTACAGAATCCATTTTGGTTGCAGCCTTGTGTCCTTATCTCAACAATCTTGGTACCATTTCAGATCCCCCCCCCCCTCCTTACTGTTATTAGATATCATTCAAGTTACACTAGTGTATCTCATTAGGAAGTGTCTCCTACTTGTTTACACATCACTATGAGCATTTCACATTAATTAAAAAAGCCAGGAGAGTTCTTTCCTGTTCCGTTCAGTAAAGGCAGATATAGCTGCAAGCTACATTGTGATACTAAATGGGAATAAAAGATGTAAAAATTATTATTCACAACAGTACTGCAGGCATTTGTTGTAAATAAATAATTAAAGTTGCCAGATCTTTGATTATTAAGTTGTTCAGTGTGTTTAATTATAATTAATTTCTTTGGAGTAGAGATTACTGACTGTTTTGACCAGTTGTTATTTATCATGATTGCAGATAAGGAAGCTGGGCTCTCAGATGTGCATTTTTTCTACAAAGACAGTTTTTAACATGAATGTATTTTTTCTCCTTCAGTATATTAAAGTGTAATGTAACGTGACTATATATATAGGATCTGATTATACTTATGATTATAGATATGATAAAAAGAATCTGACATAAATTGTCATTTTACTAAACTTGTTCATGAAATGTTATTGAGCGGGCCTGGCGAGCTAAATAATATTTTCATTAACTTGTTTAGTAAAATTTGATATGAAATAACAATTCATGTCAGATTCTTTTTATTATATGACCAATAATGACAGTAAATAGCAATTATAAGAACAAACAAACAAAACCATGAATGAACTGACTGTGTTGAACTACTTTTGTAATCTAACACCAAGAAAATAGTTTCAAATAATAACTGAAAATAATGATTTTAAGTGTGTATTTCTCATATATTTCCAACATCATATAAATAATGAATCAAACACATTTAATCCAGCTGTTTGAGTTCAACACACTATGCATACATATAGAATACAGGTGTGTGATGCGGAGTGATGTAATTTGGCCTAAAAGTTATATGTAATGTGTTAAATATAAGAAAATATTTGATGGTTATACGAAATTGGAAACAGCTGTTTGAGCACAATGTCATATGGTAAAATACACATAAAAACATACATACAAACACAGAGAACTGAAAGATAATTAAGTATGGCATGATTCATTACAGCAGAATTGTCTGTAAAGACTAAGGAGGGTTCACTGTAGTTAGATCCTCTTGTATTTTGAGGTTGAACAGGATTTACATTGTTTTATCAATTATTTGGCTGAACTGTAAAGTATCTCTGCTTTCATTGGTAGTGACAAGCTGCCAGATCGTTTCATGACATCGAAAGCAGATTGATTGAAAATGTTCATCAACTTATGAAGAATCAATGAAATGGATGAGTCTGGGTTGCTGTGAAACAATAAATCAGTTGACAGAGACAGCTCAGACCCAGCCCTGATTACTGTCCCTGAGTTACTTGCCATTCCTCTCTTGACAGGTTCTTCTTAGAACATGTACTTTGCTCATAAATGCCTTTACCTAATTATTCATCATTACCTAGGAAATATGGGGAAAATACCTTAACATTAAGTTCAATCTGGTCTGGCTTCAACATCGTTCAACATGTTAATTTGATGTATTTCAGCATATAAGGGTTTGTTATCTATGCCATGTACCAAGGCAAGTAATTACCGTGTTATATTAACTGAATAATTAGATATACAAGTGTATATATGGGTATATATGTTCTTTTATAGCTTCTAAGGCTTGATTTATCAGATAGCCAGTGGGAGAAACAGGATGTTCTTGAATAGTGTTACATAATAAAGTGCAGAATAACAGTGCATTATGGTTGGGACTATAGATTTCACTTCCTTTCGTCTGTTAATTGTTGTCAAATAGTTAACAAATTATCCATTATAATGTGATTATGAAGATGTGTTGTAATGGAATTGCACTGTAGTGAAATAGGAATGGCTCATTCAGACAAATGCAAATGAATACTTTGAAGATATTCTACATAGTCAGAAGAATGTAAGCCTCATGATTGAAAGGCCAAACTGTCTTCTGATAAGTTTCATCCCTTGACAGCCAGATAGGCTCATCAGTCTTAATTGATGATATGCTGATGAGCCCATCTGGCTGTCAAGGGATGATATGTCACCAGGATCAGATTTTGGACGTAGAGGTGATTCCACTACTAGCAATATGAAATTTTTTACATGTACCATAAGTCAATTGTGAAGGAGGTCATCTGGAGTAATGGCTGTATGGAAACAAATTGCTGCCAGTGTTGCCAACACAGAATAATGGCCATGCTTCTGGTTTAATTTGGAAGTACATTATGATGAGAGAAAGCAAAGGTTAAGTACCTAGGGTTAGTATTTTTCACCAAGAGGGTTGGTAATAGTGACAAAGTTGTTGGAAAACTTAATACGCACTTGCTAATTAGATCTAATTATGTCTGTAAATGGAGCTGCTGTTGTGCTGATTTACATGAAGGATTACAAGTTCATTTACCTCACTTAGCCACAATAAGCTAGGGCTTAAAATTAAACATTTAGTATGATAGTCGTAGTGATGATGATGAGTGATGATGATGGTGTTGATGATTATGAGTAGAATAGTGGTGATGGTGGTGACAATGATAATGGGTGGTAATTTATAGTATGATGATGGTATTGTTTTGAATTTTAAGTTATGGTCACAGTGGCCATGGGTAAATTTGAGCATATGTCTCATTACCAGGAAGTTGTGGGATTGACTCCTGGCTGTGACACACAATGATAATGGTATATCTTCTTTGTTTGCTGTTCTAAGTATAAGGATAGTTGCAGGACTGGTTGGCCTGGTGTCGGGATAATGTGACTCAGGGTGTGGTATCATGCCACATGTCTACAGTTTAATTTTGCAGTGTAGCAGCAGTATGTTTCATGTGGATGAATTCTTTGACTGACTGTATAATGTCTGTGGGATGTTAAATCTAAGCCAGCAAACAACCACTAAATTTCAAGTAGTTCCACAACAGTATTCTCTGTATCAAGATTCTTCATTGAATTAATCCTCACCATGCTAAATTTCTTATTTGGACTTGTCCTTTCCTCATTTTGGACTGTACCATTAGTTGTTTATGGGTTACTTGCTGAAAATTTGTTGACTGAATAGTGAACTTTGCAGACCATGATCAGACTGCATGGATGTGTGTAGGCTTACCTTGGTCTGCACTGGTCTCATAGACAGTGACAGGTGCACACAACATTAATTTTAAGGGTTATTGTTATCATCATGTAGATATATTATTTTCCATTTCTTAAACAATAACTCATTTAAACAATAAGGCATATTCTCTAGTAATAATGAGGAATTTTTAGAATTGATATTTTCTTCTTACAAAAATCTTCCATTGGAAAGTTTACAGAACATAATCACTGTTATATTCCATGATGTTTATGTGTAGGAATTAATAAAGAAGATTCTATGAACGGTAAAAGGATAAATAATTGATTACTGTAAGAAAAATGGACGTTATTGAATTGTGATTTAATGTAATAAAGGAGAGGAAAAGATGTTTATGATTTGTAAATTATTCCAGTGTAGCTGATAATGGATTCTCAATTGAGCTAAACAGCTTATAGCTTCAGACAAAGATGTTGCTAAATTTAATATAAATCTGCAAGAAGTAAGATTGCCAGTAAGACATCATTTCATGTTTTAAGCATAGTCTTAATCAACTTTAATCCCCTAACTTTGTGACCTGTGTGTAAACTCAGGTCCTGATGGCTGTTTGGTTAGAGTCTCTTTCCCTTAACTGAGAGGTTGTGGGTTTGGTCCCAAGCCATGACCTTCTATAGTTGTTCAAAATGATACCGATGCATCTTCTTGTGCTTGAGGGTAGGTCCAGGACTGGTTGACCCTGTTTCAGAATATATAGACTGAGTTTGGTATCTTATGCCCCTTGTCTGTGGTGTGCATTAAATCTTAGGACAGAAGTATATCCATCTAATGAAGACGGAGTCCCCAAATGATTGAAATACTGCTGGTGTAAACATGGGCCTAAGTGCTTGAAAATACTTAAGTACAATCTTAGGCTCAAACTCAATCTCAAATATTATACTTAAATCTTTATTGAATTTAATTGCTATATCTTGATTTTTAGCACAAAAATATTACTGAAGTGCATTTTTAATTTTAGAGAACATGTGGCCTGCTAAGCCCACAAGTAATCTGTATGCTTTACTTCTCAATACGAGGGGGAGGAGAAGGTACCACAGAAAATTAAGCAATCCCTATTCTGATGATCCCAAAAATGAATTTTACTTTATTTGTCTTATCGCAGTAGTTCAATCTGTTCTCTTATGAATGCTAAATTTAGACTCAAGATGTATAAGGAATCTCAAAAAATGGTGAATGAGACTGTTATCTGATACTGTTTTCACATTTTAAAAATGAACTTACTCCAGTCTGAAGGACATGCAAGTAATGACCAAAAACATGGAAGACTCTGGACATTACATAAAATAGATAAATACCAACAGTTACATGCTGCCTACTCCAAGCACAGTGACTAGGCTGTCAGTATTGCTTTCTATCTGATCAGGCTTTTCTGTGGTATATGCTATGGTATAACATATGATGTAATAGAGTGGTTTACGGGTTAACCCTTTCCCTCATAGAGGAAACCATGAAAAGTCCTATGCGAACAACATAAAACCAGATCAGCCTGCGAGTAACTCGCAGGCTGATCTGGTTTTATGCTGTTCGCTGCTCCTCAGTGGTCTGGAAATAAGGACTTTATAATTAAATTTGGTAAGGTTTAACTGTGGTTTTCTGCAGATCATGCTTTATGTGGTACCTATTGAGTGCGTCAAAACGAGTCTATATGAGGGAAAGGGTTAATTAAGTATACTACAAGTTCGCATGAATACCTTATCTGAACTGGCTTGCTCTAGTGCTTCCTGTATCTTTGATAAATGGAGCCATGTGGCCGCATCTGTAGATGACAGATGACATGAAAGTGGGTTGAAATTTCTATTTATAGGATGGGTCGAGCGTTAGACTCTTTTAATATCTCTCTGATAATTCTGCATAGTGATGTTTTGTCTGACAGAATCTCAATGACATATGTTGGTAATGTCGTAATATGACAACCTGTTTCATAATTAATGGTTTGTTGGACACCAAGATGTGGCGCTGGACATAAGAAGTGAGTCAGATGTCTTAAATTAGCGGGATCGTATATCAGGCTGTCGGCAAACAATAGACAGATGTGGCATTTTTTTGTGTTATACAAGGTTAACATTATTTTGTTGAGGTGAAAACCTGTTCAATATCAGCATTATTATACACAGTATGTCATAATGATATGTCATACATATTTTATTTACTCCAATAAACACATATTCATGATTGATGATGATGATGATGATGATGATGCACTCATCAGAGATTTGGACATAAAATTTGTTCAGACAGAGAAGTGATATTTCAGTCAAGTCTAGCATCATGTGATACAGCATATCCAAGTGTAAAGGCATGAAATTATAAAAGCATGCGTGCATTATATGCAATAATTTTAATGCTTATTCTACTCTAAAATAATTACATTGTTGAAATAAATGTGGTAAAACATTGACACTTGGTGATTATGAAAGAGAGAGTTTGGATAAAGTTTGACAATAATTTTAATTTAATTATCAAACATATGTCTATTATAAATGCTGATTATAATTGATATTGAAGCATACGCTGGAAGTCTACATTGACAAGGTCCACTTATGTCTTCAAGGTATATAGTCTGAGATAAGATGAGTTACAGTGTTACAGAAAACAGCCTCCTGTGTTCTCTGAAATATAAGCTTAAGTCTTGTTGTGTAATGTTTGCAATGCCAAAGAGGAGAACTCAGTTACAGAACCCCACATTATGTTTCTCTTTATGGATAGAATTGTTTTCAAAACTGGTGCTGTAATACCAAAAGGTGCCATGGTCCAGAGGTATAATAATAGCTGTGATAGCAAAAGGTGTTGTGTTCCAGAGGTTGAATAAGAGCTTAGGATTTTTTTTTTTTTTTTTTTTTTTTTTTTTTTTTTTTTTTTTTTTAATTTCATAATTTATCTAGGTGTTAATTGATGGGACTTCTTTTATCAATGATGATGATGTTTGATTAGTTGTAGATTATTTTTTTCACAGCATCAAAATAAAAAGAAATGGATTTGAAAATAATTCAGTTTTGATATTTTCTTAAATTTCTTCACATGGTCTCTGGTATTTCAGGATCCATATGCTAGCTACGATGTGAATGGCCATAAAGCAGATCCAATGCCTAGATATGACTACACTAATGAAAACAGGTAGGTGATCATGTGACTCTTATGCATTGTACAACTAAGTACTTTCTTCTTGCCGTTTTCTTGGCGCTAGCACAGATTAATGCTTGAGATATTTAAATATTCATACACAGACTTTTATTTAAACAGTATAATAAAATTTCGAGGGCTCAGCGCAAAACGGTCGTAACTTATATGTATTAAAGAAGAAGTTATGACTGTTTTTGTGCTGAGCCCTCGTATTGCTAGATTTTTTTTATTGCAATTCAATTTTTTTTTTTTCAGCATAATACATGTAACACTTAACTGCATATCTGAGAATTTCCAGTATTGATTGTCTTAATGGAAACTTTAAAGGTATTCACACTAAAACATTTCTTTTGAACCCTAATGAAGTTCACTATCAAGTGCTATGTCTTTCTGTAGTACCTTTTAGGAATGGTCTTACTTGGTAAACCAATGAAATAATAAAAAAAAAAAGCAGTGAAGATTTCTCTAGTAAATTGTGTTTTTAATCTTTATTTAAGAAACAAACTAACAATCACATATGTAGGTACCAATGTAAAACAAGGGAAGCAACTCTGCATTGTCATGTTGGGAAAGTAATATCTGCTAGTACATACATGTTCCAGTGACTTATTACATTACTTTTCTTTATTACTGCAAGGCCACTGAGGTGAGAATATATGTTGGTACAAATACGAAGCTTAAATTATGAAAAGACACCTCAGAAGGTATAATAGATGTCTCAATGATTTATATTACTGTGCATCTTAATATTTCATGGTTTTATTTTTTAAAAATTTTAAAAACAATTTCTTGCTTTGATGAAAATTACTAAGAAATATATATATATGATCAATCATTGTATACACTACAGGAGGTACAGGGCTAGGATCCTACATAAGTATTTATTTGTTAACTAAAATATGACATCATATAATGAGTTTCATATTTTTAGCTCACCTGAGCAAAGCTCAGGGTGAGCTATTGTGATCCCATTAATGTCCGTCGTGCGCTGTGCATCATGCGTCCTCCACAATTTAGTGTTACATGCTATCACCTTCATTTTTTAAGCAATCATCTTCAAACTTTAAAACAATGTTTATGACCATAATATCTTGATTGAGTTTGAATATGGCTGAGATCGGTCAATTAGATCAGGAGTTATGCACCTTTTAATATAAGAAAAATGCCAGATTTCACTATGTTTACACTCTAGCATATTCATCTTTTGAGCAATCATCTTCAAACTTTATGACAATGTTTATGACCATAATGTCTCGATTGAGTCTGATTATGGCTCAGATTGGTCAATTAGATCAGGAGTTAAGCCCCTTTAAACATAAAAAAATGTCAGATTTCACTTTGTTTACACTCTAGCATATTCATCTTTTGAGCAATCATCTTCAAACTTTATGACAATGTTTATGTTCATAATGTCTCAATTGAGTTTGATTATGGCTCAGATTGGTCAATTAGATCAGGAGTTAAGCCCCTTTAGATATAAGAAATGCCAGATTTCACTTTGTTTATACTCTAGCATCTTTATTTCTTAAACAATCATCTTTCTCAGGTGAGCGATTAAGGGCCATCTTGGCCACCTTGTTTTTTTATATCATATAAAGACGAGTTTAAGATTCTTTTTATCACATTACCAACAACAGTGCCAGTGATGCCACAATATACGCCGCCACAAAATATAAAGATCAAGAGGGGCCTTTTAATTATTGCCCTTAACATTTCTGTAAGCATAAGCTCATAATGAAGTCTGTAAGACCAATTAATTTAGCTGAACAGAGATAGAACCCTAAAAATGCTTCCAATATGAAAGAAGGTCAAATAGCAGTATCAATATGAATCCTTTTTTCTTTCTCCGCATAACTCTTGCAAAAATCACTGTACCAGAAAATCCCTGCTTTATGCACTTTTACCTGTTTAGAAACTTGAGTTGTGTTTTCAAGAGACCATGATTAGAAAGGCATAACTATTGCAAATACTGATGAACATCAAAATCCACCAAGTGTGCAAAACAACCAAGTAGAAAAGTACCATTGACCAAGTTTTGAAAAGATTCATTCAGAAATGTACAAGGAATTGCATTCACAAGGCTGAAATATAAATCAGATAAAGAGACTAAGTTTCAAGGGACACAAATCTTGTAAAAATCAATGAACCGGAAAATCACCACTTCATGCACATCTACCCATTATAGTAATGACATTGACCAAGTTTTGAAAAGATTCATTCAGAAACGTAGGAGGAGTTGCGTTCACAAGGTTGCAATATCAATCAGTTACAGAGACTAAGTTTCAAGGGACACAAATCTTGTAAAAATCAATGAACCGGAAAATCGCCACTCATGCACATCTCCCATTAAGTATGACATTGACCAAGTTTTGAAAGATTCATTCAGAAACGTAGGAGGAGTTGCGTTCACAAGGCTGCAATATCAATCAGCTACAGAGACTAAGTTTCAAGGGACACAAATCTTGTAAAAATCAATAACCAGGAAAATCACTTCATGCACATCTACCCATTACAGTTATGACATTGACCAAGTTTTGAAAAGATTCATTCAGAAACATAGGAGGAGTTGCGTTCACAAGGTTGCAATATCAATCAGCTACAGAGACTAAGTTTCAAGGGACACAAATCTTGTAAAAATCAATGAACCGGAAAATCGCCACTTCATGCACATCTACCCATTATAGTAATGACATTGACCAAGTTTTGAAAAGATTCATTCAGAAACAAAGGAGGAGTTGCGTTCACAAGATATGGACGTATGGACGGACGGACAGACGGATAAGATGACGCCAATATACGACCGCCTCCGGCGGCGTATAAAAATGGCACAATTGCCTGTCATCTGTTTTTAATTACGCAGGGAAAACCATGACCAGTTTTTTCCTGTGAGTAAAAATAATGTAGTTCCTCTAAAGCATTTTATATTTTTATCTTCATGTAAAGAACATAAATTGACGAGTAGAATTTACTGTAAACATTCGTCTCAATTTTTTTATCATATGAATGAATACATTCAACTTGTGGAGCATGATACTTTTTGTTATTATTGCACATGTGTGAGATAAAGAAATTATTACATGATCCGATTTAATCATAAACAAGCTGGGTTATGTGGTAAAAGATGAAATCATTTTCATAATGCCAAAAGTGCTCTGTATGCCTCTTTTAAAAAAATGTTATATCATCAAAGCCAGATTGAAAAATGTTTGTAAATCGTGAGAGGACAAAAAAATGAGTAAAATATAAAATGTCAAGGCTTAGAATAAAACTCTGCTAGATTACACTTCATAAAAAATACCAGTTGCATAACTACATCAGGGTGCCTTTTGCACCAGTCTTAATCAGCTGAGTGACACAGGGCTTTCTTGGCCCTATTGTTTCTGTTTACAACGTAACAAGCATAGACAAATGACTTTGATTTTTTTTTCCAAGAATTTGGGGTGAAAAAGTACCTTTATTGACATATTAATATTGAACGGTACAGCTAAACCTGTGTCAGCTACCACATGTACTAGTCTGTATTAACCCTTTACTTCCTGAGTAATCCTGTACATATGTATGACCTGATGAATATTCATTTTCTAATGTTTATCCCTTTTCCTCATATAGACTTATTTTGACGCACTCAATAGGTACCACATAAAGCCTGATCTGCAGAAAACCACAGTTAATTCTTACCAAATTTAATAACAGAATCCTCATTTCCAGACCACTGAGGAGCAGCGAACAGAATAAACCTGATCAGCCTGCGAGTTACTCGCAGGCTGATCTGGTTTTATGCTGTTCGCGTAGGTCTTTTCATTGTTTCCTCTATGAGGGAAAGGGTTAAATAGAAAACAAAACAGCAGACTTTTCCTTGTCATGAAGAAACCATAGAATCTGAGCTACAAAATTATTTGAGCAAACAGAGGGCACCCTGATCAGACAGGTCTTTCCAGTTCCAGGGTCTGCTCTGTTTGCCACTTTGTAATAATGAGTCAAGGAGGTGAAGAGTTAAACAACCGGCATCCATAGTTTTTTTTAAAAATACACATGGACCTGATCTCCATTTACTAATCATTGTAAACCTGACCTCCATTTACTAATCATTATGAACTGACCTTTATTTACTAGCCATTTGTGCCAATCATTGTAAACCTGACCTCCGTTTACCAGCCATCTTTGCTTGTTAGTATGACCTGACCTTGACCTAATCTATTGCTCCCTTGTGTGGCCACTGATTTCTTTACCTCATATAGATGGGTATTGAGGGAAGCAATATTGAAGCTCTAACTCTACACAGTTAATAATTATTTGGCATGATTAAACTTAGATTTCATATCTGCCATTTAAAGTTTAGTTGATATATATTTATGAAACTGTACATAAATATTCATGATGAATGTAAAAGTTTAAAATGGGTTTGATAGTAGATCTAAAACATATTGAAGGGTTGGCCATGAAACTGTTTTTACATGCACATGATGGAGAGGGAAAAGCTTTTTTGAAAGACCTCAGTACAGTAAAACCTGTCTTATCCAATACCCACTGGGACCAACTGACAGTGTCGGATAAGACAGGTTGTCGGATAAGACAGGTCATTATAGACTGTACCTTTAAAATTGATGGTGCATGAATTTGCTATTTATGACATTAAGCTTTAAATAATTCTGAAAATATTGTTGAAATACATGATTGTATGCATGTGTAAACAAAAACACATGAGCGAAGTTTATCATCAAGGTTAATTAACAAGAACATAATTGATTTGTCATTATACCCCCGAAACAAAGTTTTGGGGGGTATATAGGAGTCACCCGGTGGTCGGTCAGTCGGTCGGTCCAGCGGTCTGTTGCATTTTCCTTGTCCGGAGCATAACTTGAAAACCACAAGTTGGAATTCAATACAACTTCATGCAATGATCAAGCACATGGAGAGGAAGTGCAGTGCACAAGAACCATAACTCCATCTTGACTTATTACAGAGTTATTGCCCTTTGTTACTTTTCCTTGTCCGGAGATAACTTGAAAAGTACAATTGATTTCAAAACAATTTCATACAATGGTCAACCACAATATGAGGAAGTGCAGTGCACAAGAACCATAACTCAAACATTTTTTAAAAAACCACAATATGAGGAAGTGCAGTGCACAAGAACCATAACTCTATCTAGAGTAATTACAGAGTTATTGCCCTTTGTTACTTTTCCCTGTTTTTCTTGTCCTGAACATAACTCGAATATTATACATGGTATATACTTGAAACTTAAAATGTAAACAGATGGCGATTAGGAGAAGTGCAGTGTCCAAGAACTGTAACCTTATATTTTTAAACTACTGTGACAAACAACCATTATTGACTCTCTATCAACTTTAAATAAAAACTTTACTTACTTATTACTATCACAACCAATATACTATGTATACAGGTTCTTATCTGTGCTCTGCCTGAAGTCTGGCTTCTCCTGCATTAAAGTATTTTGCGGGGGTATTAATCACCTTCAGTGATAGCTCTAGTTTTAATTGCTTGGACATAGAAAAATAACGGTTTGCTGATGTGTCAGTGCAATTATCACTAATGGGACAAATATTGTATGTCGGATTACAGGTAAGACAGATCTCCTTATGGTCAGGTTATTTAAACAGACTTTGAACAGGAAAAACGATGGGACCGACGAAAAGTGTCGGACAATACAGGATGTCGTTATGAACAGTTTGCATATGAATTTTTAAGACTTATTAACAGCGATTGGATCTTTATGTCTTTCATCCTTGATTATGAATATTTCTAGATAAAATTCCCTGCAATATTTGATGGCAAAATTTCTTTTATAGAAATGACAGATAAATCAATAAAGCCAACAAGAAGTTGAAAGTTATATTGCAGGGCTGTGTATATGTTACTTGGTGGTAGGGAAGATTCAACCAGCTGTTACAATATTTACTATTAGGAATTTCTTATGTCCCATGACACATGTTGCCGTGCATGTAAGAGGTTGTTAGGACTGAAATGGATTTTTTATGTTCAATGGGAAGAAAAAAAGCTTTCTTACAATTCTAAATCAGCTTTTATTTCTCCATTAAAGTTCCTGATAGTAGATCCTTCGTGATATGTAGGTTTTCTGTAAAGCATTATTTTCTCATATATTTCTCTACAAAATCGCTTTATTGTTTTAAATCTTGAACAAGATAAAGAAATGTTTTAAAGCAGCACTAATGGAAGTTATATCAGTAAATCTCTGTTTTGTTCAAAGCAAAAAATCAACAAAATTTTTATAGTGAATCAACATTAAATTTTTAGGTTTTCGCCTCTGCTGGGCGAAAACCTATTGTTCTTCTTCTGTTGATTTGTTTTTTTTTTTATTTTTATTATTTTTCCAATTCCACCCATTTTTGTGTCCAGCCTAGCGGCCAGATGAAAAAAGCTACAGCTATGAAATTTTGGGCATGGAGTCATCTTTATCTGAACATGTGCCTAAATGGTCAAACTTTTCACTTTTGTTTCTGATTTAGCCACTAGGGGGCGCAATGCATGTAATCACTGTTTTGCTAATAACTCAAAAATTTGAAACCTGATTTAGATGCGGTTTTTTACATAATGTTCCTTCTTGACAGCCCAATCAAATATGATGGAAATCTCATCATCGAGTACGGGAAAAAAATTGTTCTAGGAGAGGTTGAATGTTCGAACCTTGGAAAAAAGTGAAATAATGAGGGTAGGTCTACGAAAAACCTTCCCACTTTTGTTAGAGATCAGATAGAAGAATTCTGTTTGCTGCATACGATTTGCAAGACATATACGCACAAAATATATGGGGTGGCGAATTTAGGAAATGCGTGGTTTGTCCTCTACAAAAGGTCAAACTTCACTAAATTTTAGGAAAAATTAAAATTTCGAAAACATGTTTTTGTCGCTCCTGACTTTATTTTCTGTTCATTCTTCATGAAATTTTCACAAGTTATGTATTGTTATGATTGAAAGGGCCTCACAATAAAAAAATTAAAAGAAATTTGAAAAGGTCAAGGTCATATTACGATTATTGTGTTTTTATTCGGCCACAAATAGCTCCAAAACTAAAAATATTTAATTGAGAGTATATGAACAAAAGTTTTAGTTCTTCAAGAGCTCTTTCCAGTGATGTTAAGTTTTTGAAGATCGGACTTGATTTGGTCATTATACGGCAGTCTAAAGTTTGATCCTTTTTTGGAATAATTGTAAATCAGGTTTTATGCTTCAAATTCTGATACACAAGAATAAAAAGTTTGACTTGTGCGACTAGTATACTTGATTGAACTATTTGCTGCTTTGCTAGGTACCAAACAGTAAAATTTTAATCAATTTTCTATCTCATTTTGCCGCTAGGGGGCGCTTTTCTTGAAATCATTTTTTTGCTTATAACTCAAAAAGTTGAAGCCTGATCCAAATGCGGTTAATTGAATTATGTTCTTTGTTCATAGCCTAATAAAATATGATAGTTTCTAGGTATGAGTGGCTGAAACTTTTTGAGCTAGTAACGGAAGGTTGAAAGTTCGAATCTCGTAAAAAAAAACTGCAAATGAGGGTAGGTCTACGAAAAACCTATCCATTTTTGTTAGAAATCAGATAGAAGAATTCTGTTTGCTGCAAATGATTTGCAAGACATATACGCACAAAATATATGGGGTGGCGAATTTAAGAAATGCATGGTTTGTCCTCTAGAAAAAGGTCGAACTTCACTAAATTTTAGGAAAAATTAAAATTTTAAAAACATGTTTTTTTGTCGCTCCTGACTTTATTTTCTGTTCATTCTTCATGAAATTTTCACAAGTTATGTATTGTTATGTTTGAAAGGGCCTCACAATTAAAAAGTTAAAAAACATTGAAAAGGTCAAGGTCATATTACGATAGTTGTGTTTTTATTCGGCCTCAAAGTGCTCCAAATCTAAAAATATTTCATTGAGAGTATATGAACAAAAGTTTTAGTTCTAAATAGTTCTTTCGTATAATGTTTAGTTTTTGAAGATCGGACTTGATCTTTTCATTTTACGGCAATCCAAAGTTTGATCCTTTTTTGGAATAATTGTTATTCAGTTTTTATGCTTAAAATTGTGATATATAAGAAAAAGAATGTTCGATTAGTGCGACTTATATACTTGTTTGAACTATTTGCTGCATTTCTAGGTACCTAATTGTAAAATTTTTATCATTTTTTTTCTCATTTTGCCGCTAGAGGGCGCTTTGCTTAAAATCACTCTTTTGTCTATAACTCAAAACGTTAAAGTCTAATTGAAATGCGGTTTTCAGCATTTTGTTCCTTGTTGACAGCACCACAGAATGTGATGTGATGATAGGGTATGGGGAAATATTTGCGCTAGAGGAGTTTGAATGTTCTAACATTCAAAAAAAAAAAAAAAAAAAAAAAAAAAAAATGAGTAGGTCTTCAAAAAACCTTTGCATTCTGTTTCATATTAAAAATTGTGGCTGAGTTGAAATAAAGTGTTCAAGTTGATTAGGTTAAAAGCAAAAACCAAGATACCGCTTGCGGTTCTAGTTTTTATTATTTTTCCAATTCCACCCATTTTTGTGTCCAGCCTAGCGGCCAGATGAAAAAAGCTACAGCTATGAAAATTTGGGCATGGAGTCATCTTTATCTGAACATGTGCCTAAATGGTCAAACTTTTCGCTTTTGTTTCTGATTTAGCCACTAGGGGGCGCAATGCATGTAATCACTGTTTTGCTAATAACTAAAAAATTTGAAACCTGATTTAGATGCGGTTTTTTACATAATGTTTTTTGTTGACAGCCCAATCAAATATGATGGATATCTTATCATCAAGTACTGGGGAAAAAAATTGTTCTAGGAGAGGTTGAATGTTCGAACCTTGGAAAAAAGTGGAATAATGAGGGTAGGTCTACGAAAAACCTTCCCACTTTTGTTAGAGATCAGATAGAAGAATTCTGTTTGCTGCATACGATTTGCAAGACATATACGCACAAAATATATGGGGTGGCGAATTTAGGAAATGCGTGGTTTGTCCTCTAGAAAAGGTCAAACTTCACTAAATTTTAGGAAAAATTAAAATTTCAAAAACATGTTTTTGTCGCTCCTGACTTTATTTTCTGTTCATTCTTCATGATATTTTCACACAATATGTATTGTTATGTTTGAAAGGGCCTCACAATAAAAAAAATTTAAAGAAATTTGAAAAGGTCAAGGTCATATTACGATTATTGTGTTTTTATTCGGCCACAAATAGCTCCAAAACTAAAAATATTTAATTGAGAGTATATGAACAAAAGTTTTAGTTCTTAAAGAGCTCTTTCCAGTGATGTTTAGTTTTTGAAGATCGGACTTGATTTGGTCATTATACGGCAGTCCAAAGTTTGATCCTTTTTTGGAATAATTATGCTTCAATTTCTGATACACAAGAATAAAAAGTTTGACTTGTGCGACTAGTATACTTGATTGAACTATTTGCTGCTTTGCTAGGTACCTAACAGTAAAATTTTAATCAATTTTCTTTCTCATTTTGCCGCTAGGGGGCGCTTTTCTTGAAATAACTCTTTTGCTTATAACTCAAAAAGTTGAAGTCCGATTCGAATGCGTTTTTTTTTTATTCTGTTTCCTGTTGATAGCCTAATAACATATGATAGGATTCGAGGGTCCGTGTGGCTGAAAGCTTTTGAGCTACGGAAGGTTGAAAGTTCGAATCTCGTAAAAAAACTGCAAATGAGTGTAGGTCTACAAAAAACCTATCCATTTTTGTTAGAAATCAGATAGAAGAATTCTGTTTGCTGCAAATGATTTGCAAGACATATACGCACAAAATATATGGGGTGGCGAATTTAAGAAATGAGGGTTTGTCCTCTAGAAAAAGGTCAAACTTCACTAAATTTTAGGAAAAATTAAAATTTCAAAAACATGTTTTTTTTGTCGCTCCTGACTTTATTTTCTGTTCATTCTTCATGAAATTTTCACAAGTTATGTATTGTTATGTTTGAAAAGGCCTCACAATTAAAAAGTTACAAAACATTGAAAAGGTCAAGGTCATATTACGATAATTGTGTTTTTATTCGGCCCCAAAGTGCTCCAAATCTAAAAATATTTCATTGAGAGTATATGAACAAAAGTTTTAGTTCTAAATAGTTCTTTCGTATAATGTTTAGTTTTTGAAGATCAGACTTGATCTTTTCATTTTACGGCAATCAAAAGTTTGATCCTTTTTTGGAATAATTGTTATTCAGTTTTTATGCTTAAAATTGTGATATATAAGAAAAAGAATGTTCGATTAGTGCGACTTATATACTTGTTTGAACTATTTGCTGCATTTCTAGGTACCTAATAGTAAAATTTTTTATCATTTTTTTTCTCATTTTGCCGCTAGAGGGCGCTTTGCTTAAAATCACTCTTTTGCCTATAACTCAAAACGTTAAAGTCTAATTGAAATGCCGTTTTCAGCATTTTGTTCCTTGTTGACAGCACCACAGAATGTGATGTGATGTGATGATAGGGTATGGGGAAATATTTGCGCTAGAGGAGTTTGAATGTTCTAACATTAAAAAAAACAACAACAAAAAAAAACTGTGCAAATGAGAGTAGGTCTTCAAAAAACCTTTGCGTTCTGTTTCATATTAAAAATTGTGGCTGAGTTGAAATAAAGTGTTCAAGTTGATTAGGTTAAAAGCGAAAACCAAGATACCGCTTGCGGTTCTAGTATGTATTTGTTCTTGAACTATGTATTATTTATAAGATTACCAAAGTTACCTCAGGTGCTTAATATTTTCTCTGGAAAATGTGAAAATATTCCTCAATAGTATTTCTTATTAGTCTCCTAACCCATTACCACTCATAGAGTTATACCTAATCACATATAAGATAGTTCCTTCAAGGCTCTCTTCTTTTTGTTCATACTATTTACAGTATTGTCAGACTGTCTCCTGTGGCTGAGTAATTAGAGCGTCTGCTTTAGGAGTGGGAGGTTGTGGGTTTGACATAACAAAGTCGTAAAAAAGGGTACTAGTATAGCTCCCTTGCTTGGCTTTCAGCATATAAGGGTAGTTCCAGGGCTGGTTGGCACGGTATCAGGATAATGTGACTGGGTGTGGTATCATGCCACATGTCTATGGCGTGCTCCTGCAGTGTGGCAGCACTATATCAGTCTCAAGTAGACATTGTCTCATAATTACTGAAATACTGTCGGTGGGGCGTTAAACCCAATAAACAAACAATATTGTCACAGTCTGTATGCTATAGAAAAATCTTCTTTTTTTTTCTTTTTTTTTTTTCGATTATGCCATTTAAAGTTCAGTAAATTGATATTCATCAAGTCGTAAAATTAAACATGAATATTCATGAGGTAAAGAGTAAACAGAGAAACATGGACTTCATGATTGTGTTGTGTACTGTTTTGAATACAGTTACCACTTACATTAAAGACAGTCTAATCTAGAGAAGAGAAAAACATTAAAATAGTTAGATTAATATACAGGTTATCGCAATATTTAAAAAAAAAAAAAAAAAATTGTAACATTTTTATCTTCCCACAAATTCTGTAACATTTTAATCTTCCCTTCACCTACATGTGTAGATATGTGTAGATACAGTAAAACCTTGATAATGAGACCACTATTGGGTCCGTCTGAAAGTGGTCTTAACCCTTTCCCTCATATATACTCATTTTGACGGCTCAATAGGTATCACATAAAGCCTGATCTGCAGAAAACCACAGTTAAACCTTACCAAATTTATTTACAAAATCCTCATTTTCAGACCACTGAGGAGCAGCGAACAGCATAAAACCTGATCAGCCTGCGAGTTACTCGCAGGCTGATCTGGTTTTATGCTGTTCGCATAGGTCTTTTCATGGTGTCCTCTATGAGGGAAAGGGTTATGGTCTTTGTTTTCATAAATATTTCATTTCAATGTTGATCAAATGCAGTACTTTTTTTTTTCAAAATCCTGATTATTTTTATAAAAAAAATTTTATATTTAAAATTAAAATCAAATTCTGTGATTTTTTAGCTTATTGCTTATTTAATTGATGTAGTAATAAGCTTTTAATCATCTAGTTGTCTCTGACTTTTCTCCTTGCTGTTTTTAATCAAGACAATTTCTTTTGAATTGAAAGATCTTAAATGTTTAATTTCAGTTTTATATCATAGTTTTTTAAAAAAAATAGTTTTGAAAGTGATTGACTAATTTGATGGGATATCTAATTCTATTTTTGTCTAAATTTTCATGGGAAATGTCCGTGCCATTTAATGACTGTCAAAACATTACCCAATAGAAAAGCGTCACTTTGTTTTTTTACTGCTAATAAGGGGCAGCTCAGCTGGACATATAACAGATACTTGTTAGCTTGACAGGAAATACATCCTTGGATCCCAAGATTGCTCTCTGTTACGTAATATTACCCATCTCACCCATTGGATCTTCTCTGATCTAGCATGTTATCAAAACATCTGAATTGCAGCATATGCGACCTTCACCCTTATTGGAAACCAGGTGTCGTAAAATGACAACTTAAATCAACTTTTTCACAGGACCATCATTCGCCTTATTGAGGTTAAAAGAAAACTAATTTTGAGATTTGGTCCAATTTTAGTGGTCTTTTTATGTAATTTTGAGTTGCCTGCTATAATGAGGTGAGCAACCATTGAATTATGTAGAGAAAAATTCGGGTCCGACAAAATGTGCCTGTAATATTGAGTTCGTCATGAAAATGAGTTGGTCACAGAGTGAGGTTTTACTGTAATCCTGAATTCCAGGATTACAGTTGATGTACATTATACAGCCTGATTACAAAGAGCCATTTTGTTACTGAATTGAATATCATATTTGTCTAATATCTAATGCATTCCAGGATTTAATAGTGTGAATATCAAAATTTGAAGGGACTCGGCATGTAATTATTGCCATTAATCTTAATAAAGATGATTATTTATCCTTATGAAGCATCTCAAGAACCAGTTTTTTGATAATTGATATAAATATTGTGATAGATTATTTATAGGTTTGATTAACCCTTTTCCTCATATAGACTCATTTTGACGCACTCAATAGGTACCACATAAAGCCTGATCTGCAGAAAGCCAAACTCAAACCTTACCAAATTTAATTACAAAATCCTCATTTCAAGACCACTGAGGAGCAGCGAACAGCATAAAACCTGATCAGCCTGTGAGTTACTTGCAGGCTGATCTGGTTTTATGCAGTTCGCATAGGTCTTTTCATGGTTTCCTCTATGAGGGAAAGAGTTAAAATAAGCTATGTTTTACTGTCATTTTACTGATATTTAATTATTTTCTCCCCAAAAACTTGTCATTGATCAGAAAACAAGGTATATTTATTTGCTTATTTTCTTCAGCAAATAACATCAGGTAATTAGCCATTATTATGTTTAGTGGCCTTGAGTCTGTGATAGATCGTGACTTGGGTTTTCTAATTCAAATTTTCCAGACTGGAGTTTCCTCTGCACTGCAGGAAAATGCAAATCAAATGGATTTTTATTTTAGAGTTAATGTAAATTTCAGGCCCACAGTAGGAAATAATCAAGCAAGGGAGTTTGAATAGCAGTTAATAGTTAAACAGTTGATACCTTGGGGAATTAAATCAGACATACTTGCTAATGAAATTTTACACAAATTTCACGTATATTCTCCAGGCATGGAACACGATGTGCAGGGGAGGTATCGGCAAAGGCAAACAACACCAAGTGCATTGTGGGAGTGGCCTACAATTCCAAAATCGGAGGTAAATGGTCACTTTTCTGTTGAAAGTTGAAACTTAGAATAGAATGATAAATGCTCTGAAAGGTTTTGTGTGGGGAAAACATATAATGGTCCTCTCAAAGTGCAGCTGTATGTATTCTCTTGAAAACTGAAATATGTGAAGGAACATAGCAATACGAATGCATGCAGGTGCTTATCTTCTATTGAAAAAAGTATGACAGTAGCACAGTATACATTCATATTAAATAATAAAGTGTCTTCCTCTGTAAATTCCTTAAAGGTCAGGCAGTTATTCTCAGATTTGATATTCTCCCAAAGCAAGAAAATGGCACAGTTTCCACATAGAATGTTTTGTTGTATTAAAGCCATTCCCAGTCATCTTTTGTCCATGTCTATAACAATTTATTATGACACTGAAAAAGATTTTGTTTGTCCATATAAATTAAACAACTGTGGTTGACAAACATTACTTCCTGGCTGCGACACACCAGTCATAATGGTACTGGTTTAGCTCCCTTGCTTGGCCTTCAGCATATGAGGGTAGTTCCAGAACTGGTCAGCCTGGTGTCAGGATAATGTAAAAGGATCGGGTATCATGTCACATGTATATAGCATGATACTGCAGTGTGGCAGCACCATTATCTGTCTCATGTGGACATAGTCTCCAAATGACTGAATCACTGTTGTTTGGACGTTAATTCCAACAAAACAAACATTATTTGGATGACTGTCTCATCGGTGTTTCTCATAACTTCTTTTACCCTATTTCAAGAGCACCAATTATTTAATCATAATTTGAAAAAAAGAGATTGAAAAACAGTATAAAGCCTGATGATCATGTGAAACTTTCCCTGGTCCCAATTCTTCAGACTTCGTGCTGAGTAAAACATAAGCAGGAACACATGCAGTAAGTAGCTGTCAGATCTAGGTCTGCTGTGTTAGACTAAGCATCAAAGCACTTCATTATGAGTTGAAGAGTTAAATACTTTATGAAACAAGGTTGGCAAAATGTGTCCATATGTTAATTTTTTATCTTTTTTTTAGAGCTTATTGGCATTGACGGAATTGGTTGCATAGATAATGGGTCATTTTGTATTTAGATACATGATGTGTGTTTGGATATATACTAAATGTTTGTGGTATACATGGCATGTATGGCTGGGTTGCTTTAGTTCATAGGTAATGGACCTGACTGCAGATCCCCCGTTGTAGGCAAGGATTTTTCATGACCTTACCAAGTTCAAATCACTGGTCCAACCCAGGAAGTAGTGAAATTAATTATCATAATTTGTAAGAACTAGTCAAGCAAATGTAAACAATTTTGCACCAAACTATAGACTATTTGAAGAGCCATTGGCTCTGCTCTTGGAAGGTAAAGCTAATCTTCTTGTCATGAAGCTCTGACCTGCTTAAGCCCAAAATTTGCTACCTTCTTGGAATAGTTTCTATAGTGAGGAGATTAAAAAGTAGATAATTATATATAAAGTCTATCAAACCAGAAATTCTATTTTCCTGTCCCTGATGTGCAAACACCTAACACTCTGCACAGAAATATCTGTCTAGCTAGTCTCCAATGGTCCATCTGTCCTGATATTGTCAGATCAGATAAACACAATTTGATTATCAAAGAATGTCATAAAGAATCCTGGCCTCTGGAAATGTATCATTTTCCTTGGTATTGTCAGTAAAGAGGATTGTCTGGTTGAATTTCCAGATCTTTCTTGAACATTATTTTTGCATGTCGACATGCATGTGAAAGAGTTTGGTGTTCTAATGGATTATTTGAAAATTATGGACGTCTTTTTGTCATGAAAGATTTGATTGCATGTGGCATTTTCTGTTTTTCTTTTCTTTGAAGAAAGTGGGGATTTTTTTTTATTAGTTTGCCTGATTTATGCTGGTTGCTTCGTGGAGTCTTAAATAGAAATGTCCAGATAATGCTTTTAATTTTACATGCAACTTTTCAACATTTTACAGGGTTTACCCTTGGTCTTTTCAAATGTGGGTCAAGGGAACCCATGGTAGGAACATAAAGAGAGAAATTTTGAAATATGTTGAGGTTGTTAGGATAAGTTTAGGGTCAAAATGAACAATTTTGTGTGTCACGGAAATTCCTGTTTGGGTGATTTTTAGCTTGAAGCCATTCTACTGACCCTGGTGTTGGCGGAAGCACCAACATCACACCTTGGTTAAGGTTTTGTGTGCAAGTTACTATCATGTATATTTCATGGTAACTAACTATGCTTATAGATTTGATACTTCACTATGGTCTTCAGGGGCTTTAAGCAAACAAGTTAGATAACTCTTGACCAAATTTAATGCAAATTATGACCTTTTTTAGACTTAGAAATTTTGGTTAAGGTTTTCCATACAACATACTATCATGCTTATATTTCAGCAATCAGTTGTTGGATTGACTCATAACTTCACTAAGGTGTTCAGGGGCATCAGTCCATCAAGTTAGATAACTCTTGACTGAATTTATTGTGAATAATGGCCCTTTTTGAACTTAGAATTATTTGCATGCAAGTAAATTTTGTTAAAGTTTTACATACAATATACTAGGATGCATTCATCTTAGTAACTTACTATGCTTATTGATTTGATACTTCACTAAGGTTTTCATGGGCATTTAACAGACAAATGAGATAACTTTTGATCAAATTTAGTACAAATTATGGTCCTTTTAGGACTAACACAACCCATTCCAATAAGTGGCAGAATAGTCAAGCGCACTGTCTTAGGGACAGCTCTTCTTTTACATGACAAACATATGGCTCACTGTGATATTGCCCCATTGATTAGTGTCATGATGCCACACTCAGTCATACTATAATGACATCTAGTCCTGAACTACATAGACAGTATAATACCAAGCCTCTGTTTTCATATTCAATTTTATTTACATTGTTACATAGTCATAATACAGTACTGGTATGTAGTCTTTAATTCATAACACTGCATTATAACCGAACTGCAGTGCAGAGTGCCAATGTATTATCACATATTCTATCATGGCGTGAAATGCAACATGCTTTTGATTCTTGGTTGGAGAGATGTAACAAGTGCATTAGGTCACACTGGGTCTACTCTGAAAAGGAGTAAAGTTTACTCGACCTGTGGTTGAATTAAATGAAAAAGTTCTCAAATATAATGGTCACCCCTTGTAGTTAAAACTGGATCCAAATCTTAAATTTGTTTATTGTTGTCATATAATTGTACCCATGGTCAAATAAGTTTTAGGATCTATTTTTGGACCCCAGCTACAGGATAAGAATGGTATATAACGATAGATAAGATGCATCAGTAATATTTCCATATTATCTCAATGTCACTCTTGATGATGTGCTATGCAATCTATGTGTGCAGGCGTCCGTATGTTGGATGGAGATGTTTATGACGCAGTAGAGGCAACCTCCCTGAGTCACAATCGTAGCCATATTGACATTTACTCAGCCAGCTGGGGACCAGACGATGATGGCCGTGTGGTGGATGGACCAGGTATTCTCGCCAAGAAGGCGTTTGTCGATGGAGTCCGATTGGTAAATATCTATCTGAGTTCTCCGGAATGTTCTATAAACAAAAGTCATCCAGACAAAATTTCTAGATAAACTCACATAAATGAGCGTATTATTCAGCAATCTAATTTAATATGACAGGTATAATTCATGATCAACCAAAACTATCCAATTGTCTGTATCCATAGACAAGAGCCTCTGCTTATCAAAACATAGGGGAAAATCACTTTGGTCTGGTATCGTTTCACTAAACTTTGATCTTTGTTATAAATAATACAATTCTAGAGTTTTGTTAATTTCTTAGATTCACTATAAATATGAAAAATTGTGTCCTTTTTCTTTATATTTTACAAACTCGTTACTGTCTATGATGAGGTATCCATCTAAAGATTAATGTATTTATGAAATATGAATGTGGGAAAACTATTATGCAAAGTTTATTGAGACCTGGTCTGTAATCTCAGATGTTCACCTCATAATCATGCAATAACTGTTTACTAATAATTGTGTTGTTCTTGAGTTGAGAGGTCGCTTCAGGATTTTTCATTTTGAAACTTGTTACTTGTAAGCCTTTCTTTAAGATATGCTAAGACCTCACTGTGGTAAAAGTTTCTTGGCTGGACCTGTACTTTGTGCCTGAATTGTCAAAATAAAATCTTTAGATCCAGTCATTGAACACTAAACGCTGTCATTGGACCATGGTGTTTTTTGTATCAGAAATTTCATTGATGAATTACCAGTAACACAAGAGGTGTTAACAGAACTTGCTTTGTTTTGTTGACAGGGGAGCATATATTCTGCATATTTGAGAAATTACTCAGTTAAAAATGAACAAGTATCCAATTATTTTAAAATTGATGAGTAACAAAATTAAATCAAAATCTGAAAGATTCAATAAATTCTGTTAGTTTTGTGGAACATTACTTACGTCCTGGCAGATACCCATGCTACTGCTTGAAATTATATGGTCCACTCAAATCAGAGGATTTTCAAATTTTATGAATTGTGACTTCCTTATTCTTAAAAATATTATGGTAGGTATAATTCGGAACTTTGTCATAATTGTATGCAAGACACTGTTTAACGTGAATATTATTTAAATGAAATAAAAATTACATTGTGCCATTTGATGAATTACTCATTTATTTTTATGAATACTCAAATAGTATTGAAAGGAAAGACTTATACTCAACTGGCCAGTAAAGCTTATATTCCTCCGGTTGATATCTTTGCTTTTCAGTCGACATGAATGTGAACCGTTTGAGGTCAAGGGTATAATTTAATTTATGCCCAGTATTTCCAGTAGTCTCAAATGATCAGTGAGTCACTGCCAGGAATTACTTTGATTCTTAGAATGCTTTTGTAGAAATCAAATTTCTATACTCTATAATCAGTTTTTTATCATGGGGGACCAATTTTTGCGGATGTTTTTCTTTCCTTTTTTTTCCCAGGATATTTTGTCCTCATGAAAGCTGATATTTTGTAGACCTCATGTTTTTAAAGCATAAATACAGGATAAAGTAATTTATGTACTCACAGTAATGCTTTTATACAAAAGCTATATTTAATATCAGTCACAAATAATGATTTTACTGTAGAATTTAATATAATCTTATTGGCTTATTTAAGCTTCTAAAAGCAATCTCTTAATTTCAAATGCTTTTGAAACTCCAATATCCCAGAATTTTTTTTAATTCTCATTTAACTAGGAGAGGATAATAGTAGATGATGAACAAACATAAAACAATTGAGTCCTTTAATCTGTTTATTTTTCCTTATATTTCACCAGGGCTTCTTCAGTTAAA
>CM037779.1:71855148-71905148 GCA_021229015.1 Solen grandis | reverse complement strand
AGTTGAAACACCGCAAACAACAGGACCAGGCTCACCAGGCCTCGTAGTCCTCGCCAACCCACCATGTTTTGTAACTAGACTAGTGGGGCAGTGTAACACACTAATAATATGTAGGCTTCACTTGTAATTTGAGGGTACGTAAGCCAATGGTGAACTTAGTTATCAAAAACAAATGGCAGCATCTAACTTTAATATTGTCATATTTATAATGAGGATTAACATAGTGTAGTTGGAAGTCACATCTGAGGATGCAGAATCTGTATTTAAATTCAAAGACTCACACAATGGATTAAAAATCTGAATACTTTCTGTGATGAGTACTCAGAGTGGGATATGGGGACCCACACTGTATTTAGAATATTTCAGTGGAAATCTGAGGACTTAAGTAGAATATAAGGACACAAACTGGAAATATGAGGACTCCAACAAGTGATTGTGGGGACACAAATGTTGACTTGGGGACTCAAGACCTCTCTGTACATGATACATTGAAGGTCTTGTGACAATCATACAAACACTAAGGGCCAGTCTGGATTGTGGATGAATATGGTTATTATTAGAAATGTGATGTATATATTCATATAACCGTGTGACAGGGAAATTGGGTGGGGCAAGGTGAAGTCAACTGAGGTCCACTATATTATGGTATCTAGACCTGTGTCACAAATACCATGTTATAATGGGTCTGCACTGTACTGATAGAGCTGTGTGACAAAACAATTTGATAGTTTACAGACTCACAGCTTCTGTATATACAACAGGGTATCCTGGAAGTTGTCAGACAGCATGAATTTCATGCGGAAGACGGGCGATAAGGTCATGTGGCTGTCATTTGATGATAGTATGACAAAATGGGATCACTCATTTGTACGATGAGCAGGAAGCAAAAACATGTGATTAAACAACATTTCATAGACAGGAGAAGTAGGTGATGTCATGTGATCTTGTCATATGACTGCCATTATGCCAATTTTTGTATATGAATGTCATTTTTATTATGAAATTCTCTGCACACACAGTTAAAAGCAAGTGCTTTAATCATGATATGTGAATAGTATGTTATAAGATTTGATCATTTTAGTCACAATGAATTTGTTGTATGAATGTGTATGATGGAATGAAGTGGTTTGTTTTTTAGACCAAAATAAAAGAAGCCATGCAGTCTTGGTAAGTGGTGTTATATGACCAATAAGACTGATCCAGTATTTATTATATTAGTGACAGTAATTAGAGATGTATAGTACTGTGTATGGTAGACAAGACTGGATATTATCTGTCCTAGGATCAGCATTCTGTTCATATTAAATTGTGATATTTATGACGATGTAATGCTTCCATAATTTCTGTTCCATGCCAGTGTGTTAATTTGCTTGTGAAGATTGACAGTGCACTGTCATCTGAATGACGTCTGTCAGGAACAATTGTTAATGTACACTCAGTTTGTAGAGAAATGTATGTATATAGCATAGATTACACTTGTGCTTATTGTTTGATATAATTCTTAATATCAGATAAACACCTTTTACCAGAAACACTCCATATTACCGATTTTTTAACATGTAATGTTGAATATAATTATTCAAACACTTTTTGATATATATATTTTTTATATGATATTTGAAGTATAATCCATTATAGAAATTTCTAGAATTGGAAATGTGTATGCAGTGCAGATCAATTACTGTATGAAAACAATGGACATATAAAATATTGTAATCCATGATTTGAAATGCTTTTGTTTGACAACAGTGTTAATGGAGAGTGCACTAATAGATCTGTACTGCATATGTGACAATAATCAATATGGAAATATATATATATACCCCCCCTTACCCTCAGTTGTTTTTGGTGTTATTTTTTTTTCTCAAATTTTGATAAAAATGTAAATTTACAAAAATAAGTTGAAAAATAAGATGATAAACATTTATTATCTTGATATGCATGCTACCTTGCCAGGCCCTTGTTTCACAAAGATTGAGATTTTCCTGAACTCAAAAAAAAAAATAATTAAGAATGTCAATGCTAAACATGTAGGTAAGACATATGGTATGTTTCTTATAAGCATTTACTTTTGAATATTTTTTTTCTATTTCACAATTAAGTTTCTTTTTTTTTTCCAAGAACAAAATGTATGAGTTGTGGAAAAGGTATCTTGTGTAACACATGCTAGGCTTGCATTACTCCCCTTGCAGTATTAGTCTTTTCATGCTTTAGTCTTGAGAATGACACGCCAGTGCCTAGGCCTGGTTTGAGATGCTTTTTTGGACCCCACAGTAAAGTCTGCATATGAACAAGGCATTGTTTGATTACTTGAATGATTATAATTGCTACTTCCCATACTTGCAGGCGGGTAAGCAGATTAACTCACAGTTTTTCTGGTTAATTCACAATTTGTGTATCCTTGGACCATATTACACATAGCTCTATCATACAAAAGCTTCCAGTTAACTCACAGTTTTTCTGGTTAACCCTTTCCCTCATAGAGGAAACCATGAAAAGACCTATGCAACTGCATTAAACCAGATCAGCCTGCGAGTAACTCACAGGCTGATCAGGTTTTATGCTGTTCGCTGCTCCTCAGTGGTCTGGTAATGAGGATTTTACAATTAAATTGGGTAAGGTTTGAGTTTGGCTTTCTGCAGATCAGGCTTTATGTGGTACCTATTGAGTGCGCCAAAATGAGTCTATATGAGGGAAAGGGTTAATTAATTAACTAACTGTTTGTGTATCCTTGGACCATTTTACACAGAAGCTTCCAGTTAACTCACAGTTTTTAGCTCGACTATTCGTAGAATATGAGAGCTATTGTAGTCACCCTGGCGTCGGCGTTGCAGCTTTTGGTTAAAGTTTTGCGTGCAAGTTACTATCAACCTTATATCTCAATAACCATTTATGGTATTGACTTAAAAGTTTATAAATATGTTCAGGGGCATCATACAACCAAGTTAGATAACTCTTGACTGAATTTGATATGAATTATGGCCCCTTTTTAACTTAGAAATTTTGGTTAAAGTTTTGCGTGCAAGCTACCATCTAGTTTGTATCTCAGTAACCATTCATGGTATTGACTTGAAAGTTTATAAATATGTTCAGGGGCATCAGACAGCCAAGGTAGATAACTCTTGACTGAATTTAATATGAATTATGGCCCCTTTTTAACTTAGAAATTTTGGTTAAAGTTTTGCATGCAATAGAAAATTTGGTTAAAGTTTTGCGTGCAAGCTACTATCTAGTTTGTATCTCAATATTCATGGTATTGACTTGAATGGTAGATAACTCTTGACTGAATTTAATATGAATTATGGCCCCTTTTTAACTTAGAAATTTTGGTTAAAGTTTTGCATGCAATAGAAAATTTGGTTAAAATTTTGCGTGCAAGCTACTATCTAGTTTGTATCTCAATAACCATTCATGGTATTGACTTGAAAGTTTACAAATATGTTCAGGGGCATCAGACAACCAAGGTAGATAACTCTTGATGGAATATATTACAAATTATGGCCCCTTTTTACCTTAGAAATTTTGGTTAAAGTTTTGCATGCAAGATACTCTCATGCTTATATCTCAGTATCAAGCATGCGATTGATTTGAAACATCTTTAATATGTTTAGGGGTATCATACTTTCATGGTAGATAACTCTTGATAGAATTTGTTACAAATTATGGCCCCTTTTTAACTTAAAAATTTTGGTTAAAGTTTTGCATGCAAGGTACTTTCATGCTAATATCTCAGTATCCAGGCATGGGATTGATTTGAAACATCTTTAATATGTTAAGGGGTATCATACTTTCATGGTAGATAACTTTTGATGGAATATATTACAAGTTATGGCCCCTTTTTTAACTTGGAAATTTTGGTTAAAGTTTTGCATGCAAGGTACTTTCATGCTAATATCTCAGTATACAGGTATGGGATTGATTTGAGACATCTTTAATACATTTAAGGGTATCATACTTTCATGGTAGATAACTCTTAATGAAATATGTTACAAATTATTGCCTTTTTTAACTTAGAAATTTTGGTTAAAGTTTTGCATGCAAGTTACTTTCATGCTTATATCTCAGTATCCAGGCATGGAATTGATTTGAAATATCTTTAATATGTTTAGGGGTATCATACTATAAAGGAAGATAACACTTGATGGAATAAATTAAAAATTATGACCCCCTTTTAACTTAGAGTTATGGTTAAATTTTTGCATTTAAGCTACTATCCAGCTTATATCTCAGAAATTGCTTAAGGAATTGATTAGAAAGTTAAGGTGTGTCTTCAAGGGCATCAGAAAACAGGAGGATAACTTTTGGACTGATGCAAATTATGGCCCTTTTCTAACATGGATTTTTGGCTTAAGTTTTGCATGCACAGTGTTATTGTGCTTATGTCTCAGTAACTATGCATGGGATTGATTTTAGACATCATAAATATATTAAGGGGTATCAGACTATCAAGGTATATCATTTTTTACTGTTACTATGAAGGGCAAGAATTTAAATAGATTTCATTTGATTTACTAACAAGCATTTTGAATAGTCGAGCGTGCTGTCCTCTGACAGCTCTTGTTCTGGTTAACTTACAGTTTGTGTATCCTTGGACCATGTTACACATAGCCCTATCATACAGAAGCTTCCTGTTAACTAACCGTTTTTCTGGTTAACTCACAGTTTGTGTATCCTTGAACTATGTTATAGCTCTATCATACAGAAGCTTCCTGTTAACTCACTGTTTTTCTGGTTAACTTAGTTTGCGCATCCTTGGACCATGTTATAGCCCTATCATACAGAAGCTTCCTGTTAACTCACTGTTTTTCTTGATAACTTACAGTTTGTGCATCCTTGGACCATGTTATAGCTCTACCATACAGAAGCTTCCTGTTAACTCACACTTCGTTTTTTCTTGGACCTTCTTACACAGAAGCATCCAGGGATAGGGGAAGTATGCAACCTTGATATCAGATGATTATCTTATGTTTAAAGAAATCTCTTTAGATCTGCTTATCCTCCTTCTAGTGCAAAACAGTAAGAATTGCTAAATGTTGTTAAATATGAGTCCTTTTTTTGTTAAAATAGTACAGAGGTTCATGAAAATCTCACTTGTTATATTATGAAAATAAAGTACCAATTTCTCTTTTTGTTTTTAACCATTTTCGAGGAACAGTGTCAGTACTAAGCAAATCAAAGACAGTAGTAAGCAAATCATGTTTGCAGCAGCTAGATAGTTTTAGTGTCTTCGGAAACATGAAGCAAAATGTAAAACAACCATGTTTTTCATAATCAAGCAGCATGAAATGACATGTGAATTTGAAAGTTTATATACAATGTACATTGTACTGGTAATATAACATGTTTGTTTTACTGTAGATATATTCTGATGGCATTCTGACTGTAGAAAAAAAAAGCCAGGTTTCACTTGTTTATATTTCACTTGTATAGAGTTTTAATGGCAGATTTCAATAATAGACTCTTTCCTGTATTAGAATACATTAGCAAGACTAGTAAATGACCAAAGTTATGCTTGTAGGTTTTTAAAAGTAATTCGTTAGATATGAAGACATCCATCGAATTTAAACCACAGATATTCAGGATGATATATATTGCTATTTTAACACAGTTGAGGACAGTTGTACAGTAAGATCATTACATGGTCCATTGTCAGACTCCCAAGACTGCCTATTGCGTTTCAATTTTCATGATAGTGATGTATAGAGAAAACAGAATGTGTTGCTCATGAGTTTACGATAATGTACAAAATTTTGCAAGATATGTAAAGTGTTTCAATACTTCTTTTGATGTTCACATACTAAAGAACAACAGTATAAAAATGAAAATCTTAGCATTAGCTATTCAATGCATCTACAAATCTATTATTTTGGATATGTCTACTGACAATGTCTTTCAGGTAAATACATGTATCATATTCAAACTAAAGAGGCTGGTTATTGATAAGTACTAACTGTCAAGTGAGATGGACTTGTGTGTCTGTCTTTGTTAAGTAGATCTACTGTGGCTCTGTATTCCATTTGTATCGATGCCGATGTATGTATATGCAATGTCATAGGTTTTATTAATATATGATAAAGGTTGCCAATGGTGGTTGTTGTATATTCAGTAAATCTAGTAAAATAACCATGGTCAATTTTCTTGACTATTTAGTTACTAACACAGGCACCTGAATTTTTATCAGTAATATGCATCTTCTATGATCTCCCCTTCTTAAACATTACCATATATATCGGATAATTAAAAATGTTCATATCAGAAACGGGAATAAAATAAGTATGTTTTCTGTACTTCTCTGTACTATTTGATAACAACAGGTGCCTGTTGTATCACACTCATTCATACACACAGAGATAAGATGTAAATTGTCATTTTTTCATTGACATATACTTTTGTTGTCAAATATCAATAGCATATATAAAGGATCTGACATGAGTTTTCATTTCATATCAAATTTTACCCAACGAGTGCATGAGAATGTTATTAAGCAACCTTCAGCCGAGCTTATTAACTTTTTCATGAATTTTGATATGAAATGACAATTTGTCAGATTCTTTTTCTCATACAACTTAGACTCAGTAAACCACAATTATAACAAAAAAATAATAATAAACAAGAGCCATGTTGACATGGCCATCCCTTGCCGAATGCTTGCTCTTTAGAAGATGTGTTGGAGAGTAAAATATTTCATTTTTAACAGAAAATTTTGGGTAAGGAAGACTGATGTTAGAAGTGATTATAGATATGAATCCCATGAGAAGACTTACTAATTCCCCTATTTTGAGGTCTACAGATAAAATGTCAAGGTCACTGTGACAAAAATTAAACCTGAAAAATAACAAAGGGCAATAAGTAAAAATTGTGAAAGGTAGAGTTATCATTTTTGCGCACTGCACTCTTCCTCAATTAGATTTATTCACCTATGAAGTTTCAAGTTTATATCTCAGATACTTTTGAGTTTTGCTCTGGACAAAAATTATGCCTGAAAAATATTAAAGGGCAATACCTCAAAAGAATATGAAAGATAGGGTTATCATTCTTGTGCACTGCACTCTTCCTCAATGAGATCTATCAACCTATGAAATTTCAAGTAGACATCTTAATCACTTTTTAGCTCACCTGAGCACGTGTGCTCAGGATGAGCTTTTAGGATCGATGAATGTCCGTTGTCCGTCCGTCGTCCACAATTTGTTCGTTTGCACTCTAGCATCTTCATTTTATGAGCAATTATCTTCAAACTTTAAAACAATGTTTATAACCATAAAATCTCGGCCAAGTTTGATTATGGCTGATATCGTACCATTAGGTCAGGAGTTATGCCCCTTTTAATATTACAAAAATGCCATATTTCAAGTTGTTTACACTCTAGCATCTTCATCTTTTGAGCAATCCTCTTCAAACTTTATGGCAATGCTTATGACCATAAGGTCTCGATTGAGTTCGATTATGGCTGAGATTCATAAATTAGGGTTCCCCTTTTAATATTCATAAAATGCCATATTTCACTTTGTTTACACTCTAGCATCTTCATCTTTTGAGCAATCATTTTCAAACTTTATTACAATGTTTATGACCATAAGGTCTCGATTGAGTTCAATTATGACTGAGATCAGTTGATTAGGTCAGGAGTTAAGCCCCTTTTAATATAAAAAAAATGCCAGATTTCACGTTGTTTACACTCTTGCATCTTCATCTTTTGAGCAATCATCTTCAAACTTTATTACAATGTTTATGACCATAAGGTCTGGATTGTGTTTGATTATGACTGAGATCAGTTGATTAGGTCAGGAGTTAAGTCCCTTTTAATATAAAAAAATGCCAGATTTCACGTTGTTTACACTCTAGCATCTTCATCTTTTGAGCAATCATCTTCAAACTTTATTACAATGTTTATGACCATAAGGTCTCGATTGAGTTCGATTAATGCTGAGATCCGTCAATTAGTTCAGAAGTTATGCCCCTTTTAATATAAAAAAAGCCATATTTCACTTTGTTTATTCTCTACCAACTTCATTTTTTTAACAATCATTTTTAAACTTTAAGATTATGTTTATGCCCATAATCTCACAATCGGGTTCAATTATAACTGATATTGACTTGTAAATTTAGGAGTTATGCCCATTTCACCATAAAAAAAAGCCAGATTTCACTTTTACACTCAAGCATCTTTATTTCTTAAGCAATCATCTTTCTCATGTGAGCGACCAAGGGCCATCTTGGCCCTCTTGTTGACTTATGCTCTGGATAAAAATTATGTCTGAAAATAACAAGGTGCAGTAACTCAAAAATTATGAAAGGTAGAGTTCTCATTCTCGAGCACAGCACTCCTCCTCAATAAGATCTATCCACCTGTGAAGTATCAAGTTGATACCCTACAGACAGATGGATGGAGACTATAACCATATCCCCTGCCGCCTTCAGTGGTGGGTGGGGGGGGCTGGGGATAAAAACATGAATGAATGGACTGTAAACAAATTACAATTTGTAATCTTACACCAAGAAAATGGTTTTAGAACTATCGGAAAGTAACAAGTAACCTTTAACAACATATGAATAATTCATATTTCTAATCAAATTTATTTGCATCAAATACAAGCGGTCCTAAAGCTCAGTTTGGTATGCCCACTGTAAGCGAGTGTTTGGATTCTATTACATGTCTATTGCTGCAAATTTTTAGAACCAGATATAAAACCAGTAACTGTGATGGAGAAAATAAGACTCAAAGAAATCCATCATTTTTCATCTATTTCAATTTATTTAATACCACTATACATGTTAAACACTCAAGTAAGCAGAAACTGTTGCATTTAAGTTAATCAGATGGAAAGTGAAAGTCAGTCTTTACAGAAAAGTTGAAATACCTAACATGTAAGGAAACTCAAAATAAATTTTGTCTCCCCAAAAGATTCAAGTCTGGAACCCCTTTCTACATGTAGCAATCAAGCAGGTCAGTGTTTTGATCAATACACAACATATTTTAACTCTTTTTATTTTGACCATTCTCCTGGGCAGGATAATGTATTGAAAAAAGACGTAATTGATTATAAACTGAGTGTAAATCCTTTATTTACTGAATGGAAATATTGCATATATCATCATCAACATACCAGTATACTTAAAGATGGAGATATTCTATTTTTTCAAAATCTAAAAATTTAGGAGATAAAGTACTTGAAATTAACCCTTTACCTTGTTCAAATTTACAACTTCTGAATATTAATATGAATCGATGGATATTTCCTTGCCATGAAGACCAAGCAGAATCTGATAAATCTTTTCTTTGTATAGGTACGTAAGGGTCAAGGACATCCCACTACAATATAATGTGTACATAAATCAAATAGTTGTAATACAAAGCATTTTAGAGGAGTTGTGAATTTCACAACATACAGTAATTATTTACCATATAATGTTTTTTTCCATTAACACTGGTTTTCCTGTTTGCCAAAACATCCAAATAAGGCTGTATGAGGTAAAGGGTTAATAGGAGGAAAGTCTAAATGAGAGATTTACCATAAACCATCAACTGGCTCATTGCTGACTTTTATAAATAAATGCCCAGTAGGTGATTACAGAGCCAGGTTTGAAATAAAAATATCTTTCTGTAAAGATAAAACCACAGGTTTCTTGTAGTCGACACAATGAACACACATTACAAGATTCAGGTACATGTATACAAGGGAGAGGGGAAAACAATCAAAATCCTTGAGAATAGGTAAGTCAACATTTGCAGGTATGTTGATTTAAAAGCTGCATAAAAATGCTGAGGATCGTCTCAACAGACGTATAACTTAATTTCAACATTTCAGGAATGTTTATGGATAAATAATGTATTGAATGAACAAGATGGTCACATTCAAGCACAGGAGAACAATAACTTTATCCATATGCATGTTTCCAGGTTTACACATAATTGTATGGAGTTAACTGATGCCTTGACAGTATTTCAGAAATAAAGACACCAGCTGTTTACAGATGGAGAAAGCCATCAAGTGCATTGGTACTCAGGCAGAAACACTGACATACTGCAAGCCAACTGGAGGGCTTCCTCCAATGAAAACTACTACATTGTGACACACCCTTAACTTTATTTGTAAATCCTACAGATCTAATATATTTACTTCAGTTAGTATTATTACCTCCAATTTGTGTATATAAAAATTCAGCTATGTGAATGCTTTGTTCCAAATTTTTCCATAGACTTCAAATGTGTGTGTCACATAATTAATTTCTTTTGAATTTTTACTATCTCAAATGGAAAATTTGGGCTCCATCAGTGCAATGTATAATTGTTTATCTAAAATTCTACCAATGCTAATCATGCTGCCAAATTTTTTCACACCTGTCAGTCGGCTGACAACATGAGTCTAGCATGTGACTACCTGACAGTCTGCACTCATTAAATACAGGATTCTTCTTTGGCAAAAGAAAGGTATACAGTACGCATGATTGATCATTTATTTATATATTTCACGAAAAGGTGTCATCATTATTTGAGATGTCATTAGCATGTTCTTGACTGTAATGTTTGCTGATTCACATCATTTCTGATAAGTCAAACTTGGGACATCTCTAAGTAAATGTTATAATCCTGGGGAATTGGAGATAACAATTGCTGACTGTATCTGTCAATACTAATACAGGGCAAGTCACGAAAGACAATGCCTATAGTACCCCATAAATCAGCAAAATACTATAAATGCGCAAATGACTGCATCAGTATTTATAAACACTATATGCATATTCATGTAAGCATTAATCTGTGTTAATCTGTGTCAACTTAAATGTTAATTTTCTGGTTACTGAAAATGAAAAGTAACAATACAATTCTTAATTGGTCCACTTGTAAAGTTTCAATTTTAAAAAATACCAAAGACATAAACAGGGTCAAAAGGGACAATTATAGTTAATTCAAATTAAAGAAAAAAGGCAAAAACAAACAAACAAAAAAACAGCAATTTTGTATTAGATCTGTTTACATATTTGTTTGTATTTACATGATTGTTTTTCCAACTGATATGTAGTTTAGGACAATAATTAGCTTCTTTTTTTTTTGGGGGGGGGGGGGGTTTATCAAGACTAATTGAACTACTGTTTAAGCACTGACAATACTCTTAAAAGCAATTAGCAGAAACATTACATCACAAAAAGAAACCTGCAAGATAGGCAATATTCAAGGAAACTAAGCATGAAAAGTATACTGTATAAAGGAGTATTGAAGAAGACAAAATGCATCTAGCCCAACTCCTGGCACAGTAATGTTTGACAGAACTCTTCAGTCAATACACAGATAGGACTACAGTGTTCAAAATGTTACAGATAGCACCTTCCTTCCACACATGTACTAATTCGGTTTTAAATCTTAAACCTTTACCTTATGAATATTCATATTGAAATCTTGGGCTTGATTAATACTGATTAAGTGACCTTTGAATGGTCTATTAAACAATGGACTTTTCTTTGCTGTGCAAAGTATGTAGAAATGGAGCTACAATACTGTTTGAGCAAACAGGAGACCCTGGTCTGACAGCTCCTGGAAGAAAGTGGTCTTGCCCTGGTCTGCTCTCTTTGTGAATGTGTCTGAGGTGAAGGGATAAAGGATGGACTGCACTTTGAACTCTTCAGAACTGAACTGGCCTTACAATCACTGGTAGGTATAAATATGGCCAAATATAACACAAATATTTACCTGAGTGCTACAGTTATCATTTTATCAAAATGTCAGTAACTCTTTCATACACTTTTATATGGCTGAGCCTGATGTTTCATAATTTCTATTTCAGCATTAGCATCTTATTGTTCACCACATATGTTATAATTTGATAACAAACAAAATGAATGCATATTTACTATGTAATAATGGACAACAGGATAAGAGTTGTTCAAATAATGATTTTCAATATTCAAGGTCTTGAAGCCAGAGATGAAAATTACATAAATGCCTACACAGATAGTCTGCAAAATCAAATGCAGATTGCTTTGTTGTAGATTTAACTGTGTTTTGAATAATGTTGTTAAGCTATGTTAAGGTAATTCTTTAAAAACAATGATACCATAAACAACCCTTGATTCACAAAAGCAAGTGAAAATAAGCATACACAAATTGTTATGAAGTTCAGCAACAGTATGAACACCCATAATCGGGTTTCTCACAAATTTAGAGCTCTGGACATAGAGTCTCCAATTCTTGAGATAGGGACTCTTACTTTCCAGAGCAGCTCCTACATGAATATATCTGAGGATTCCTAATTTTGGAATCACAGTAAGAACCCTGCTTGATACTTAAATTAATCATTAATCTTAATGCTTCAACAGCTGTTCATTTTTAAAGCCATTTATATAAAATTTCATAGAAAACACTCCTTCTGACTTGTAACTTTAAACTGCTTTAATTGTGTAAATGCTCAATGATAAAAATGACAACAAACTTTATTTAATTTTCCTTCACATGATAGAAGTGATGATATGATAAAATCAACAGACAAAGCCCTGGATTTATATCCAAAACCTCTAAATCATCTGAAATTGTATCCCACAGATTTTTTTAAAGCAAAAAAAAAAAAAAGAATTTAGAAACAAAAAGAATGTAATCACAACAGCAAATTCACCAATATTATCAATGGGGAAAAAAAACAACTGACGATGAATAGAAGCCCCAAAAAGTATACAATTCTGTGTAAACATTTGCAAACCCTGAGTCATATGGCATTTATCTCCCTTCTTATGTTTATTCTCTTGATATCTGGTAAGCTTAACATTTTAGACCATCCCTTTGCCACATAGATTGAAAAATGATACAATTTTGATTTTTTTTCTTATCTGTAAACAAAGAATAAGATTTTTGACAAAATATGAAATTGCTATAATGAACCGGGTTTATCTCTCGAATCTTCTGGGCAAGTTTCCTTCATCATTAGAAGGACTGCTATCCCTAGAATGTTCAGAAGTAGGACTAGAGTTGCCGCACGCCTGCGCATGACTACTACGTAAGTTCAAACTGTTTTCCTCCATCTCACAATAATAACCTCCCACTGCCCCTACATATGTTTCTTTCTCCATTTCTACCATTTTTCTTCTTTCGTTCAACTCCTCGTGCAATCGTAATTGTTCCTCAACAGTTTTCACCCCTCTGTCTTTCCCACAAATGCTGTTGCGATGACGTGTGAGATGTTCCGTTGGAAGACGGTACAGAGAATCAAAGTCTTGCGAATCATCATTGCTGTTGCCACGATTATTTCTCCGGTTTTTCTTCTTTTTCTTTTCTTTCTTGTTGTTTCTAAATTTATCAAATGTTGTTTTGAATTTCTCTTTTTCAATGCGCATGATGTCAATTCTGTCTATTCTATCTAAACTTGTCCTGGGTGACTCAGCCCTACGTTCTTCGTTCACTATGTCCTTGCTTTTTGGAAGTGATGCCTTTCTCTTTGGCTGTATATAGTCCACTTTTACTATAAGCTTATCAACATTTGCACTTTCCTTTGCAAGTTTATTCTTTTCACTACCACTATCTTTATTCTCCTTTGGAGATATCTGTTCTTTTAAGTTTTCTTCGTCTTCAGGTATATTCACAACTATCTGTAGATGTTTTAACTGTTTTTCTAGACCAGAACCAGTTTTATGTGCACTATCATTGAAACCATCGGTCCTGTCACGTGGATACTGTCTGGAATCTCTGCTTATTATCAACTCATCATCCATTACATTCCCTTTATTGCTTGGTAAAGTCACATTTTTATTTTTATCCTCTACGATGTCGGGAAGGAAATCCTCTATATATCCATCGCCCGACATTGTCACACCACATGCTGCAATCTTCCCCGTCCCCTCTGCCTCCTCTCTCCTACCGCAGCCAGACGCGGCTCTGTTGTTGGCTACTGTATTGTTGTTGTTTGGCCGCTGCTCCAGTCGGGACATAGTAATTGAGATATCTGGTGGCTGCCCTGGCACACTGCCACACCCCTCAACCAGCTTCATCATCTCACCGGCCATGTTCCTCCTCGACGACTTTGGGGACAGCTCATCTACCTGGAATGGATTCATGTGACATGGATCAGTCTTATCATTACTGCATAGATACATAGCTTATAATGATTATACAACTCTAAACCTCCCCATGTTAAAAATACATAGATACATCATCCGTTTAAATATCTGATAATAATAACCAGCTTTCTGCAGTCTTTCGACTCATTATTCTAATATTCAGCCTTACTTTGGTTGTGACAATGGCTAAAATATCAGACAAGTGATAGTACAGATATATCCCAGTGGATGCAAGATAAAGATTAAATTATCAGATAGATGATATAATGGTTATATACCAGTAATAAAGACTAATTCATCTGATTTGTTATACTATGGGTATACAAAATACAAGAGGGCCAAGATGGCCCTTGGTCGCTCACCTGAGAAAGATGATTGCTTAAGAAATAAAGATGCTTGAGTGTAAAAGTGAAATCTGGCTTTTTTTTATGGTGAAATGGGCTTAACTCCTAAATTTACAAGTCAATATCAGTTATAATTGACCCGATTGTGAGATTATGGGCATAAACATTGTCTTAAAGTTTAAAAATGATTGTTAAAAAAATGAAGTTGGTAGAGAATAAACAAAGTGAAATCTTGCATTTTTTGTATTAAAAGGGGCATAACTCCTGATCTAAATGACCCATCTCAGCCACAATTGAACTCAATCGAGACATTATGGTCATTAACAATGTCATAAGTTTGAAGATGATTGCTAAAAAAAGGAAGATGCTAGAGTGTAAACAATGTGAAATATGGCTTTTTTTTTTATTAAAAGGGGCATAACTCCTGACCTAATTGACGGATCTCAGCCATAATCGAACTCAATCGAGACCTTATGGTCATAAACATTGTCATAAAGTTTGAAGAGGATTGCTCAAAAGATGAAGATGCTAGAGTGTAAACAACTTGAAATATGGCATTTTTTGAATATTAAAAGGGGCATAACTCCTGACCTAATGGTACGATATCAGCCATAATTGAACTTGGCCGTGATTTTATGGTTATAAACATTGATATAAAGTTTGAAGATAATTGCTCATGAAATGAAGATGCTAGAGTGCAAACAATGTGAAATCTGGCTTTTTTTAATTTTAAAAGGGGCATAACTCCTGACCTAATGTTCCGATATCAGCCATAATCGAACTTGGCCGTGATTTTATGGTTATAAACATTGTTTTAAAGTTTGAAGATAATTGCTCATGAAATAAAGATGCTAGAGTGCAAACAATGTGAAATCTGGCTTTTTTGAATTTTAAAAGAGGCATAACTTCTGACCTAATGGTACGATAATCAGCCATAATCGAACTTGGCCGTGATTTTATGGTTATAAACATTGATATAAAGTTTGAAGATAATTGCTCATGAAATGAAGATGCTAGAGTGCAAACAATGTTAAAACTGGCTTTTTTGAATTTTAAAAGGGGCATAACTCCTGACCTAATGTTCCGATATCAGCCATAATCGAACTTGGCCGTGATTTTATGGTTATAAACATTGTTTTAAAGTTTGAAGATAATTGCTCATAAAATGAAGATGCTAGAGTGCAAACGAACAAATTGTGGACGACGGACGACGGACGGACGACGGACATTCATCGATCCTAAAAGCTCATCCTGAGCACACGTGCTCAGGTGAGCTAATAATTAAGTACAGCCCCCTGCACTGTTTACCTCATGTTCTATATGGAATGGTGTGAGGACAATGGGTTCATCCTCCACACAGCTGTACTGCTGCAGGTAGGGGTGGGCGAGGGCATCCTCCACCGTGATGCGCAGCACCGGGTCAAAAACAAGAAGCTGCTCCAACAGGTCCAGGGCTGCAGATATTGTGAAGAAATATAAGCCTTAACAATGCAACAATCGATATTGCAAATACTAGATACAGTCCAATCACAATGGAATGAAATGAGACAAAGAAATGATGGTGCAATCAATTGCAAAGAAAGTAGGCAATTTTGTTTTAATTTATTCTTACTTTAAAATAAGAAAAAACACTGAATGAAACTGGATGGAATAAAATTTGAAATTTAACAAACCATATATTTAGTACCTAGAACTAGTTATCAGCAAATTAATGATTCGCTTAAACAAATGTCAACCAGGTTTTCACACATTCTCTGGTGATAATCACTACATAAACATGCAGGCAAAGTGTAAATAGGAAATACAATTTGTGATCAATGTGTCTATGAACAAAGATTGCGATACAAGGAAGATTAGCTGCTTTCTTTTGCATTGGCTGGTGCCACAATACCTCAACTTTTTTTCTTTGAAAAACAGACAAGCTAAAAATGACCTATGCAACCATAATGAAACCTGTTCTGCCTGCAAATTACTTGCAGTGCACTGTTCATATTGTTTGTTTCTCCTCCAAACCTTGGAAATGAGGAAAGATACAATGTGAAACCAGTCTGTTTTGCACTTATGATGGTAAATCATAATGTAAATGAGTACATGAAACTAAATAAAAAAAACATGATACAGTTAAATCATATAAACAAGAGCTGTCAGAGGACAGCACTCTCGACTATTCAAAATGCTTGTTGGTAATTCAAATGAAATCTATTTCAATTCTTGCCCTTCACATACCCTGTACATAATAATAGTCAAAAATGATATACCTTGATAGTCTGATAACCCTTAATATTTTTATGATGTCTAAAATCAATCCCATGCCTAGTTACTGAGACATAAGCACAATAACACTGTGCATGCAAAACTTTAACCAAAAATCCAAGTTAGAAAAGGGCCATTATTTGTATAAAATTCAGTCCAAAAGTTATCCTCCTTAGTTTCCTGATGCCCCTGAAGACACTCCTTAACTTTCTAGTCAATTCCTTAAGCAATTTCTGAGATATAAGCTGGATAGTAGCTTGAATGCAAAAATTTAACCAAAATTCTAAGTTAAAAGGGGGCCATAATTTTTAATATATTCCATCCAGTGTTATCTTCCTTGGTAGTATGATACTCCTAAACATATTAAAGATGTTTAAAATCAATTGCATGCCTGAATACTGAGATATTAGCATGAAAGTAGCTTGCATGCAAAACTTTAACCAAAATTTCTAAGTTAAAAAGGGGCCATAATTTGTAATATATTCCATCAAGAGTTATCTAACTTGGTTGTCTGATGCCCCTTAACATATTCATAAACTTTCAAGTCAATACCATGAATGGTTATTGAGATACAAACTAGATAGTAGCTTGCACGCAAAACTTTAACCAAATTTTCTATTGCATGCAAAACTTTAACCAAAATTTCTAAGTTAAAAAGGGGCCATAATTCATATTAAATTCAGTCAAGAGTTATCTACCTTGGTTGTCTGATGCCCCTGAACATATACATAAACTTTCAAGTCATTACCATAAATGGGTATTGAGATACGCCGAAGCCAACGCAATGGCGACTACAATAGCTCTCATATTCTTCGAAGTCGAGCTAAAAAAACAAAACATCATCCTGTTCATGATGTCAGGACCCATCTAAAACCTTTGACATAGTGATATTCAATTAAGGTGATGCCAATACAGGTATATCCCCGCCCTAAATGTTTGTCTGATGTTGTTGATCAAAGGTAAGTACTGAAAGCAAGGTTCAAGTGTATCTGTCGTAGGTTTGTGCATCTTTTCACTGGTTAAACCGATATGCAAATTCATTTTGAGGTGGTTTGGCATCATGTTAATTTCAGCAGCAATACAGCAACAGAATGCAAAATAAAGAGGACTTTAGTTCTCTGACATTCTGATACAATATTGCCTTGACTCAATGATGTTTTTTTTTTGTAAAACAAGATAGAAAGTGACATAACAGGATCTAAATCCACCTTATGAAGTAAGGGTATAAATATGGTAATTACATAGTAACAACAGTTTTCAGGTGATTTAAAGGTAAGATGAATGAACGCATTATAACAGTTATCCAATGGGAGAACTGCTTAGATTCAAACTCTCTGAATAAGAAACCTGAGTATACACTAAACTGACCATCAATGTCGATGTTAATGAACCTCTCGTGCAGGGGTTTGGAAGGCTTGCGGCTGTGTTTCTGTATGAAGCATGTGGGCAGGATCTGGGTCACTTTGTTCCACTCGTTGTCACTTAGGTGGACAGTGTCCAGTATCTGGCCGATCTGGTCCATCTCATGGCCACCTGCAAAACAACATGCATAAATGGTGAGATGTCAAACGCGCACAAAAAAAAGCCATATAAATGGTGTGATGCCACATACACACCAAATATTATAGACAAACTGGCAAGATGTCACACATATCAAATATACAAAATGAAATGATGAGATGTCAAACATAACAAATATTATAAACAAAGATGAAACGCACAACAAATATACAAATGGTGTGATGCCACATATACAAATGGTAAGATGTCAAACATTACAAATATACATATGGTGAGTTGTCACATAAAACACTGGTGTGACATACACAACAAACAAAATAGAAATGGTGTGATGTCACACATCACAAGCAGTGGTAGACTCATACCTTGTCTGATGATACCAGTAGGGTTTTCTCTAATTAATTTTGAGTCCTGGACTCCACATTTTGGGAAAAGGACCTCCGATTTGCTAAGCATACTATACAAATAAATGAGAGGACTCCAACTTTTCAGAGAATCCTTGTTTGTTTGTTTATTTATTGGGTCATCTTGAGCTTATGTCTCCTTGAGACAGATATAGTGCAGAGTATCTTTGAAATAGACCAAAGTGTTTAAGGATTTTTGTGAGTACCCTGCACAAGGAATTCCAGGGAAATCTAACTAAGTACTGTGCATAAAAGAAGAAATATAATATCATCAGACAATAATGAACATTCTAAAGAGATTGCACTGGTAAACTAAATGTATTTAGCCTTGTGTAATGAAGGCCTGGTGCCTAGCAGTGTGAGACTGACCTGTAAAGAGGGGTTTGCCACACAGCATCTCAGCCAGGATACATCCCACACTCCAAACATCAATTGCCTTTGTGTAATCCCGGGGTGAGATGACCAGTTCAGGTGAGCGGTACCAGCAAGTGCCCACATTGTCTGTCAGGAAACCCTAACAATGAATAAGTTTGATTATTTGTTTATTGGGTACAGTTCTTCAGCCATTTGAAGATGATGTCTACTTAAAACAGATATAGTGCTGCCACACTGCAGTATCATGCCGCAGATTTCAATTATATACCACACTTAGTCACATACATGTATTCCAGTCACCAGATCAACAAGACCTGGAATGACCTATTTTTACTAATCGCCTAGCAAGGGAACTATACCAGTATTTTTTTACTACAGTCCATTTACAATAATTCGAACGGTCTGCGGACTGACTGAAATGTTCGAACAATCATGTCATCCGAATTACCGTGTTTACCTACCGGTGGACAATTTGTGTATTTGTAAGAAATACACGTCGTGACAATTAGTTGGCTTATGATATACATGTATATAAAATACAGAACCCAATTATGTCTTATGTTTTATTTTATTCTTCATAAAAACCATAAATCACATATAAAAGCACAACATTGTCAATGATAAACAATTATTTACAAGCCTTATTTGTAGCCTGGGTCCTTCACTGAATTACTTTGAAATTGAAAAGTACTTATCCCAATTCAGCTATCCTCCTAGCTGACCTGGGCCCTTCAATGAATTACGTGAATAATAAATGGTAACTTTCAAATGCATCTGTAAATCTACAAATCGTTGTTATTGATGGCGTGATATTACTCTTGCAGAGCATACGAAAAAAAGTAAAGTGAGGTTCGATCACTCATACTGATATGTATAAATAAATAAACAAACACTCAGTTTGTTAACACTCTTGACAATCAAGTGACACCTGTTAACGGTTTGCATCACCTTAATTGAAATAACCGCCAACCAATTAGCTTTTGTACATATAGGTGTGAAAAATACGCACGCGTGTAAATTACGGTGACACAGCGTCCGAACTATTGTGTCATTGATCAACAACTTGATTGCTTGTTGGACATGTAATAAAGTTCGAATTGCCGCTTTTATCTGAGTAATTGTAAAACGAATTATTGCATTTATTTTATATGAGATATATAGGAGAACTTGACGGGACTGTGACATTTATTCGAATAATGCCGTCAAAACGAAAAATCGCATTCCGAATTATTGTAAACGGACTGTACTTTGATATGTTGGGGCTGGGGAATCGAACCAACCACCTCCCAATTCCAGACAAACACTCTATCCAAAACAATGAATATGCACACCTTCAAGTTGTATATATGTTTAACTTGTGTTGTGTTCAAGAACAGCTATCTTGCTATAATTGTAGTGACTGTTGTTCAGAACAGTACTACATGTCACTGTGTTTCAGCTGTTACCATATATTGTTGTTTATGCATGTAAATAATGTTACACGAAAATAATGTTGACTACATGTGGACAATATGGAAAATTGGTAAATGTCAAATATGGCATCTACCTGGTAATTATTATTAACTTATTATTATTGTTACCTAATGCAAGATCAAAATGGTGGACCATAAATTCTGTCATCAACCCATTGTCTTGAAATTGCTTGTTGTACTTACAAACCATTTTTCACGTTGTTATTATTATTATTATTATTATAAAGAGGCCAGAGATGGTGAAATCCATTGTCCGAGTTGTCTGAGTCATACATTTGCCGGCATGGACAAGTAAATTTTCACTGCTGACTTGTCCGTGGACAACCAAAAGTCCAAAACCGTAGCAAAAATTTAAATTCAAAACTCTAAAATGCAGCATTTCAACTGTAAAGATATCCCTGACATGTGTCTGTCAAATACAGTTTAGTTTTCAGCATCTTACAAGATGATCCGCATATTAAACCATTCCGTTTTGACTGGTTTCGTTTTCTAAGATGTTAAGATCTGAAAATTAAAGGTCAAAGTCAGCACTTTAACGCACAGTCTATAATCGTTAAGTTCCTTGCCAAATGGATTGATTCCTTATAAAAAAAATTGTCCCAATCAAAAAAAGGGGAAGAATATCCCGATCAAACCCCCAAGAAAACAATAAAAGACTAAGATTAAAAATACAGTGACAATAAAACAAAGCTTTCAAGATCATTTTATTATTTTTAAGAATCATGCCTTAAAGACTTCCCATGGCTTAGAGTCAATGATCAAGGCTCAGCGAAATGTCGAATTTGACGGCAATAACAGATGCATAAGACAATTCTGATGTGTTAAACAATTTGATTGTTAAATCAGTCAGTAAAAAATGTTTCAAGTTTCAGTGTTAAGGCAGTTAATATAATGTTGTTGTTTTTTTACATGCCTAAATTAATATAGTAAGAGTAGTAATAAAATTTGAATCATTTCCTTATTTTATACCAATAGTTTTTTAAAAAAGTATGGACAAGTAGTGTTTTGCTACGGACAAGTGAAATTTTAATTTTGGTTGTCCGTGGACAAGTTATATAAAATGAGATTTCGCCGCCCCTGGAGGCCATAGTCATGTTTATTCAAACAGGATTGTCTTTATAATTTGGAATAGGAGGTAAAGTACCAAAAGTGGAAGTGTGGCAATACATTAATTTTCATTTATTTGTGAATAGTACCTGAGAGCTTTGTAACATGCACCAATAAATGACAATGTCCAGCAAAAAAAAATCCCATATAGTCCAGATCAGTAGATTAATATTCCTCAGTAGTAACTTTGTACATGAATATTCATGAGGTAAAGGGTTAATACCATTCTCTAGAAGGAAAAGAGACTGCTGACTGTATGGAAGACCAATGGATATGATTACAATAGGATGTTAATCTTGGATAAGCTTGTATATTCAATTTTTAATAATGTTGAAAACAAAATTGGAAACCCTTCCATTTTATAAACCCAGTATTTGTATCTTCAACATTCAAGATTCAGATATTCATACTAGTACCTTGTGTGAGTAGTCATTATCTAAGACCCTGGCCAGTCCGAAGTCAGCAATCTTTAGGACCAAGTCCTCCACATTGACCAGCAGGTTCATGGGTTTTAGGTCACGGTGCAGGACATTGGCAGAGTGGATGTATTTGAGTCCCCGCAGCAGCTGGTAGGTAAACAACTTGATGTGCTCCTGGGTCAGCTGATCCAGCTGTATCAACTGGTGAAGGTCCGTGTGAAGCAGCTCCTGGACAATGTACACACAGCTCATCTCTCGCAGGTTAGTGTTCACCACTCCTCCTTTTTCCAGACTACAACCATTGGAGCCCAGAACTTCATACACCGTGACAATATTCTCATGTTGTAAGCGTCTCATGATCTTGATTTCACGCAGTGTATACTTGCAGCTCTTGAGATCACAAAAACTAAGCTTCTTGATGGCCACTTCTTTATCACAGTCGCTGTCCGTGGCTGCATATACAACAGCATTCCCTCCATGGCCAATGGGTCTGAGGTTGCTGAATCGAGGATCAACACTGAAACCAATGTGGCCACTGCTTGGTGGTGCTTTGTCATCCTCCTCCATGACACAAGACAGGAAAGATCTTACTCCTCCACTTTATGAACTTCTCAGGAGTAAGGAGGACCTCATGGGGCAAAACACATTAACCACCAGATTACTGTTCTAGTATCAATCATGGCTTCGAAAAGTCTGAAATGTCATAACATATTCATTTCAGTAAACTTAAATACTGTATGAATGTAACAATAACTATATTACAATAAGTAAATTTAAAAAAAAAAGACGTAATTAGTCACTAACTTTAAATAAAACTACATTATTTTTTAATTAATTGTTCCAATTCCTGACCCTGTTCACCACACTTCTAGCACAAGCTTCCAAAAACTTAATTGGCTTATTAAGTTAATTTGGATAGGAATTCAGCATTATTCAACGTGAAAAAGAGGTGTGAAATACATTAATATACAAATGATATTGCTCTCTACGAATAAAATAACTTATGTTTATACCAACGATGAGTATGATACTTTGAAAACGCTAGTAATCATAGTGACACCTACTCGTTCCGTACTGTCCGAATACTATACTATTTCCATGCTCCACAATTGGATTTAATTTAATATCCATGCATGAAATATTAAATATAAAGTTAACCATTTATTCTCAAATTTATGTTAACAGGAAAAAGCTTACAATCATGGGATCTTTCGATACATGTTTCTAATTTATGCATTTCGAAAATAATTACTTCTTTGTTGATTAATTCGCTGTCAAGATTGAAACGGAAGTACCCGTTTGAAGGGTTAGGTATAATACGAAGCAAGAAACTGGTTAATATAGTCATGGTCACGTGGAAGCATATCATCCCCAGATTTGTTTTAATTATTATTTAAGAGACCACAACCCTGTCATCAGGAGGGGTCGGCCTGGGTGACTGATCGGAGGACTAATTTTATTTCAGTAAGGGACCCCTCACAATGGAGAATTCAAAGGACTGAAGAAACTACTTTCAAAAATAAATCCAACAAATTATTTGTCTTAGGCTTCTGGCCCAGATAACATTCCTAACAGAAAACTAAAAGAATGCTCAAATGGAATTACAGTCATTTCGTCGACCAACCGTTTCGTCTAAATGGTTACATATAGTAAATGAAAAGTCGTTTCGTCGAACTTAATATTCAGTAGGCGGAAGGTGTGAAATACTTTTGTAGGGTCATTCACACCTAATTACTCGCTGTAAGTGATGATGACGATGATGATGACAGTATTAGTTTAACGTATATGTATTTATTTTTTTTGTATTCTCATTTTGTCCATGAGATGTTGGAAAAAAAATTGAAACTTGTTTTACAGAACGGGAGAGGACCATTCATACATAATTAATCGCACACTGGTTTCATTATTTGTTGTACTTCTTTGTGATGATGGCGGTGATGACGGATTGTTTAATGTCCGTATTTTTTTTTCGAGTGGAAGAGGACCATACATACATAATAACTAGCACACTATGAGGAATAACAAACAAACAGTTATCACTTATTTTTTTGTCTTTATTGTACATAATGATGATGATGAAAATGATGATTGATTAATGATATTTAAAAGATACAAACATGGTATATCTATAGATCAGATACGATGATAAGAAACATGATATATACTCAATGACGATGATACGTATGATGATAGCACAGTGATAAGAAAACAATATATACACTATGACGATGATGATGCAAATTTAAAACAGTATAAACATGATATCTATGATGATATTTACATTTAATTACAAGATACCAACATGGTATTAAAGCACATTGATTCAGCATATGTGTTTTGATTGCAGGCTGTTGCAATTGAATTTTGAAGTGTGGAGTTTGAAAATTAATTACTCAGCAGTCCTCATCGTGGATGGCATCGGCTGGTGGTGATGGAGCCAGACCTGCGAGGATGCTGCATCGCCTCAAAAGTTGCGTTGTCGTCAACTCCTCGTCTTCATAGCTGTCCCATGCCTTGAAAAGCTCCCCGTGGATTCGGTGATATCTCGCTCGATGTAATCTCGTCAACAGATGAGCCGACACCAATCGGATCTGCAAGTCCACTGTCTCAGCCTCAGCGCGGAGCAGGGGCACGAGAACGTAGAAAGGGAGACTCGCTCCACTGGCTCTGGTGTTGATACGCCTATGCCACCCTGAAAAGAAAGAAAGAAATAATAATAAATAAAATATGTGATGGGGTCAGCATTAAAATATATTTATTATAATACTTGACTGTGTTTATCAAATTATTTGAAATTTGACTTATTATTTGATATCAAATTATTTATTACTCCTTATATGTGTCAAGCTTCTGTCTGAGACTGTTCAACACCTGCAAAAAAATAAAAAAAATAAAAGAGAATTCATAAGTAAATAACAAAATTGGTGACACACATGCATATGTACCATCTATATTAATGAGTATGTTTAGATTTACAGGTGCTAGATGCTTATACTAGTATTGGAATCTCCGGTCAAAGTAATAAAATAATTAAAAATATCAGTCTTCCATACGCTAGACGGCCTAGATGATACCTACAGCAACATAGTCCAGCTTCGACCTGCGTGACATCAGGATGTATACAATGGGAACCTGCTTTGCATCTTCTCCTTTCCGGACAAACGCATGCACGGACATCAGTTGGTAGAACGGAGGGCGCCTCACCAGCTTGAAGGTACCATCGATGAACCACCTCTTAGCTTTCGTCAGCTGCTGTAGTTGATCTGATCTAGCCATGATGATGTGACGCTGGTCCTCTACTCGGATGTCGTCTACGACGAAGTCAGTGCCGATGAAGTCTAGGTTGATCTGTAAAATGAATAAAAATATGTAAGCATATTAAGTTAATGTAAATTATGTTTAAAATTTGCGGTCAATATTATAGCAAGTAAATCCAAGAAATTAACAAAACAAATTTTACCTCGAAGTCAAGTGTGGTGGGGTCCTTGGGTCTGTGTTTCTGGCGATGTCTATTGGCAGCTCTGGTGAGAAGGTCTGGCTTCGGCAACATGAAGTCCTCGCGCGTGATCTCATCCTTCATTACGGACTCTACAATATCACCAGCTGGTCGAAACACATTCTCCCGTGCAACTTCCTTCACCTGCAATTTAAATAAACATGTATAGTGTAAATTTAGTAAGACACAGAACACATTATATGTCTTTTTTTACATTACATTCATATTATCGAAAAATGATTTTTTTTAATTTCTTCGCTGATCTATTAAATTGACTTATAAATATAATATATATATGTGTGTACACTTGCTGAGACGGTCACTTTCTTCATTGCACCTAGATCGGCTGGATGCTGGTGCTTGTTGGCACTCGGCGTGAACATCTCACGGAACTGCTTGACACTAGCGTAGCACTTGAAATCCTTGCCTCGGATGCTGCATGTCCAATATACCCGGTCGTCTTTTTACATTACATTCATCACACATTTTACACAAAATAAATGTGATATATAAGAAATCATTTCATATGTTGAAAAGAATTGTGACACACAAAAAAAGGTTCAACATACCCGAACTGTGTATGTGTAGCCGTCGCTGCTCACCAACTTCTGACCACCTCTATTGCTGCCTCCCTTTACTACTTTGAACGTGAGAGGCTGTTCCTCTGGAATGACTTCATCCAGCTGACAATCAGGGAGTGAGTCGTCTAGCGGCGCAGCCTGTTGGTGGAAGTTTCTGCCGGCGACATCAAACGACCTGTCCTCCATGTAGACATCAGCTGCAGCGTCTGCAGACTCCATGTGATTGTCGGTAGGTTCGTCTTCCACATCTGTTCTCAGGATGTAAGTGCTGTTAAGAACCCGAATCGGGGACGCCGTGACGTTCAGCTCAGTAGGCACTGCCAGGTCACTGTCTGAATCCAGGTCCATCTGTTGTTCCATACAGGGTGAACACTTCCATTCCAACGTCAGCGTTTCTCGTACCATCTGTCGGTTCTGTTCGGCAGTGATTCCGGTAGACGCCCCTAAAAATAAAACAAAAATATACATAATACATTTCCATTAGGCAAAAAAAAAAAAAAAAAATCTTCTTTCCATTTGTACTTCTGAAATGATGTTGATTTCACATAAAAAACCGATATGTATAAAGTTAGCCACTCTAAACAACAACCAAGTTGGACATTAAAATGTAAATGCCATCGAAACATTTTCACTACAGCCAAAGGCATTATTTATTTAAAAAAATAACTGACTAAATCTACGGTAATCAAAGAAATTGTTAATTCACTTTTCTCTACATGTATATAACTTTTAATCTTGAATAAAGAGCTGGCAAATTAATTGCCAGGTTGATGGACTCTTGAGTATGAGATTTTGCCGATTTTGTTTTTGAAAAATATAAAAAGGTAAATTTTTTTTGGTTATAAGCACACAAAAAAAAAAAAAAAAAAAAAAAAAAAAAAAAACAAAGCACTGAAGACACTGAAGTTGTGTGTGTACCAAAAGAAAGAGTGTTTAAAGAGCTGCAAGTCGATCACCAATAATTAATTCACTTTGATAAACAAAAGAAATGCGACATTCCTGTTCTCTTAGCACAATTAGAGCTTTGATTTGTATTCTTGCAGTACCTTAACTACAACAGACTCTATTTAAAGATTGAAGTAATTATGCAAATTTTCTGCACAGGTCAGAGGCCACCTTTGCATTGAAACAAACTATATTCGTGCGCTTGGTAAAGTGATCACGTGATAAAAACAGTTACATAATTCGATTGAAGTTACATCAGCATAGAAAAATAAGTCCTATAATCTTTTCCTGTCACAGGCGATTTTTCTAGCCTTTAAGTATTTATTTTTGACACAGCATTGATTTTTCCGCATTTTTGCTTAAATCTAGTAAAACTATGTTGTGGAGATATATACAATTGTCCAATCATATAAACACTATTGAGAGATTATTCGGTTTTAAATCTAGGAGAACCTGGGTTGAAAACATAGTACTAGAGTTGGTATGACTTACATCACACTTCACTAAACACTGTTGGACCCCCTATAAATAGAAGAAAGTATAGGAGAAGGCACGGACTCCCCTTTGGGGTCTAATGCACTTTGGGTTCTGACTGTATTCCTACAACCATATTTGGTCAATCTAGATGGATAAGCGCCTAGACTCTTGCCATGGCCATTACAAACCAAATTCCTTCAAAATGGAACTGATGTAGCATCCTTGTCTGAGACTCAGTATAATATGATGAGTTGTGGTAAACAGGTAACACCACTTGTCTGTTGGGTATGATCATGTATATATAGCCATGTATATAATTTAGAGTCCCTAAAATGACTGAAATACTGTTGATGGGTCTTTTTAAGCAATTAAACGTTTTTGATTGAAAGAAATCTTGTCTTAGTAGTGTTTTCATCTTCCTACCTTAAAAAACAACTTAGTTAAAATTCATTTGTCATTTTTAAAAAAGAAGTTATAGCAAGATACACCACCGACCCTAATTTCTGTAAAAGTCAAATAAAAATAAAAGAGATCATGACATGTTTTATTTTAATCAATCCTCTGACCTCGGAAATTTAGAGCAAAAGAGAAAAAAAAATGTTATAGAAATATCCTCGCATGGTGTTCTTCTGAAGTTGTTTTGGTGTCTTCCCAACTGTCCCACTTTTATATAAAACGTAAAAATCAAGGTGGGACAGCTGGGAATCCTGCTTATTTGGAGAACAATAGATTGCCATGGATGAGTGGCTATAGTCTTTTCCACAGTACATGTAGTTTGGTGATTGGTATTGGCCAATTACCGGGGTATTGTCTAGTGTACTTCTCTCTCATTATTTTTTTTTTTTTTCAGCCCTCAAAGTATTAAGTGAGATGCACGATCTGCATATTCCATCACAGTGATGTCTTCAGCTACATACTTCTGTTTCAAGGCGGATAGTCGCTGCTAAAGTTGTCGATATTTTCTTCTCTTCTGTTCTCAGACACCACCGGCACTGTATTGTAGTATCTTTATGGCATTACCTGCTTCTAGCTGTTGAATCATTTCAATGAATTTTGTTGTGCCAGCCCTCTTAGTTGCTTGTGGTCCTTGGTCCATATCTTTCAATTATTGATATTAATTACTTGATATCTAAATCCATTGTACACTAGACTATCCCCACCACATTGGTTGTTTGTGCAGTTCACTCGTGCGTTTGCCATTAGTTTTGCAGATACCATTTGTCAAATGAGTATACTAAATAGTACTTTGATTTCAAATTAAATATTAACAAAAGATAGATAGCATTTTCTTGATGTGGTCTATGGCGTATGTATTCTAGGATCTCTTGTTTTATGTAACATTTAAGTGTAATAAAGAAAATATTCATGAAAAAGGCAGAATATGCAGATTTCCTGTCAGTCATTACCACAAGCACATCTCACCACAAGCACATGTGGGCACAACAGGTCATACAGGAGGGCACTGAACTCTTGTTACTCTGGAATGATTAAAGTCCATTTTGAAGTTGTCCAAACCATTGTTCTCATATATTTGCTTTTTTTTTTTTTTTTATATAATTTCTTCATTATATTCATAATTTCACATACATGTACATTTATCTGAGTTAGCGATCCAACAAGCTAATTGTACATTTTCTATCATCCAACGGCAATAACTGTTCATTTCGATGGATTTTTTTTCCTGAGAAACAGATCCTTTAAAATATTGTCTCATAGAGTTATGTCTATGTTCCTCTGAGTTCAAGATTATACATATTAAAAGAATTTCATAGCAACATGAGATGAAAAAAATTGAGATGTGTATGTCATACAATGTATTCAGAAATGATATTAAAACATTCTAATCCATTTTCGTCATGAGTCAGCACCACCTGAAGTGAAGTAAGCAAAGAGAAAATGATTATCTGCCGGAAATTTTATCAATATTAAAAATACACGGTTGCTGGTTTGGTGGCAAACAAAAGCTGCTCTAGCTGGTCCCCAAGTCCCTTGGCAATGTAGTACTGTTGTTTGACTGTCTCCGGGAAGTGTGTCAGCTGGGAACTGGGTACCAGTGATACAGCACAGCCTCCCCAGCCTGCACCAGTCAGCCGAGAACCAACATGACCGGATTTCCTGTTAAAACAGAATTACAGTCATTTCATTCTGTCACCATTTTCTACTGCAAATTCTGAAATTACATACAAAAGTATCTGCCATTTCTAACGAAGCTTCTAAAATTTAATGCCATATCATTATGACACAAAGTATCAATTATTGCTTGTAGTAATATAGTCAGAAAAAAATGATAAAATAACTGAATTAGTATTTGTGACATAGATTCAAACTGTTGAAGGCCAATTATACAGGTTAAAAAAAAGGCAAGCTTGTCAGTGGTAAATATATAGAGTATAATCATATATTCTGATCCTTTAAACCTAACTTTTCCAATCCATAAATAGTGAACTATACATACTACTATAAAGTGTAATGAGTTAGTATGATTCACCTGCACCCTTTATCTTCAACCTATGGATTGTTGTGTATGTACACATATTTGATTTTGTTAATCTAATTATCTTTAAATTGACATAATAGATAAGTCTGCATGCCAAACAAACAAAAAAAACTTAACAATATACAAATTATAAATCAGTATTTTCAGAATATGTCATTTCATTTTTAACATTTTTATTTCATTTCATTTCTAACAAGAGAAGACCTTTTTTTAATAAATAGTTCATAGATAATTTAATAGGAGTAGTTATTCTGATTACAATACTGTTTCAAGATAGAGTGACAGTATCAACTTCATCTTTCACTCATATCAGTATTCCTTCCATTCCCATCAGAAACAACTAGAACTATCACTGAAGGTGATTCATACCCCCACCCCCATCTTTGACACAGGATGTATTCACATGACACATAAAACGAATGTTCACACATAGGATTTGGGCTTATAAGCATACCAAAAAAAAATATTATCACTAAAGGTGATCAATACCCACACCGGAAGTCTGTCATGTGTAGGAATACAGTTTCAAAAGTTTGCGTGAGTGAAAGACTACATGTATGTAAGGTTTAAAGTTAGTGTGAGCAATGGTTCAAAAGTTTTGGACAATGCTAAAAAGTTTTGACAGACAGACAGATAGACAGAGAGCACACATACAGACACACAGAAGAAAACAATTTGCCCCCAAGATCTGTAGCTGAGGAGAATAAAAATGCAGTCTAATTATGGTTCACATCCATATTTATTGTTTGCAAAAACCTGTCTTTAAGAATTTACATTGTGGTTTTCTTATGCACTGCACTTCCTCTCATCAAGATCAATCTACATATGAAGTTTCATCAACCTAGCTACTTTAGTATTGGAGTTATGCTCCGGACAAAATCAAAAGATTAAAAATGACAAAGGGCAATAACTCCTTTCAAAATACATGCAGAGTTATGGTTCTTGTGCACTGCACTTCCTCTCATCAAGATCAATCTACATATGAAGTTTCATCAACCTAGCTACTTTGTATTGGAGTTGGCCGGCAAAATCAAATTTCAAAAAAAAAAGTTAAATAAATGATACAAAACTGCAAACATTTGATACCAAATGGCAGTATTTTATGGTAAGGGTACAAAATGACATGCACCATTCATACTGTTTAATTATACAAAATTAAATATTAAATCATCAAACATCCTCTGCCTACATTCTAGTTTTCCCTATGAACCCTGTATTTTCAAACAAAGGGTAACAAATCATTGTCTAGAACATTCCATAAAGAAGTTGGGAAGAATGTAATCATTTATACCGCTAATCCTTTATTTCCTCATGATCAAATTTCAGGTATACTGAATATATAACAGAAAATCCTATGTCAATAAACTTCATTGCCAATATATTGTGATATATTGTAAAATTATCTTAAATATTGCACTGTTATTATTACTTCAAGCATCCATCCTTACTTCAGTCCAAACTGATTTTTTAATAACTTTAACATAACTTTAATTCGCCTCTCAATGTTTTGCACAAGAGGATGTGGAACAGCAGACTGAAATTATCTTTTTCTGTTATATACCAATACTTAAGACTGACCTATGGGAATTTGACATTTTTTTTTGGGGGGGGGGGGGGGGGGGGAATTTAATTTTTTTTTTTTTTTTAAGTCTAAATCCCAACTCTAGGACATTGACAGTTTGTCCAAATCCCCATATTATATGCTTGCAAAAGTATTAATCAGAACCATTCTGCCTGTCTGATGGTGCATAACCAGAGAATATCTAAGTTGTAAAAAATCATGTAAAACCTTTAAAAAATGAAACACTGATACTGGCAGATACTAACTAGCTCATCTAGCTCTGGGCAACTACACTCGTACAGAACACGACAGCTGTAGAAGCTTCCATTCATCAACTCGCCCAGTTTCTGGACACAGTCTGGCCCCGCCTGTTTGCACGTGTTCTGAAACTCCTCCACACGACTGGCCTCAGTGAACACTTGCATGGCTCAGTTATAGAGTTGGAATGTCTGTACTGTAGGAAATAATAAAACAAAATCTTTAATATTATGATACATCTGTAATATATTGTGTTTCTTTTTAAACAATGCGAGTATAGCAGTGTTAATTTAATTTAAAACATTTGACTCTTCCTGTAAACTGTGCATAAACCTAAACAGATATTTGTGATATATATTTTGTTAATAAATTCTTAATCAATGTCATCATTTGCTATAATACTAGACTTTGGGATATTGGTTACTAAAGTTACTCAATTTACCTGCTATTTAACAAATTTACTCTGTCTTTAAAGTTGCCTAAGAATATTTTCTATATTTGATAGTATCTGTAAACCAGACATTACTTTGAAAGTGCTATAACTTTCATACTATGTGACATTACAGCTATAACACTGATTTGAGACTAATAAAATTATGGAGAAAAAAAGGCAAAAAGTTTCATAGAAAACATTTATACAGAAATAATGGAGTAGAACCTCCTTCACCACTGCCTTCATGCCCGGCAGTGGGATGTTCAGCGCCACCGGAAGGTCACCAAGCCGCTTGTAGTCCTGCCACGCTAGATTCCTGCTCTTGGCTATATCCTGAATACAATGGAGTAATAATTGTAAAGTCAAACATGCTCAAATGATAAAATTATGATTTATAGCACAGACAAAAATAGAAGAATTTATTGAAGACCTCTCTCCTACTTATACAGATAAAAATATCAGATATATTGTGTAATGTGTTGCTATCTTAGGAAACTGTTATAGTTTCAGCTGATGTAATCTGTTTTGTCAGGATCTGTATGTGCTTTTAGACCAGTCAGGTTAACATTTATAGGTATTCAATATGATGTCTATTTTCAAATTAATGTTAGGCTATGAACTGTCTATGTGAAAGATTGAAAACAATTAAACCCTATGTAAAACAATCCTCTCCTACTGTAAAGAGTTATCATGGGAAATAACCAATGCTTAGTGTTCAGGTGGGTCCTGATTTTGTTGCTGCTATGGAGTTAACCATTTCTGTACATCAGTACTACAGCCACATCCAGGTAACTACAGGTGGAGGAAGCCCAACATCCAGGTAACTACAGGTGGAGGAAGCCCCACATCCAGGTAACTACAGGTGAAGGAAGCCCAACATCCAGGTAACTACAGGTGGAGGAAGCCCCACATCCAGGTAACTACAGGTGAAGGATGCCCCACATCCAGGTAACTACAGGTGGAGGAAGCCCAACATCCAGGTAACTAGAGGTGAAGGAAGTCCCACATCCAGGTAACTACAGGTTGAGGAAGTCCCACATCCAGGTAACTACGGGTGAAGGAAGCCCAACATCCAGATAACTACAGGTGAAGGAAGCCCCACATCCAGGTAACTACAGGTGGAGGAAGCCCCCATGTGGACAGCTACACCTGGGTAGATCCACTGACATGGGCTTCCTCACATGATACATCTGAGTGACCAGACCAGGACTCCTACCCACAGTGGTGGGAGGCTACACCATAAATAGTCACTCACTGACTCTAGCATGGTGTATAGTGTTCTCAAGAGGTCAAGGTTCACATCCCAAGAAGGTTACCTGTGACGCCAAATGACATTCCACCACTCTGATGTTGAAGTCAGAAGATGCTGTCTTGTTTTTCTCCACATAACAGTTAGAGATGACAAAAAATGTCACTTCCTCAGGAAGTATCACATTCTCACCCCTCAGAGGGTTGAAGTCAATCTTCATTGCCTGATGTCAGAAATATAGGATTTAATATCAAAATTTTAAGAATTATCAGAGCACAACATTTCAGTTGCTGAAGATGATATTTTTTATCTAATCCTCTTATTTACATTAGAAAAGCTGATGGACCTGACAGAATATATCTAAGAATAATTCTGTGATCTGAAATCCGAACATCTGTGGGACTGACTAAAAATAGTGTAACAGTGTTTGTATTGTTTGCTAAGTGTAATTATCATCAAATCATTTGAAGTTTTACCTTATACATACATACACACACACACACACATATATATATATATATATATATATATATATATATATAGTCAAACTTCGGTGACTCAAACAGGCTGGGGGAACAGCAATTAGTTCTAGTCATCGATGGTTCGACCCAATTTTCTTATTTGAACATTGGCGAAATAATATTAAAGGTATCATTGTGTAAAATAAACTTATCTTTGTCATTCTTTTATTCTTTAAATAAAACATAAATCCATTAAACAGCAGCTGACAAAATCATTTATGAAAGCACAAACCTCAACGATGATATTTATTTCATTCACGTACATGTACATATACATTGGCCAAAGTGCAAGTCGTAACATTTTCTGCATACTCCGTTTACTTTTTTCTTTTGCAGAAAAAAAAGCTATTGTGAATAATCCACAAATATAGCACAATCAGAAAACATAAATGTCAGCTCAAAAAGATAACAAGTAACATTTTGCAAATTACTTTAATAAGAATAATTAATAAATGCCTGTGCCAATCTCACAATGTGTGAAGAACACGTTGCACCGAAGGTTGTAATTAAATATACAGCGAACATATGTAGGGTGTTAAATTGGTTCAACTGATACATGTGAAATACATATAGCACTTTAAACCTGGGGCCGGAAATTAAGTTCGAGAGTTCCAGCCATCAGTGTTCGACTCATCCCAGGTTGAACAATAAAGAGTAGAGAACAATTTTGTCAGGACCTTGAAATGGAGTTCCAGTTTTCAGTGTTCGAGTCACCAAAATTTGACTGTATAAATATATATATATTTGTATTTTTCTTTTTTGTTTTGCTAAACGGTTATGTTAATGTGATTTCTCATCATTATCTTACTTTTCTTTCTCTCCCCCTCTCTTCCTCTTTCTTCTCTCTCTCTACTTGCCTTACATTCCCCCTTCTTTCTCTATTTGCCATTTTATGTCAAAATGGGTTATGCTAATGTTTAATTTTTCAACTTTCATTTGTCTAATTAATTACGCTTCTAACAATACCGCAATTACACTTAAACTGTTAAAGTTGTTTGTTGCAAAAAATATCAATTAATCTACTTACAACCACCTTAATCATTTACAATGTGTTACTGTCTAATTGCCTATGTATTCGCCAGCACAAACATTGAGGCGCAAACATGTGAGTCTTACGCTTGTCAAAATAATAGACAAATTGTGATTCTAACGCGTTTCAAAATAACTGATTAATAAACAACCAATTAGGGAGAAAATTAGGGGGTAAATTGCCACAAGGCTTACAGTTTTCGGTCTGATTACCTGTCAAGCTAGTAGCACTGTTCGGATTTCAGAGGTAAAATAGCGTTGATATAACCCAATATTTACAAAATTATTGTACGGAATTCAGAATTTAGAGGTTCAGGAATTCAGAGGTATTATTTACATATAAACAGAAGGGGAAATTTCGGGACCAAGAAATCGTCTGGATTTCAGAAGTTTCCGGATTTTGGAGGGTCCGGATTTCAGAGGTTACACTGTATATGCAAAGAAAAAGTAACAAGAAATATCACTGAAAATGATGAATACTCCCAGATACCACATTGTCACAGTTACAGTAACCATGTCAGGCAGTCTTGATAAAGTTGAAGGATAAAATGACAAGAGTGCCAGTGCTGCCACAATATAAGCTGCCACAAAATATAAAGACCAAGAGGGTCCTTTTAATTATTGCTTTTTACATTTCTGTAAGCATAAGCTCATAATGAAGTCTGTGAGACCATTTAATTTAACTGAACAGAGATAAAACCCTAAAAATGCTTCCAATATGAAAGTAGGTCAAATAGCAGTATCAATATGAATCCTTTTTTCTTTCTCCGCATAACTCTTGCAAAAATCACTGTACCAGAAAATCCCTGCTTTATGCACATTTACCTGTTTAGAAACTTGAGTTGTGTTTTCAAGAGACCATGTTTAGAAAGGCAAAACTATTGCAAATATTGATGAACATCAAAATCCGTGCTTTGTGCATATCTACCCAGTATAGTAATGACATTGCCCAAGTTTTGAAAAGATTAGGTCAGAAACATACAAGGAATTGCATTCACAAGGCTGAAATATCAATCAGCTAAAGAGACTAAGTTTCAAGGGACACACATCTTTTAAAAATCATTGAATTGGAAAATCGCCACTTCATGCACATATACCCATTATAGTAATGCAACTGATCAAGTTTTGAAATGATTCATTCAGAAAGGTAGGAGGAGTTGCGTTCACAAGGCTGAAATATCAATCAGCTACAGAGACTAAGTTTCAAGGGACACAAATCTTGTAAAAATCAATGAACTGGAAAATTGCCACTTCATGCACATCTACCTATTATAGTAATGACATTAACTAGGTTTTGAAAAGATTCATTCAGAAACAAACGAGGAGTTGCGTTCACAAGAAATGGACGTATGGACAGATGGAGAAGATGATGTCAATATACCACCGCCTCCGGCGACGTATAAAAATGACTAAATGAAACATACCGAAGATCTGTTTGAATGGGCAGTAGTATGCAGGACTCTTAATGTACATTGCTGCTGTTGTGGATGCTGGGTTGTCACCAATGCTTGGGGCTGTGGATGATGCTGGGTTTTCTCCACTGCTGTGGGCTGTAGATGCTGGGTTGTCACCACTGCTGGGGGCTGTGGATGATGCTGGGTTGTCACCACTGCTGTGGGCTGTAGATGCTGGGTTGTCACCACTGCTGTGGGCTGTGGATGCTGGGTTGTCACCACTGCTGTGGACTGTAGATGCTGGGTTGTCACCACTGCTGTGGACTGTAGATGCAGGGTTGTCACTACTGCTGTGGACTGGGTTGTCACCACTGCTGTGGACTGTAGATGCTGGGTTGTCACCACTGCTGTGGGCTGTGGATGCTGGGTTGTCAACACTGCTGTGGACTGTGGATGCTGGGTTGTCACCATTGCTGGGGACTCAAATGTTGTTTAACTTGAAACCTGGTATAATAATGATGATCATTGTACAGGAATATAATGTCCCAGATGTTGCATTTGACATGCTCTGCTCCAGACAAAGAAATAAAGAGTTATAAATTAAAAATAACTGATATTGTCTATATCCCAAAACTGTGGCCTCTGTAGACTTGTGAGAATTTAAAAAAAAAAAAAATGACCATATGACCCATTTTCTTTACCTTACGTGACCTATCATTAATAATAGACAACAACAGGCAACCACAGGCATCCGACACTTATTACATGCTTACTTTCAAGGGCTTAAAGAAATTATGTAAGAAACTACTGGAATTAACAGAGGGTGTAAATTCTTGAGTAATTTATACAGGGCTAGTTTAATTTTTTTTTTTTATTTGTCTTATTAAGTTGGCAGACAACTTTCATAAGCATGAAGTATATTTTAACAGTTTTATCAGAACTCTCTTTATAAGAACTCTCCTCATCAACAAGATCTGTTTTTATGGGCGCAAACTATTTCTCTCATTCATTTTACAGTATAGTGTAAATGAAAACAAATGGGCGTCATATTAATGTTTCAAGAATAAAATGGAATATAAGCGAGGTAAAGGCTAAAATTGGTTACAAAAAGATTAATAAAATAATAATTTGGCAAATACATTCAAATTCATACATCCTCTGATCAATGTCAATACATTTGCTTACTCATGTCGAGCTCAGGACAGTCCGATTTTATTATGCTCCCCAAAGCTAGCTTTGGGGGCATAAAAACTGTTGTGAAGGAAGAGACCTCAAAACAAAACTCAAAACATCAGTTAAACTTGGAAAATTTTTCACTGCTGTCACACCTTTGATCATCTGTAAGAGTTTGCAATGGTTCTGGCGCTCCAATTACCTGAAACAATAATTAATAGAAACAGTTGATTTCAATATGCCTAAGAAATACAGATGTTATAGTAAGTCTTAGGTGTGATTTAGTCAGTGAAATTGAAATTTACCATTTGCTCACAACAAGTTAGTTCAAACAGCAGCACACTATAGAGCTGGGCTGTTTCACTGCACACTGCTTTGGGATTTTGCCAAGTCAAAAAGTAGCAAAACAATACTGTAGGTTTAAATATTTACACCTGAATGTTATGTTACTATGTATATGTCAAAACTTAACTATTTACAATAGATTCCACTTAATATGAAAATACCTGATAACTGAATGTTTTGGATAAAGAATTTCAAAACACAAAACTAGTTTTATAAATTCTCTTGTAAAATACATTGTAGATCTGAATAAAATATAAGTTGATTTCGATTACTTGAATACCGCATTAACACTCTATAACACTTAACTCATTCTTATATTGTGTCTAAACTTGTGTACGATTCATCCCAACAGATTAAGTCAAGATTTACTTTTAATACTTCAATTCCTTACCACAACCTGCCAATTAAGCATGTAATAATACACCACATGCAAAAAACTTGCTGAAATTTGTTAAACCTTTGTTTCAGTGAATATACCTACATATTTGGTAACATTTGGATAAAAAATAACTGGAAATCATTTAGTCACAGGTAGTTCTTGACAATAACTGTAACAGCATGAAAGAATTTATAAGCTTGGACAAATAAAGTTCATTTAATAATAATGCTTGACAAATGGACTATGCGAATAAGCTAAATCTACTTATATTAAAATATTATCTACCTATTATTTTCAGAAATAGAAAACATAACACCAATCTTGATCTAATTTGCCATTTAGCCCTTTTGATATAACAGATCATGGATTGTATTATGCTAGTATAACAGTCATTGTTTTCCATTCATGCAAGTATGTTAATGACTTATTTCACTTACCATTTGGGTAAGCAGGTATAATCTAATAGGAGTTGATGACTGCTGCGAAAGGTATTTCTCAAGGGTGAACTCCCCTTCCATAGTTGGCAATGGTTCTCCAGTGAAATTTCCAATAAAGTATGTTACATCATTTATATTTAATTTCTGCCATTTACTTTACCCTTGTGGGAAATAACAGTCACAAATTAACTTCACTAGTTCAGAATAGGTGCCGTCTTTTTTAACATCTAACACCTGCTATCCTCCGCCCTTACTGGCAGTTACAACTTTGAACGTCCCTGCATTAGCCATGTGTATAGCCGCCTTGTTTTTTTTTTCATTTCTGTTCCCATTTCGTTTTGCATTGTGCACTGTTCCTTTCTTTTTTTACATTTAGAAAGTTCAACAAACTTATTGACCACTCTAGATTGTGGTTGTCCTGTAATTGCAAAACAATTTTTGCTAGAAAACATCCATGATAAGTAGACATACTTTTCAGATATTACTGGTTTCATGAAAAATTGATGCAAGATACAGAGATGCTAAATCTTGGACTTAATATGGATTTATTGAAACCTCTATATACATTTGTCTTTATATTTTGGTCAGCTCTTAGAAGACTTAGACCATAATAACAAAAGGGCCATGATGGCTCTATATTGCTCACCTGAGCACTTTGAAATACACAGTATTAGCAAATGTCAGTAAAAAAATCTGCTTTCAAAACTGAAGACATGGTCCAGAACTATACAAAAGGTAGATATTTCAAGGAATTAGCTTTTAAGCAGTGAGTATACCAAAGCAAGGGAGTAGGTCAATTGGTTACAGCAAAGGTTAAGGTCACAAAGGTCAAGAATAAAATTGGGTGAGAGTTCAATGGCCCCCAAAAACAAACCAATTTAAATGTTTTTATTGTTGTTGTTTGACGGGGAAACAGGGAGGGCTTGCTCAGGTAGGATTGGATTGGGTACCTGAGTGAGAGGCAAGTACTCCCAAAACCTATCAAATTAAAAAAAAGGAAATTATTATTTAAGTTCGAGGCTTTTGATTTCTGACAATTTTTTTTTACCATATATAAGCTATGTTAAATAAGTGACCCCTTCAGCGAGGCCAATTTTGATCAGAGGGGCATAATTTGTACAATCTTTCTAAAGGTCTTCTAGATTATGATATACAGAAAATATTCAGACTCAATGCCAGGTCTATTTAGTGAAGAAGAACTTAAATATATCTATAATGTTATGTCACCCTGAGGTCAGAAGAAGTTTTACTCCTGGGACATTATTTACACATTCTTGGTAGAGGTCTCCTAGAGGAATGCCTCAAATGACATATAAAAGCTCTGAGCCAAATGGTTATATATGTCAACCAGTTCTGCAGAGCAAGGAATTGAATTATTTGAACAACTTTTGGTGAGGTTCATAAAAGGAACAACCCAGGCTACTCTCATCACACTTGACTTTTGGTTTCAAAAAGGATGGACTCATGGACAATCACATGACAACAGACATCATTTGATCACAGCAGCTCACAATACAGGGCTTGAATTTAGCACTCGCAAACTCGCAAAATGTGAGTGAGAAATGAATTTTGCGAGTTCATTTTGTAGCTGCTCACATTTTTTTGCGAGTGCAAAGTTTTGAATCCATTCAAGATCGGCATCGTGTTTTCTTTATTGGGACAAGTAAAAAGTAAAATCTATTGCAGGGAGGCACAATTTAAACATATGCGCATCAGCAAGACTGGCACCCAATATTTTTGTATAGCCGTCATTACCCAATAACTACATGGAGCACAGTCTGACTGTTTACTTTCTTCACCTTATGCAGTCAATTTGTAACAAACCAAATATCAAAGCGTAATTCACAACATGTTTTTTTTCCTCTTTAGAAACAAAAAAAGAACAACAGTTTAACTAAAATTACCAGACATTATTGATATATTTACAATTTTTGTACTATTTTTATAAAGTATTTGTTAATAATCTAACTCGGGTGTCTCACACTGAGAAGAGTTTGCCTTCGTAACATATATACCATTCATGAAATTTCATCTACTCGCAAAAGTTTGCGAGTGGCAAGAAAAGTTTAAATTGAGCCCTGACAATAGGCAGGAATGGTGAGGACTTTGTGCTCATGTGTCTCAGCTATTAATGCTGTATTATATTATTTTGTCAATGGGCTCATCCTGCTTTCAAAATTACATGTACCTAGACCCGCTGTAAGATAAATACTTATGATTTATTATTAATTCCTTTCAAAAACTTTCGGGTAGCCTGCTTGAGCTTCAGGCGCATTCCAATAGTATGCATACCAACTTTCTGGAAATCATCTTCGCCCATATAGTCAACATGCTCAATGCTGATCTGTAATAATTATGTACCCAAGCATTACACAAGTAACCTGGCATAGGCAAAAGTCATCAAAATTGAATTCAAATCTGCATACCTGATCTTATAACGGACACTAAACCACTCAGCCCCCCAGTTGCTGTTCCTTGTTATACAAAATAAGGTAAAAACTTAAATTGTCCAAAAACAATATACCGAAATATAATATGTAATGGTGAAAACATCATGGCCTGACCAATGGACTCCAACACAGGGCCTCAGGAATACCGTTCCTGGACTCTACCAACTGACCTACCAAGCCACATGTCTTCTTGCCTTTTGATTTATGACCAAATACCTGTACCAGGCTACAAACAGTTGGTATCTGTTTCAGTAAGTGGTTTGTTTGTTTGTTGGGTTTAACGTCCCACCAACAGTATTTCAGTCATATGGCGACATGTCTACTTGAGACAAATATAGTGCTGCCACACTTCTATATCATGCCATGGACATGTGGCATGATACCACACCCATTCAAATTATCCTGACAAAGCCAACCACCCGTATGAAAATTCCAACCGTAAAATAGCAGGAAAATAGATAGAAATGAGACGTAAAGTGACTTTTACGAACATTTACGGATGTAATATTTTAAGCCACCCCTGGCTAAATGGGGCATCAAGAGTTTAACTACAGGCAGTTTTCTGCTAGAATACTTTGTTATGTGCCAAGTATTTCCCTAACAGGCCCCATTTCAGTCACAGCAGTGTTGGAGCTCCCAGTTTTCAAATTCAGAGATAGTAAGAAGGTTCTGGTCATCACTCTTTTGCAAAAATATAGAACCATGTTTGTCTGTGTTTATTGCAAAAGAATGCTACTTTGACAGTTGTTAAAAGAAGATGGATTTATCAATTTAAACAAAATTTGAAAAGTGACATCAAGATGAAATGCCATGAAGATCGAGTTACATGGGGAAAAAGGGAAACATTTGCCAGAAGTATTGTTCAAACTGGAGGTAAGTTTGCTTGCTTAATGTAATCTTTTGCTTATTAAATCAGTATGCCCATTAAGTTTTAAAACTTGGGGTACAATTGCTGTTTTTCCTTAACCCTTTACTTCTTATAGTTTCATTTTGACGAATTGGCAAACAGAGCAGACCCAGATCAGACAGCTCCAGAGCTAAATGGATGGTTTAGAAGTGCAGTGCACAAGAACCATAACTCTAATTATCTAATTCTTGAATTGTCTGCTTTTAGATGATTTTTTTTTTAAAAATGTCCATAGCATAACTTCAACACTATCGCATGGATTCACTCAAAACTCTATGGATCATGGCTCCTTATGAGGTATAGAAGTGTACTGTAGTGTACAAAAACCATAAAACACTTCCTCATCTATCTTATCCACTCAGCAGCTAGATTTTTTTAAATGTCTGGAGCATAATTTCAATATTATAAGATGGATGTACCACACTTATGGAACATGGGACTTTGATATTTTTTTTTAAATAATTCTATAGCAGTTCATTGTAGTAGCTAATGACACAGAATGCATACCGTATATAATTTTTCATTATTTCAATACCAGGAGTGTAGTACTGGTTCTTCCCAAGAATTAGATGGAAAATTCCCCTCTGGTATGACTGAAAAACTGATTCAGCCAAACAAAACTTTCTTAAATATTTAGATTTTTTTTAATTATGCAGTATTAAAGTGAATACTATTTTTCTTACAGATTATGTAGTGACCCGGTGCAAAGCTGAGGGAAGGAAGCTGCCTGACAGGTGTTGGAATTAAATACTGCTATAGATTACAGAGAGAGTCACGGTCTTACACAAGGAAACAGTGAACTGATTAAAAATTGAATGACACTTATTGGATGTATTTCATTTTGTCAAAATATTCAATGCACCCAGGTAATTATTCATAGGCATATTTATTACCGACTACTTTAACAGGTGTAAACTGGCCCACAATGTTTTACGTATGTAAATTATTTTAGTTTTACATACTTAAATTTTTACTTTTACGTACGTAAATTATTTTACTTTTACGTATGTAACTTTTAGCCTTTACGTACGTAAATTTGCACACACGTAAAATTATTTTTACGGCCATAATTTTTTTTACGGTTGGAAAAAATTCCGTCTAATTAACATATTACGTGTCTATTTTACGCATGTATTCTGTCTACTTTACAGCTGGTTTCCGGCCGTAAAACCATTTTACTGTTGTAAATTCCACTATAAGTTGTTAAGTCCACAAAGCCTAAATTCGTTTTTACGTGCGTAAATGTTGACAAATTTCCGTCTACTTTACAGTTGTAAAATTTTGTACAGGCAGTCCTGGAACTACTCTTATATGCTGAGTACCAAGAAAGAGAACTATAGCAGTACCATTTTTTATGACTTTGGCAGGTTGCAGCTGGTGATCAAACCCACAGCCTCCTGCTCCCGAAGTGGATGCTCTAATCACTAGATTTTGAAATAGTGACAGCAGACACCTAAATAGAAATCAATTTATAGTATGATGTCGCTCTGCTGCAACTGATTTAAGCAAATCTTACATCTGATGTTATACACCTAATTTACCTGGCATTGCCTCCCCACCAAACAGAATGATGACATTTGATCAGGCCCGGATCCACCGGGGGGGCCGAGGGGGCCTTGGCCCCCCCAGCTGCCCTGGTCATACATTTTTCTAGGCTATAAAATCCCTTGATTACATCATAGTAGTGTTGTCTAGAGGAAATCCCCATCGTGGGCCCCCATACTGAACCACCCGCATAACCACCTGACCTGCCAGACTCCTATTGTCTTATGGCCCCCTGCTGTTAACGTGTAGGTAATCCGAACCGGCAGTCGTCCATGACTGTGATAAGCATGTGTTTAGGGTACTGCGGACACATTCACTGATTGAGAGAAATTTACATGGCATCTAATAATTGGGAAAAATCGGCAATTACCAAAAGTTTGTATCAGTTACAACTATAAACTATTCTAAGCAAATGCAGTTTAAGAAATAGCATAATAATAGTTAAGCTAAAAACAACAACTAAGCTGGACATTAAAATGTAATTAGCATCGAAACAATTTCACTAGAGCCAAAAAGAATTAATACATGTAATAATAATAATAATAATAATAATAAAACTACTTTGACGAAATCTACGCAATTCACGTTTCTCTTCATGTATAATGTTTTAAATCTTGCATTAAAAGCGGGCTAATTAGCTGCCGGCTGGTTGATGAACTACCAGGTATGAAAAGTTGCCAATTTCGTTTTTGAAAAAGTTAAAAAGGTAATGATTTTTTTTTTTTTGCTGTAGCAAACCTCAGATTAGATGCATACCTATCGCTAGCCATGCAAATTAAACTTATTCAGAAATTGGTTGTGTTTCTAAATGTCATCAGCTTTACTATTTTTACGTAACTTTTTAAGTATTATTTTTATGAAACTACAAATGTAATTCCTAAATATTTTTTCCTGAAAGGAATAAATACAAACAGCAGGCCGATATATCATCATGTTCACTTTTGAATATTTACGAATATAATAATCTACATGTACGTGTATTCATGGTCTCTTAATAAAGAGACCCTGGTGTATTTTAAATTTATAAAAATCATGAATATGAAATGAAAGAATTTGAAAATTTCAATCTGCCAAATTTTGGGACAATCCATATTTTGGGACAATGTATATGTAGATTATGCATGATCACTAATTCAAATCAAATCCAGGTAATCAGTCATTGAGCAATGTTAGTGATAAGTCGATGAATACAAATACTAATGCACAGAAAACACAACTTATGTGCGAAATAAAACGGATATTAAAGAGTTCATATTAAATATCAACATCTTTTATTACTGAATATTGATTGTTTTGTTACTGATTTAACACTTAGAAAAAAGAAATGTACCAAAATCGACATGCAGAAGGGGCCCATGCAACTGCCCGACCCTAATTTTTTTTTTATCTGGGAAGTCTGTGTGTGAAGGCTGCTTCCAGATCGACAATTAGACTGTCAAGATTACCAGGTTCGAACCTAATACAGCATATACCCGGTATTCTCTTCAACATATTTGACAAAATATGTTTAAAGTGATTTTTTTCCCTCAGATTTAAACAAAACTGTCTTTTACAATGTTGAGTCTAAAACTGATGACAATTCAAAGCATTCAAAGCATTCACTAATTGATAATGTACACAAGTCACTTTATCTTTTTTTTGGGGGGTGGGGGGGGGTCCAAAAAGCACTTTTTTTTTTTACTACCATCATTTTTTGAATATAACTGTAGTCAAATACTATTACACAGCAGTTATTCAAAAACATGGCTTTGCGAAGGTAAATATAAAATTATATCGCTCAAGGCTCAGTCCCAATCGACATTTTTTGCCTAGGGAATGTACTCCCGATGGAAATTGATGACCTTAGGAGCCAGTATACAGTTTTGGGGCAAAATATTCGAATTGGCCATGGTCAATTTTACAAATATAAGGAAATTTTATGTTTTGAGGCCAGATTTGAAGACAACTGTAGGAATTGTAGCCATAAATGGGAAAAAAAGTTAAAATATGACTTTCAGCTATTGTGCAATGCAGAGGTCATGACCCCTTTACACTTTATTTCAATGGTGTGATGTCATGAATTCGAAACTATGTCTGGGCTGAATTCAGTGTGTTTTGTCTGCTAATTTTGAAGGTGGTAAGACAACAGGAAATTGTGAAAAAAGTAGCTGGTAACGTGGTATTTTTGAATGCTTTCATTGTTTCCACATTGTTTTTAGATTCAGAAAAGCATGTCATTGGAAAGCTATCAATCACGCAGTGAAATCTGTGGACAATTGAGTTTTGAGTAATTTGGCGTCATTTTCGCCCCATTTTCAGTGCCTTGCCGAACGTCTGTTTTCTTTAAATTTCACCTATTTTGGGAGTTTTCATGTGCTTTCATGTACTATTCTAATAGAAATTGACAGCATTTCTGCAATAAAATGGCTTATATACTTTCAGGTTAGTTATTGAGGCAGATTTTGGAAGATATTGGTGGTGGATTGTCTGCAGACAGTGACTTTCTGTTCAGAAACTGTATACTGGAGCCTTAGGGAGGCGTCGGGAACAGGTTCCGTGTCCCGCGGAAGATTCGAAAGCATTGCGAGCCATGTGGAGTCATTGGGAGGCTTCGGGGAAACCTGGGGCCCGTTTCACTAAACTTCGTACGCAGTTGATATTCGTAGTCGTACGAAAACTATCGTATGAAGATCTTACGAAAATCTTACGTGCATTTCACTAACACCTTCTTACGAACTTTCCTACGAAACTTCGTAAGTACTCTTTAACGTCGGAGATTCAATTATGCGCATGGTAACGTTAAACATCCGGTTGCGCGGACCTGACAGAAGACCTTTAGCAGACGTCAATATGTCATGGAAGAACAAGTCACGAAAAGGTAACTGGTCGGAAAATGAAACCGCCATACTAATCGATGGCGTAACTGAGAGCATTTCAGTTATTGAGGGGCGCCTGTCATTGAGTCTCACTGCCAATCAAAAGCTGGCATGCTGGAAGGGCATAGCAGAACGGTGTGAAATTACTCCCATACCCTAAATTCGACGGTTACCCAAATTCGACGGTGTGTTGTTTTTCCCTTTTTTCGCGAGATCTCCCGAGAGCACGCACACTATCACAACAAAAACATTCCCACGGTCCACTTTTGTCCCGATGACGGAATTTTGGTGCCAAAATGGAGATACGACAGGTAAATAATCCTAGATTTATCACTCATACGTTGCAAAAAAATGATACTTCACCTTTATGATCTTTACTCTAATACACCATTGAGATTTCTCATTTATTTTTATGTATACAAGTCTTCTGCTGCAAGTACTATTCGTAGTAAAAAATTCACGCGACATGGTGACGTCATTTCCCGCTCAGAAAAAAAACTACGGAAGCCTATTTAGGCCATAAAAATATCGAGTTTTATAACGTTGCTTTTTATATTTTCAGAAAGTCATTCCTGATGGTGCCAAAAAGGGTCCTTACCGAACTGGTTATGACCAGACCAGTATAGCTAATGCTTACAGTGCCGTGACATCTCTCCATTTACCAATCCAAAGAGCAGCCAGACAATATGGTGTACCAATTACAACACTAAAAGACAGAGTGTATGGTAATGTTCCTTTGGAGAATGCCAAACCTGGTAGATCTACAATGTTCTCCAGTGAACAGGAAGCACTTCTGGCCAGTCATCTGAATACCATGGCAGAAATAGGCTATGGGTATTCTAGAACAGAGACAGTGAATTTGGCTTCTGATTATGCTTCACACCTTGGTCTCAGAAACAGGGAACACCCTTTAACACTTCACTGGCTTTATAAATTCCTTGAAAGACACCCTGACCTAACTATTAAAAAACCAAGGAGCCTTGAAAGTGCCCGGGCAAAATATGCAACCAAAGGTGCAATCACAAATTATTTTAATGAACTGAAAGCTATCCTTACTGCCAACAACTTAATGAATCGTCCTGAAGCTATTTTTAATGTTGATGAAAAGGGCCTTTCAACTGATCACATGCCACCAAAGATTGTATCTGGGGCAGTGTATAAGTCACAAGCGGTAACATCTGGGAAGTCAAAGACTGTAACTCTGATTGGAGGTGTCAGTGCAATGGGTAGCCAAATACCACCTTTTTTTGTTTTTCCTGGGAAAAGGATGTTGCCCGAGCTACTTGAGGGTGCTGCTGCTGGTGCTACAGGTGTTGTTTCTGAGTCAGGCTGGTCAAACACAGACATTTTCAGCAAATATATGCAAGAGCATTTAGTGAAATATTTACCTCCCCATGATGTCACATCACCAGTTCTTGTACTGTATGATGGCCATAAAAGCCACATATCTTTAACACTTATTGACTGGGCTAAAGAGAACAATATTGTTTTATTTGTACTGCCTCCTCATTGCAGTCATTTACTCCAGCCTCTAGATGTAAGTTGTTTCGGGCCATTTGAAATTTCATGGAACTCTTCATGCCACACCTACATGAGAGAAAATGGCGGACGTGTTATAAGCCGCTATGATGTGTGCAAATTAGCTTGCAAAGTTTACTCAAAAACATTAACACCATCAAATGTACAAACAGCATTCAAAAAAAGTGGAATCTATCCCTTTAATCCTGATGTTGTTAAAGATTCTGACATTGCCCCCTCTTTGAGCTTTCCCAGTATTTCAGATGGTGATCTTTGTCAACCTGCACAGCAACAACCCTGTACACCAGCAGCACAAGAACCAAAACCTACCTCTCCTGAAAAGTTTCTTAATTGCAAAGGTGGTGAAATTCTTAAAAATATGAAAACTGCCAAAGTAAGAAACACCCTAAGTAAAGTTGTTGGGGGAAAACCTATCACAGAGGATACGGTTCTAAACAAAATCCGCAGCCATATAGAAGGACAGGCATCTTCAAGGAAAAGAAAATTTGTACCACCTATAAAAGGTCTATCTGTTGCAAACCCTTCTAAAGGAAAACAACCAGAATCCAAACAAAAGAAAAGTTTCAAAAAAACTGAAACTTCACATGAAGACTTAACAGATTCTGAAAGTGAAATTAACAATGATGAAACGTGTTGTTTGTGGAAAATTCTACCCAGACAAAGATAAGTTTGATCACATCAAAATTGTTCAGTGGGGACAGTGTGAGTCTTGCCAAAATTGGGTTCACCTAGCATTTTGCTCCCCAATTAGAGTTATCAGGCGTGGTGACACTTTCTTGTGCCCAGCCTGTGCAAAAAATTAGACTTCAAAAATAGAAGCTGCCATTGTAAATATGTTTTACAGTTAAATTGTTCTAGTTCTGATCATTTTCGCGTTAAAAACTGTCTGAACATTAATTTCGTGCTATGACACATATTGTACACCATACCAATGCGCCAGTGCGGCCGATAACCAGTAGCCAATCAAAAGCGTCGAATTTGGGACGCTAACTCCGAACGAGGTAAGATGTCACTGTCGCCATATTTGTTTACATTTCATCGGTAATAAAGCATGGGAAAGATTGGTTAAATACATAAATTAAACAAAAAGACTTTGTTGCTAAAATATATGCAATAACCTAACGAAAATCCCCATCCGCATTTTGTCACGATAATGCCGAAGCCTTATTGCGTCGAATTTGGGTAACTCCGGGATATATTTAGATCTATATCATACAAATGATACAGGATACTGTCCAAGATGTGTTTGTTATATTTTTTTCATGGAAAGATTAATTAACAGAAAGGACTTTCATAGTTTCTATTATCAAACATATTTATATCATTTTAGCATACTGATAAAAAAAAAAAAATGTAATCAGACTTTGAGTCAAATTACGATCTACCCCTTTCTTATAACTTGAGAGGAATACCTACCCTCTATATTATAATTTTACAGGCTTTCTAAACCATATAAAGAAGTTTGGTAGAGAAAATTAAATAAGATATTTAATCAATATCAGTAAATATAAAAATTATTAAAAAATAAAAATATTAAAAACTGAAACATATTAAACAATTATTTTTCATTTTCAAGAACCCTGTTTGGTTTGCTAAAATTTCATAAATATAGACTATAGATGCATTTATCTGGACAGCATCCGCATTAATGATGTGTTATTTTTGCTATCATGTAAATAATTTATGTAATTCTTCATCTAAATTTTATCTCTCTTGCATTATCTGGAGTTAATGCTCAGGGTTGCACAATAAGAACGATTGATGAGTGCAAAAAAAAGTGGGCAGATTTGAAATCTTCACTTAAAAAGAAAGAAAGACAACGCAGGGAGTTTGCCCGTGCCACTGGTGGAGGCCCTCCCCCAACTAATTTGAAAGACCATGAAGAGAAGGTAGATTTTAACACAAACATACATTTACACAGTGAGAGAAAGCGAGAGATTAAAGAAAAGTACTGTAACAGGTGGTGAAAAAATCATGGCTCGACCGGGACTCGA
>CM037779.1:71822098-71855048 GCA_021229015.1 Solen grandis | reverse complement strand
TATATCTAAGTCTATCCTTTATTGCTGAAAATTTAAAATAACCACTGTAATACGACGGACGGCTTGCTTGCCTACTTCCCCAAGACATGATGTCATGTAGTAAAATGGATTAAGTCAGCCGGAGTATCCGACGATGTTGCAGACATATAAAGTCATTTCATTCCGCCGATTTTATCTATGCTTATGTTGAATTCACAGGATGAAATGATTCACAAATGATAATTTTACATCATTAAACCGTTCTATATCCTTTATTACTGATATCCCAATCAACACTTGTTATTTTACATTGACACAAATTATATTTAGACTCTAATAAAAATAACTCTTTTAGTGTATATGTTTAAATGTATTTTTGAAAAAATACTAATGACTTTTAATTTAAATGCATGTACTTATGTAAACCTTAAACTGTATTTTCTAATAGAGAGAGGTGTGTGTGTGTGGGGGGGGGGGTATGATTATTGTTAGCCTCCATTAGAACACGTTTACTTTGTTTCAATATTAATTTCTGCTGTTTATAAAAACATATATTTTTTAAACAATAAAACCCCATTCTTACTTGGACAATACTTTGGAAAGCTTGACGATTACGAGTGAAAGGTTATACATGTTTAGGATGGAGTATAAGTGCGAATGTATTAAGTGCAGATGAACGAGATTTGAACGAAATCTCGCTGAGACAGCTGACATCTTGCACATACGTGTACTTTCAAACGCGCAACAGACAGACGCTTGACTCATAAAAAAGATCTACGATGAAATTAGTGACATTCATCTTTGGTTGAATCGACAATCAACTGAAGATAAAAACTTAGGATATTTATAATTGATATGAGCAATTTTACATATTTCACGTTATCACATGACCGATTAAGGTCATCGTACACGTAACGAAACGAGAGCTTCTCTTGACGTGCTCTTTCATCAGAGTTGCAGATCTCTGCGGGTGTTATTAGATTTTTGTGCAAAATTATGGGAAATCCATGATATGTCAGAATCTCCACAGAAATCGCTTTGCTCGAGTTACTCTATAAACGGAAGTACTTACATACTATCGTTTTCTATTTATTTAAGAATAATTTAATTCATTCAAAGAAGGAAGGACACCATATTCAATTATCTTTATTCAGTTTATGATGAATTCGTTGTAGACCAGATATAATAAATCCGTTGTTTTAATACATTTCAATTTCTAACAAGACTTTCCGCTGCAACTCTATTTAATATTTTGGAAAGCAAAGCAATTCAAAGTAATATTCTTTCAGAATATTTATGGATGAGAATAGACATCAAACACACACCCAAGATTAAATTCTTTGTAGTGTATTTGCAGGTCCCATATACTTTAAAGCAACGTTTGAAACAAATTAATAGATGTTTAGCAAAAGATAAATATGTCCCAAGTTTCGGCGTCTAGGCTGTATTTCTATGCCTGAGAGTATTTTAGGCCAGTATAAGTTATTTTGTAAAACCGTATTTTAACATATTTTCACAAGACAAATATTATGCCATATACATCAGGCCATTACATATAATAGCCAAAATGACATCAGTCTATATTATCACTTCATTTTTGTTTGCTGACTAAATATTTGCATAAATGTTTTGAGATCACCTATAAAGGTTGGCATATATTGCAGTTATTTATGTTTGACCTCTAAGTTTCTTTGTATTGAAAAAAAAGTCAACCAAGCTGAAAATATGTGTACGTATCAGTCAAATCAGTCAAAGCAATGTGGAAAAATATCTGCAAGATGCTATTTTCGGTGCAGCTGTCTAACCTTACGTTTGATCTATCTACGGATGATGCCGAAAGATAAGAACAAATGAATATTTAAACGATTTTCGTTGGTAGAAAATGCATATACTTAGGAAAAATGGTTACGCACCATTGTTTGTTGAGATGACAACTAGTTGAAATAGCTCATTAGACCTGTATTGCACTAAACGTTAGAAATATCGGCAGTATATATTATAGTATGTTTCATTAATTGTAGCCATGAGACTGAGAGATTGTTATAGTACGCTATGCAATCAACATAATACTGTTTACATCACCAATGTTTACTTCGCAGGGGACTCTTTACACATAGATGTTTTATCTTCCCAGACATATAGAATCTATTACTTTAATCCCCAACAGCGCCGTATATTTTTTTTTTAAATTTAAAGATATTTCTTGTTTCTTACTAGGAGTACCTACGCAAGTGTAGGTGATGGGTGTATACGGACATCGTAAAAGTCGTCAGTGGATTGATTTTAGCAATCATTATTTTCTAAGAGTAATTTCAAAGTGTGTTTGATCATGAATGGAAATTTATGCATTTCTGTTCGTAGGGAAATTTAATTGAAATTGATAAAACAAATTTAAATAATTAAATTTTAATCGGCAAATCTGTATAATGCCCAAAGGACCGGCTAAATCGAGGGTGTGATGCTGTATAAGAGAGTTAAGAGAATTAAGAATGAATTCAAACTTTATCTTCCTGAGTTAATTCAGAGACGGAGTTCATATCACTCATTGACAAATATGTACATATGTTCCAACCATATGTTCCAAAAGTGCATGTTTCTCATAAGAGGACGGTATTATCGTGCAAACGCTTATTGAAGATAACAGTGTAATGTAACTGTTTTACAGATATTACGGGCGCCTGTTATTCTGTGTTATGAGCCTAGGGTGTATATTATTTTGTGAGAATGCTATATTCATTTGTATTTCAACTTGAATTTCTCGATATTCCGACCTTTGGCTTCTGATAAAAAATCACAATTACGATGTTTCAATGACTGAGCGACGCGATGTTATAAAGGAGACATGTGTAAAGTGCTCATTTCATACGGTGATATCACGTTGTTTTTATTAGGCGCCAAGAATTGCGTATTTTGGTAAAATGCTTTTTAGGGAGAAACACAGAGGCAATGGTGAGCGCGAATGTACACAATTTTCAAGGTTGATTCACCCTGATAGATTGGCCGTACTATTGGTACATCTGTGTATATTTTTCGATACCTGTCTTTACGATGTGGTATATCAGAGAAGTGTACGACTACAATACGATGCCACTGCCTATAAAATTTAAAACAAATATAATTTGTGTGTCCAGACACTCCGGAACTAGTATATATGAAGTTTTTATCTGCGCGACTATGGCTCAAATGCACTTATAGTATAGCAAGTGTTTAGTGTTAAATTGTGTCCATATAATTTTACATGATATAACACTCTATTGAAATTAAATTACGTATTACAAATGAGTCAATTAGTAGCAATTGTGGTTGTACTTGATGGAGAATACGTGTTTCGTATTTGAGTGTTACCCTTGTATCTTCTCATCCTTCATAGCTTTAGAGTACCGACTGGGTCTGTTGCTTTTGCGTAAATGTCTACATGTATACTACTATGCGGAGTGAATGTCTCAATTGCACATTTTTTAAAATGATTGCAAAATATGTATGTTAATTGTGTATAGACGTGTAACCCAGATATTGAGCACAACTGCTCTCCTTGATATGAATTTAATAATGAAGATCAAAAGAAAAATATGTTTTACTTTATGTTCATAGTGCAGTCAGTATAAGCAAATAAGTAACTAGAACATGACAGAATAATAAATACAGCAAAAGTACGTGAAAAGTGATTGCAATCTCTCTCTCTCTCTCTTTCTCTCTCTCTCTCTTTATATATATTCGCGAAGGGTTATTTCGACGTATGGGTAACTTCGACGGTTTGTGCATTTCCGATTTTAAGTTAATCTCGCGCAGGGTCCGTAGAAGTCACGAGCTATTTATAGACATAATCAGTCGTCTTTAAACATGATTTGTTTCGACAAATATGAAAGTGCGACAGGTAATATAATACATTTTTAAATTACTTTTACCATGTAAACTTAATATTAAGAAAATAAATAAACATATTTTATATTTACAGCTATACTGCAGACGAATGGAAACACAAATACTACGACTATAGAAAATTTATGAATGATAGTATACTGTTCACCGAAATATACGCTTCAAAATTAAAAAGTAAACAAGTATTTTTTTAAAAAAATTTTTATTTAAAAACTTGTGCTGGCTTGTATCCGCTACTTTCCTTCAACTTTCCTCCTTTACTAGAGGCCGTTATCATCAATTTGGTGCTGAAAATCTTAGTGGGGCACACAGGACAGTAACTGGAGACTGCTTACCTGTTCAAAGAGCAGCAACTTTGAATGGTGAACCAATAACAACCCAGGGTGCAGTTGGAAGTTGTAAGGTCTGGGCAGCCCACAGTTTTACACAAGAGCAAAAACAACTTTTCTTAGATAGGTATCTTGAAAAAATTGCAGAGGTAGTGTACGGATATTCACGACAGGAAACCCCAAATCTAGCCTCTGACTATGCCTTTCACCTTGATTTTAGGGACAACAAACATACATAGGATATGATTGGATTTATGGCTTCATGAAAAGTTGGACATATTTAAAGGTGCCAAAACCAATAAAACATAAGGTGGCAAGAGCAAAATCAGTAACAAATACAGGAATTAAAATTTATTGTAATGAACTTAATATCATTCTGAATAAATACAAACTTCAAACTGAAAAGCCGCACACGATATACAATATGGATGAAAAGGACTCACTTCTGAGCATAAGCCTCCCAAAATGATAAGTGGCAAATTTCACAACTCCCAGCAGTTACCTCAAGGAGGAAAAAACGGTAACATTGATAGGCTGTGTAAATGCTGCCGGGTAACAAGTTCCTCCTTTCTTTGTTTTCCCTGAAATGAAGATGATTGACAATCTTTTTTTGTGTGAATCTTCTGGTACTACAGGTACTGTTTCATAGATTGAGAATAACCATCTCACTAAATACTTCCCTCTAAAGGATCAAAATAATCATGTACATGTACTAGTTCTTTATGATGGACACAGGAGTCATGTTTCTATTTCTTTAATTGAATGGGAAAAATCAACAGAACATTATTTTTTTGTATTATCCCCACACTGTAGCCATTTATATAAGCTGTTATGGGACGCTGGAATTGGCTTGGATCTCAGCATGCCATAAACATAGTCGAGAATCTTGGGGAAATATGATAACCAGATATGATGTGTGTAGCATTGCCTGTGAGGTATATACATACTCTAACCCCATCAGATGTTCAGTCAGTATTTAAAAAGTCTGGGGTTTTCCCATTCAACGTAAGTTTCATACAGCCTGCTTCAATAGCACACCATCTACTACCTTTCTTCAAACCAGTGTTGGTCAAGCACAGCCCGCTGATGATGTAGCAGAATCATTTCTTGTAGCCGGTCGGGTTGGTGTCAGATTCTGCAAAAATACTCATAAAGCAAAAGTTAGAATCTCACTAAGCAAGGTGTTGGGTAAACGAGCCTACATGTTCATGAAAAACCTAAACGAAATATACACCCTGAACCCTCTTAAGAACGAATACTCCTTGTAGTATTACCAAGTAAATCTGGCAATAACCAAATTATATAAAAAAAAATCTGTTCCAGAGGACTCAGTGGATTCTGATGAGAGTGATACAGATGATTTATAGAATTGTGTATTATGCAAGGAGTTTTATCCTAAAGATAAATCTCATAAACGATCACCATACCTATCAGTTGTGAAATGGGGAGGTTGCAATAAATGTAATGGCTGGGTAAACTTATCATTTCGCACACAAGTTCATGTATTAAGACGTGGGGGACACATTCCTGTGTCCTTGATGTACTTCTTAATAAACTATGTAAACAATATACTTGTAAATATGTTATAAACAGTTACAAACATGTTTCATTAAGGTAATTTCCAGTTCAAAAGTTCTTTTAATGATGGTTTCCAAGTTAAAACTTACTCTAGAACATTTTTTCTCATCATATGGTATGGATTCACGGAACCTTCGGCGAACAGAAAAGGTGTAGTTATGCTGCTGACCTTGTCCGTCGATAATACCCCACGTGATACGCAACGAGATGTCATTGAGTATCCGCATTTTTTGTGATATGTAAACAAATGAGAACTGACAAACATGCTTGTAAACTGAAGAAAAAAATGTTTGGATTATTTAATTTCCTGGAAATAACGATCGGGTTTATCGTCTTCAACGTCGAAAATATCCTACTCTAGGATATATCAATGTACCAAGTCCGGCTTATATAGAAAAAAACTGTTATGAATTGGATTACAGGCAAACCTTTCTTATGCAGTCAGTCAGGGAAACAAGAGAAAGTGATCGCTTATCAGAGGTGGTTTTAAACGAAGGTAAAAAATATAGAATGCACTATTTTAGCAATATTAAACCTGACCGTTACATGCAGGTTGACAGCTTAATACATAGGTGGTCGCTAGCACAAGTGCAACTGTTTACTTACTTCCTATCCATGAACATATCTACTATGATACTTATACTTAAAAATACAAGTATACAAGTCTCACCGATTATCACCTTGTTTCTCTAGATATTGCAATGTTCACACTAAATCTTATTCTCGTAAAATTATTTAAATTGTTATTTGGAATGAAAGAAACGGAAACGTTTTGATTGTATTTTCATGGAAGTAAATCAAATCACTAACTCCACAAACATAAATTTTTCAATTTACATCAACTATTTGACATCCGCCCCTTTAAGGGGTTGCTGTGATTTGCTCCGGCATCATTCTTTTCGATCGTTTAACACATTTTAAAAGAAAGTCTAAAAAACATGATCTTGTAAAATGTTTCACAAACCTGAGTAGCTTAAAGCCGCCTCACACTTAAACGAATTGCCTGAAATAAGCCTTGCGATGGCCGACGAAAAGCATTTTTAAAAAATCGTTTTCAATGGTAATTGATAGTAAATCATAGTTATCCTTCGTTTTTGGTTTCGTACACCTTCTGAACTAACAGTCGCGATTATACAAATTCGTGCAGAAATTTTGAACATGTTTAAAATTTCCCTACGAATTGAAAAATCGTATATTATCTGATTGAATTCGCATCTTATTTAGTCTTCGGTAATAATTCGTTTATCGTTCGTTTATCGTTCGTATGTTATTGTCACGCATCGTCCCTCATCGCACTCTTCCAAAAAATGGACCGATCTCGAAAGAACCCTAACGAAGCAACACGATGACTAAATATGACTTGCGTATAGAAACGAAGACTTACTATGACAAACGTATATTCGCTTGCCATCGTCTATGCAACTAAGACTAACGTTTACTAAATTTGAATAGCGATGCAGACACGAACGCAAGACGTAAGGAAAACTATAACAAACTATGGATTGCGAATTGATACGAACACGAGCGAGTTGCAAGACGAAATATTTGGTGAATTCTGGGCCTCTCAGACCTGTCACGCATCATATAAGGTCCATCTCTATCATTTTGCTTCAGTCCTGGCCAAAATTTCAACTTGTTGGCATCAAAACTCTTTTAAGATGGAAGATACAGTCCGCCTCAGAGTCCAGTATTTACTGGCAATGGCTCATAATGAAGTTGTACTTCAGCAGCTGAACCTGCACCAATTCATCAGAGGCCGCTTCAGACGGTGACGAGGCTTCAGATGGCGTCGTATCTGGAGAAGGACATGGCTGCACCCTGCCAGAAGAAGTGCCTTTGGCATTTATGACCAGCTGTTGGTTGAGCTCCGAAGAGAAGATCCTTCGACTTTCAAAAAAATCTTCTGCATGCCCCCTGAACTCTATGATGAAATCCTGGAATGGGTCCGAGGAAGATTCTGGAAGCAGCACACCTGGTTCAGGGAGCCGCTGGAAGGAGGTCTCAAGTTGGCAGTTACTCTCCGCCATCTTGTGTCTGGCACCATGTACTCTGACATGCGGTATGGGTTGAGGGTGCCTGAAAACACTCTTCCCTCTGCCTTTCCCCCTTCCTTTGTTTCTTATAGGCATCTTGTAATTTCTCTGGCAGTACTGAAATTTGGACGGAACTGGTCGCCTTTTTATACTCCCCTAGGAGCAGACACACGTTCGAGAACGCCCGATCTTTTCGTTCGCCTTCGTTGCCAATCGCACACCATAGCAAACCATCGCTAATTTTACGTTCGTTTTATCGGGCCATATCAACCCTTCGCTCGTCTTCGGCAACAATTTCCTCAAAGAAGTGAACCGAAAAATCGTGACCCTTCGTAAGTCATATTTATCCTTCGCTAACCGTTCGTTGATCATATTTGACAATAGTTTATAATCGGATGATTTAAAGGCAATTTTATTTGAATTCGTTGAATTCGCGCGTATTTTGTCCATTTTCCCCATTCGTTCCTCTTCGTCCGCCTATATTCGCTTAAGTGTGAGGCGGCTTTTATGCAAGGGACCTACGTATATTATCATCCTGACATGCAAGACAGCAAACAATTACAATCACTCGAGGTGATTAATACCTCGCACCCCATCTTGTCGTCGTGTAATATAAATGTAGGATGTTACGGGACGAGACATGACGAGAAGAAGAATACTGAATTAAAGACACCTCAAGAGTCGAAAGACGTCATACGGTGTCTAAAATGTTAAATTTAAGATAATTCACAAACATATACACAAGTGATTCCTGCACAGTATGAACAAAACACGTTTAATCTGACACGTATGTAAAATCAAAGCTTGTCATATATACCAACGTCTTTAATAAAAGCGATCACGTATCAACAGAAACAGTATTAAACACGACGAGTCATAACGGGATGTGACGAATGTGCTGCTATGTATTCATTTCCCCTCTTCTGTTAAGCGAAGTATAAATTAATTTGGGTGAATGCGAATAATGATATTTTATAATTGTGTTACATTTTTTTGAGGTTTTTATATAGATTAATTTTGGTGAAACAGAAACATTTCAAGACAAATAAAGGTCTCAAGTTTTTTTTGCGAGTAGGCCATCAGCGCTGAAATATGCTTTTTACAGATTGACAGTTGTTTTATATATGCTAGACTCAATTTGTATCATATCCAATATGTGTTACAAGTTTGGTTCATGGTATGAGAATATATGCAAATCTGGTTATGTAATATGAAATTTGGTTTGGGGAATCTAATTTATCTTTTCAAAACAGACAGGTTATGTCATATAGCTTTTTTTCCAAGGAAGACAAACGTGGTGTTCAAACCATATAAAAACAACGAACAACATACATGTATATTGAAAGAAATTTGAAACACACAAACTCAATTGGATTTTCTACTTGAAATATAGAAAATGTATATTTAAGCTAAAAATAATAGAGGCTAGGTCACTCTAATCTGGATTTCGACTGATTATTAAAGTCACGTTCAGTGTTAAAGACATGTGAATAATAAGTCTGAAGTTCTCACTAAATTGGACTATGGCATATGTGACTGATTTTCTGAATTATAAAACGTCACATGTATTAAAATAACTAGATCGTTAGTTCCGTTCGGTTTTGTTCACAATGTACTGTTATCTTTAATGTTTAGAACGCAACCGTTCCTTGTTTTAATGCCAAACTGATACGTTTGTCATGCTCAAGTATTAAGTCATCTAAATCTGCATGTAGAAAACACACATAATGAAATTGCCCCTCTAATTCCTGAACTTTGACGTAAGTTGTGGCATATTCAAGTTACATCAATCAATTACATCAGCTTTTCAAATTACAAACTAATGTCATCTGATGTACCATCACAAATGTTGATATTTTAGTTTCCATATTTTTTTATCAGATAAATAAAGGGTAACCTTATGGCCTAGATTACCGAGGGCATATTTTTATGAATAACCTAATTGTCTCGGGAAATTTGGTAATGTATTAGAATGAGTTCTGTGAATCTTGATATCAAACAAATTGACATACAAAATCCAAATATGGATCTTGACAATGTCTAGAACGTTTTTGTAACCTATATAGTTTGACTCTTGGTATCTAATGTTTATATATGCCTCTATGTTAGTTACATCAAAGAGGGCCTGCTAGATAGATCAAAGAATATCTGGTTAAAGAAGGTCTGCTAGATAGATCAAAGAATGTCTGATTGATAGTAGTACATTAATTCAAACTATTATTGTGTTGTTTAAAATGACAACTGTTAAGGATATTTAAACTGGTTAATTAAGTACAAACAGTCCTTGAAATCAGAATTTGATTTAGAAATTTGAATTTGTCTACATAAAAACTCTAATTACGTATTTACATTTTGTTTGGTATTATAGTGTAGTTTTAATTCTTTGAACGGAAGATATAAAACGCGCCAAGTAACTTTGTGCATGTCTAGAGGAAATACACAGATAAATCGCTATAGATTACACGTGTTATTCCATTCATAAATAGTGCCTTTTTCCACCGCAAATGTATGTAGCTGTTATAAGGATGTTATATAAGGGACTGCATGGAATCAATCTTTTTTCAAGAAGTCATCCTCAAGGAAGGTAACGGGTCGGTTCGATTATTTAAAATTTATTTTCAGCATTTAAACTAATTTGCCAGCTCAGTTCATAACATAACAATTCGGAATCTGTTCGCTAAAGTATGACACGGCGTATCGTTTAACTGATGTAAACTACAACAGACTATTTAGATCTATGTGAACATGTACATGTAGTCTATGATGTGGCCAGAGAAGGACACATGGCATCCACGTGATTTCAATAAATGTTTATTATCAGTTTTGTTAAAATATTTAATCCGTGCTTTGCTCTTGCTCTTTACTTGTTTAATGCTCAAAAGATATATTAGTGAAGCGTTCAGTTTATCATGTTTACAAATAATTCAATATCTAATTGATTTCGTCATGGACTGATCATAGTGTTGCACATTGCTTTGCGGATGCTGCTGCTTAGTGACGTCACTCGGGACCGCGTGCTTGAAAAAAATAAATATTGCTTATATATCTTTATATTAATTTATAAATTTGATCGATATGGCGTTTGTGTTAACATGTAGGGTGATTTGCCGCAAATGTTTTCGGAAAGTGAGCTTAGGTTTTCGGCTTCCGGTATGAAAGGGTTATTGTATTAAATTAAAGCGGATAATATTTTGTTTGTGTTAAAGCTCACCTGAGCACAACGTGCTCAAGGTGAGCTTTTGTGATCGCCTTTTGCCCAACGTCCGTCCGTGCGTCCGGCGTCAACAATTTTCTTCAAACAGCATCTCCTAAACCACTTGGCCAAATTAAATGAAAATTGTCTGGTATGTTCCTTGCATGAAGCTCTACCAAAGTTTTTCAAATGGTTCCGGTCCGTTGCTTATCTGGGTCACAGGAGTTAAAGGTAAATTTTTAATGTGAAATCTATAAATATCTTCTTCTCTGAAACCGCAGGCCGGGTGGTTAGATATTTGGTGTGTGGTATTGTCTTATGGACCATAACTAAGTTTGTTCAAATCATGACCCTGGGGTTGAAATTGGCCCCGCCCCAGGGGTCACTTGATTTTATATGGACTGATATAAGAAAAACTAGAAATAAATCCTATCCTTCTTGTCAGAAACCACAAGGCCTGGAGTTTAGATATTTGGTGTGTAGTATTGTCTTATGGACCATTACTAAGTCTGTCCAAATCATGACCCTGGAGTCGAAATTGACCCTGCCCCAGGGGTCACTTGATTTTACATAGACTTATATAAAGAAAAACTAGAAAAAAAATCTTGTCATAAACCACAATGACTGAAGTTAAGATATTTGGTGAGTACTATGGCCTAGTAGACCTCAACCAATTTTGTTCAAACCATGGCCATCAGGTCAAAATTTGCCCTCGCCCCAGTGTCACTTGATTTAACATAAACTTATCTAGGAAAAAAAATTGAAAAAGGTTCAAAGTGTTTAGCTACAATTTATGCATTAAGTGTAAAATGGAAATTGTAAATGAGATAATACGATAATGCCTTCGCTTTCGCTAATATAATGAGATTTTGTCTCTGTCTTCGAAAAACGATGTTACTTTTTCTACGTTTAGTTTAGGGGAGTAGCACGAAGTTATGATGATAAGATTATATTCCTGAAACTTGTTTTATCCTGATCCCACGCAAGTCAGAAGTAATCTGGTTCGTGATTATCCAAAACGAAAAACCATCTGGAAAATGTTTTTACTGATAAAATATCAATAAAACTAGTTTACCATTATCTAATATAAGCTTATCAAATGGTGACCTTCAGTATTCCAATTACCAAGTTTGTTCAAATCATGACCCTGGGGTCGAAATTGGCCCTGCCGCAGGGGTCACTTGATTTTACATAGACTTATATTAGGAAAAACTAGAAAAATCTTCTTGTCAGAAACCACAAGGCCTGGAGTTAAGATATTTGGTGTTTAACATGGCCTAGTAGACTTCAATTTTGTTCAAACCATGGCTATGAGGTCAAAATTGGCCCAGCCGACTTGTATAGGAAAACCTTCAAAATATCTTCTCAGAATGAAAGCTTGGAGTTAAGATGTTTACTTGTGGACCTCATCCAAATCTGTTCAATTCATGGCCCTGGTGTTAAAACTGAAGACGCCCCATGAGTCACTTGATTTTATAAAGACTTATTAGAGCTATTACCTTCAAAGTTTGGATGGTAAGTTCAGTTTTTGTGTTGAATTTAGATGATCTTGCTGTACTTCTGCCTGGATTAATATGTATTCAGCATGACTCGTAATACAATAATTGGCATTGATGGCAATGTTTCTCAGGTGACCGATTCAGGGCCATCATGGCCCTCTTGTTTTAATTATTTAATTGGTATTGTTCATTAGGTTTGCCTGTCTAAGCTAACGGTATTACAAAGGCATGTAGATTAATCAAGATCTAGAGTAGATAACTTTTCTTACAGGGTTAATTTTAACAATATATATTGTTTAAGTTTTGTTTTGTTTTCGACATATTCTATGCATCCGGCCAACACGGCATGCCACAGAGACAAGCTTCATCACATCAATCCCGGAAGTCGCTGAAAGAAACAGTAGGGCCAAGAGAGATCGAAAACAGACAATATCCCACCAGGAAGAGCCCGATGCGGTGCCGCCAAGCACCTCAACAGTTGGTCTACAGTCAGGTGAGTCTTATGATAGGTACATAAATAAAATTGATACAGGACTGGCAGATGCTTCATCTCGATCAATCTTAACCGCAGACGTACCTAGCATAAAAACTAAAATATGGTCTATCGAATTAGCGGAATTCAATTCGATAGTTAGGAAAGGATCTTAGGACGGGAATAAGCACAAATCTAATTAGTTGGAGGGGAGCTGATAATGTCCCCGAAAGATGATGGACCTAGATTAGCAGAGAGGATCGAACCGTTGTCCGATGCTTTAATTATATATTTGTCCGTGTATTTAGAAAAGCATCTAGGAAAGGCACAAAACCTCTTACAATATTTCCACAGTATCAGACTTGCAGCGCTTAGTTTTCAGGCTGGATAAATTATGACAAGAAATTCCTTCTTCCCTTCATGATTTTGGCAAAGATGTGGATGCTCTGTATACAACCTTTTTATTTCATACACCACTCGATTGAATCGTCTTCTAAACTCTGTTTTGAATTTGACCTGAAAGTTTATTGCGTGGAGGAAAATTGCAAGCATGGTCACTTTTGTCTGTAACTGTCATGTACGTCATCCTCACATATATTGTAACGCAGTTAATGTTGAATCTGGGCAGCTTTTACAGTGTCCATATGAGCTGAAAAAATAGGGTTAACAATTTTTAAGATCGCGTTATCCTGGTATGAGTTTCAGGGCACAGCACTTTTTACATAGAAAGTCGAGCAGTGGTGCAAGATATATGGGCACTAGGCAAAATACCTATTGATGTCATTACACTTGGGGAACATTTTGCAACATACCAAAACAAGCCGGACACAAAATATTTACTCTCAGGTTTCCAAACGGGATTTAAACTTCATTATAATGAGCCAAGGCTTCCAATGGTGTCAAATAATCTACAAGACAAGAAGGGTTGAACTTGCTTGCTAAAATCTACGAATATCGTTCCTTGGGTACAGTCATTGGTTCGGTTTAGTCTCTCCCTGTATCTTACTTTCGCATCAATTATGTTGGGTAATGCCGAAAAGCACGCGTGGTTGCCGTTTAATTACTAATCTGTCTTTTCCAAACGGGTTAAGTGTGAACGATTTCATTGAGTCAGAATTTTACCATGTGCAATACTCAAAGTTTAATAACGCGGTTAATAAATTTCATAGATTTAAAAGGTCTGCTTACATGACAAATGCCGACATTAAGTCGTCTTTCAACCTGTGGTCTAAATGGCCTAATGTGTTTGATTTATTGGATATAGTGACTAGCGAGGGTTACTGGATAGTGTCTAAAAAAGCTTTGTCTAGTAATGTCGATCATTTGTTAGACGACTTTTTCATGGCGATAATTCTATTGTTGATTGTTTTCACTTAATTAATACGTTCGAGGTAGTTTGCTCGGAACTACTAATTCCCCTTAGTCAAGATAAAAAGGTCCGGTCACAAAGCTACCTTTTTTTAGGGCTCTAAATAGATTCAGTCAGCCAAACAATCAGTGTGTCCCTTGAGAAGTGAATAAGCCTCGCGGTGCCCTTTACTTTCTTTGTAAGAACTATGAAAATACCATTGAATCAATTACATTGTACGGTCGTTATACATAATTATATTGCCAAGGCCATTCCAGCAGGGCGCGCCTTTAATCGCATGATGCCATGACCACTTCGCTTTATTAGGATGAACACTGGCTTAGTCGAAGATGCAAAATTTCGGTTACTTTCATTAGATTTATTCAACTGGACGGTTACATTTAATGATTTAAACTGGGTGGATGATTTTTCGCTTTTTCTGCCGATGCTTCTGGTAGTAGAAATTTAGGTTGCGGCTGTTACCTTTAAGGTCAGTGGGCTGTTTGAGCTGGCCAGCAGATTGGGAGGACTCTGTAGTCTCGGACGTCACGTACTTGGAATTGGTGCCTATGATTAGTTTTTTTCCCATATGGTGTAATGATCTTAGAAATAAGATTGAATGATAAACCGACAACTAGAACCGCAAGCGGTATCTTGGTTTTCGCTTTTAACCTAATCAACTTGAACACTTTATTTCAACTCAGCCACAATTTTTAATATGAAACAGAACGCAAAGGTTTTTTGAAGACCTACTCTCATTTGCACAGTTTTTTGGTTTTTTTTTGGAATGTTAGAACATTCAAACTCCTCTAGCGCAAATATTTCCCCATACCCTATCATCACATCACATCACATTCTGTGGTGCTGTCAACAAGGAACAAAATGCTGAAAACCGCATTTCAATTAGACTTTAACGTTTTGAGTTATAGGCAAAAGAGTGATTTTAAGCAAAGCGCCCTCTAGCGGTAAAATGAGAAAAAAAATGATTAAAATTTTACAATTAGGTACCTAGAAATGCAGCAAATAGTTCAAACAAGTATATAAGTCGCACTAATCGAACATTCTTTTTCTTATATATCACAATTTTAAGCATAAAAACTGAATAACAATTATTCCAAAAAAGGATCAAACTTTGGATTGCCGTAAAATGAAAAGATCAAGTCCGATCTTCAAAAACTAAACATTATACGAAAGAACTATTTAGAACTAAAACTTTTGTTCATATACTCTCAATGAAATATTTTTAGATTTGGAGCACTTTGGGGCCGAATAAAAACACAATTATCGTAATATGACCTTGACCTTTTCAATGTTTTTTAACTTTTTAATTGTGAGGCCCTTTCAAACATAACAATACATAACTTGTGAAAATTTCATGAAGAATGAACAGAAAAAAAAGTCAGGAGCGACAAAAAAACATGTTTTTGAAATTTTAATTTTTCCTAAAATTTAGTGATGTTTGACCTTTTTCTAGAGGACAAACCATGCATTTCTTAAATTCGTCACCCCATATATTTTGTGCGTATATGTCTTGCAAATCATTTGCAGCAAACAGAATTCTTCTATCTGATTTCTAACAAAAATGGATAGGTTTTTCGTAGACCTACCCTCATTTGCAGTTTTTTTTTACGAGATTCGAACTTTCAACCTTCCGTTACTAGCTCAAAAAGTTTCAGCCACTCATACCTAGAAACTATCATATTTTATTAGGCTATCAACAAGGAACATAATTCAATTAACCGCATTTGGATCAGGCTTCAACTTTTTGAGTTATAAGCAAAAGAATGATTTCAAGAAAGGCGCCCCCTAGCGGCAAAATGAGATAGAAAATTGATTAAAATTTTACTGTTTGGTACCTAGCAAAGCAGCAAATAGTTCAATCAAGTATACTAGTCGCACAAGTCAAACTTTTTATTCTCGTGTATCAGAATTTGAAGCATAAAACCTGATTTACAATTATTCCAAAAAAGGATCAAAATTTGGACTGCCGTATAATGACTAAATCAAGTCCGATCTTCAAAAACTAAACATCACTGGAAAGAGCTCTTTAAGAACTAAAACTTTTGTTCATATACTCTCATTATCGTAATATGACCTTGACCTTTTCAAATTTATTTTAATTTTTTTATTGTGAGGCCCTTTCAAACATAACAATTCATATTGTGTGAAAATATCATGAAGAATGAACAGAAAATAAAGTCAGGAGCGACAAAAACATGTTTTTGAAATTTTAATTTTTCCTAAAATTTAGTGAAGTTTGACCTTTTCTAGGGGACAAACCACGCATTTCCTAAATTCGCCACCCCATATATTTTGTGCGTATATGTCTTGCAAATCGTATGCAGCAAACAGAATTCTTCTATCTGATTTCTAACAAAAGTGGGAAGGTTTTTCGTAGACCTACCCTCATTATTTCACTTTCTTCCAAGGTTCGAACATTCAACCTCTCCTAGAACAATTTTTTTCCCGTACTCGATGATGAGATTCCCATCGTATTTGATTGGGCTGTCAACAAGGAACATTATGTAAAAAACCGCATCTAAATCAGGTTTCAATTTTTTGAGTTATTAGCAAAACAGTGATTACATGCATTGCGCCCCCTAGTGGCTAAATCAGAAACAATAGTGAAAAGTTTGACCATTTAGGCACATGTTCAGATAAAGATGACTCCATGCCCAAAATGTCATAGCTGTAGCTTTTTTCATCTGGCCGCTAGGCTGGACACAAAAATGGGTGGAATTGGAAAAATAATAAAAATAAAAAACTAGAATCGCAATCAGAATTGCGATATCATCGGTTTTCGCAATTCAATCACATTTTTAAACAATAGAAATTGAAATGTATCATATTTGATTAGGCTTATGACAAGCAACACAACGCAAAAAACCGTAATTGAATCAGACCTCAAATAACAGAGTTATTAGCCTCTAGTGACTTTTACAAAACGCCCCCTAGGGATAATTATATCAAAGGGGAATAACACAAAAAGTGCACAAGGTAGACATATGGTCTGCGCACGCACTTCGCGTCATTGCAAGGAACATACAAATGAAGTTTCAAGTCATTCAAACTTATGGTGACAAAGTTATGCTTTGGACAAGAAATACTGTCAAAGGGGAATAACACAAAAAGTGCACAAGGAAGAGTTATGGTTCATGCGCACACACCGCGTCACTGCAAGGAACATACATATGAAGTTTCAAGTCATTCAAACTTATGGTGACAAAGTTATGCTTTGGACAAGAAATTCTATCAAAGGGAAATAACTCAAAAAGTGCACAAGGTAGAGTTATGGTTCTTGCGCTGCACTTGGCGTCATTGCAAGGAACATACATATGAAGTTTCAAGTCATTCAAACTTATTGTGACAAAGTTATGCTCCGGACAAGAAATTCTATCAAAGGGGAATAACTCAAAAAGTGCACAAGGTAGAGTTATGGTTCTTGCGCACTGCACTCCGTGTCATTGAAAGGAACATACAAAGTAACCCCTATACTATAGTCAGGCTACACAAAAATGATATTAAGCAAAATCTCCAATAGCAGCAAAACGATAAACAAATTTATTTACATATTACATTTTAGTTTTTAGAAATGCAGTAAATTAGGATTTCTGCAGTTTAGTGTGTTCTTGTCTTCACTCTGAAAGGCGAAAGGTGAAATTACAAAACATGCCATATTGTCGTTGTGAAGAAATTAAATATGCCAGGCAAAATAACAAAATTTTAACAGGCGAATGAAAAAAAGTATCGTCTTTGAATGTTTCTTGTTAGCAGTACGAAACCTTTTATGTCAGAACCATTTATCTGTCTTATATTGTATCTTGACCCTAATAGGCGAAAGAATGAAAAGATGCCATATTGTCATTATTTCGCCTTTTGCTTTTTGGGTCAAAGACACAACATATGCCTGGCAAAATAACAAAATTTTAATAGGTGAAGGAAAGAAAAGTTTCATCTTTGAGTGTTTCATGTCCTGGGTTATAAACATCAGACACCACGATATAGCAGATTTCCTGTTGTAGTGTTTTCGACTAACAAAAAAGTTGAAGGAACAAAATGACAACACTTCTGGTTTTGCCATCCGTGGTTATTCTTAATCACTGAAGAATCTGCTGACATAAAGAACATAGAGTAAATAATTATATGAAAATGTAATACTGAAAAAATTAGTATGGAAAAGTTCAATTTATATATGATATAAGCAAGTTCTTATGTAAGACATGCTGGAAACTGCTGACTATATGCACAAAGCAGGAAACTGGTGACCCTATATAGGATGAGAATCTGGAGGGAGAAACTCAAAGCATTCAAAGACGAAACATTTTGTCCTTTCGCCTTTAAAAAATGTATATTTCGCTTGACATGTTTCGTGTTGTCGTGTCCTTGCAAAATAAAGACATTGTGGCATTTTTCGTTATTTCGCCTTTCGGGCGAAATGGCAGAAATCAGCCACCACAGTCCCCTGATCATATATACAAATAGAAACCGGAGGGCGAAACCATAGTGCTATCTTATTATTTCGACTTTTCCTTTTGATGCGCAAAAACACGACAACACGAAATCTGCTACAGTGTCGTGTCTTCGCCTTTCAGGTTTAGGGTGCGAACATAAGAACACGACAACTAAAGGGCGCCAAAATGAAATGGTTTCTACCTGCAAACATGAAACATTCAAAGAGGAAAGTTTTTATTCAATTAGGGTACTTTTTTTTGCTTTGCCTGTTAAAATTTCATTATTTCGCCTGGAATATTTTGTGTTTTCGTGTTTTTGCACCGAAAGGCAAAAGGTAAAATAACGACATAATGGCATGTTTTTGTTATTTCGCCTTTTGCCTTTCGGAATGAAGACACGAACACACGAAATGTCTAAAATAATCCACCATTGAAGAAAGTTCAGTCAAGTATACAAGAAGCACAAGTCGAATACTTTTCTTTATACATCACAATTTGAAGCAAAAGAAAATGTAACCAAAAAAGATCAAATTTTTACCAATATTACATCACCAAATCATGTTTTTTTGATTTGGTGCAATTTGGTGCCCAATAAGAATACAATATTATAAACTTACTTCATATCCGTATCCTATCCTAGATCATGTGTATATAAGGATGTGTGTTACTGGTTGGTCAAATCACCTATAAGCATGTTGTCATTAGTATATATAACATGACAATCATTTTATAGAAGAAACCATGCCATATCTATATAATCTTTCTCCATTGAAACTTTAATACTTTGTAAAAATCCGTAACACAGTTGTTTTGATTTGCTTTCATGAGTCACCCGGTACCACATTTTTTCTACACGAACATGATACTAGCATCAGTTATTGTTTATTACACTATGCTATCTATGTATCAGTGCAGTATTCGATTAATTCTCATGGTACTTCACTGTCTCTCTCCCTGTCTGTTTCTCTCTTTTTTTTTAATCTCACACTTAAATTTAGGTTGATTTAAAAGCTTACTTAGCTGATTACCTGTACATCACATGATGATTTTTTTTGCCTGTAATGCTAATGTTTCCAACCTATGTAAGACTTATGCAATGTTTATAATTAAAATCCCTTAATATTGAAAATTCTATCTTCCAAGGTGCTATATACGCGTGAATCTAGCCTGTAGTTTATCAACTTTGTTGTTATGATTACGTAAAGTGTCCTCGTTTTCAATACAATACTGAATGATTTCAATACAACTGACTTTTTAATTTGAAATCCTATTTTTTAAGTATTTTCTACCTAATCAATTGATTACAGCAGTATTATAACTATGCTGTAGTGGTGTATTGTGATTTATATGTTACATCTATGACAGAGAGAGGGAGAGGGGGGGGGGGGGGGGGGAGAGAGAAAGTAAAACTGACGCTCTAACCACACTCATTGATTTTTTATACGTCTTGTAAAATCATCAGTGGATGGTTGTTTTGTCTGTCTCCCAATAATGAGTGATCATTTAGCTTTCTCCTTTAAATGACGCGTAAAGAAGTCAATGCACGAAAACCAAGTTAACCGAATAAACTGGCAGCGTTAGTATCGTGCATGGATCGTATCGTGTATATGAACCAAACGTGTAACGTGCGCGCACCGTGTACCGTGCGTTCCGTGTCCGTGTAACGTGCGTTCCGTGTGCCGACTTGCACACAAGCCGCACTGTATATACACATAATAAAGTTATTATATATGAAATTCATAAAATTCGTAAATGATTGTTATGATGCAGATATTTTCTAAGGCTGAGATGTATTCAGAAATCAAGTAACCTTACAATCATATATACACTTTTAAAAACTTGTGTAGAAAGGTATATGCAAAGGTACACATTACTTATTGTTTGCAAAACTGACTCTTAACATAAAAACATTAATGTTGAGATTTTCATAGCTATATTTTTCATTATGCCCAATTAAATCTATGTGAGAGAGAGAGACAGACAGACAGATAGAGAGGTAAGGATGAGAGCAGAAACTTATAGTGATTTATTCGCTTCAATAACAGTGTACTGCATTGGTGGCTAAGATAAGTCAGTCTGCTTTTAAACATAGCTACCAATCTCCAAAGGCTGACCTACATAATTGATCAGCGGTACTCATTCTACTTGAGATAAGACAGTCTGCCTCTTTAGCTTGCATATACAGGTAATCCTCGTCAGGATAAGAAGCTTTTTTTTTCTCCAGAAACCATTAACTTTGTCATGTCATAGATACTACATTTCACAACCGATTTTGATCAAGATTATTTTACTTGAATTATAAGATTTTAAACTTCAGGATAATCGCACAAAAAAATAACTAAATTCAAACTTTGAAAACAAATTTACAATTTTTCCAAAGAGGATAAACTTTGAACTGCCATAAAATGACCAAATCAAGCCCGATCTTCAAAAACTAAACATCATTTGAAAGGTCTCTTCAAGACCTAAATCTTATCCGCACATGATAACAATGAAATATTTTAAGTTTTTGAGCTATTTGAGGCCGTTTAAAAATCCAATAATCATGATATGACCTTGACCTTTGCAATATTTTTTAATTTTTTTTTCTCTGGAACATTCAGGACATTAAACTACATAAAGTGTGAAAATTTCATGGAAAAGGAACAAAAAATAAAATCAGGAGCAACACAAATGTGTTCAAGAAATGTTAATTTGTCCCAAAATTTAGTAAAGTTTGACCGTTTCTAGAAGACAAACAATGCATTTTTCAAAATCGCCAACCCATAATTTTGTGCGTATATGTCTTGCAAATCATATGCAACAAAAAGAACTCTTCTATCTCATCTCTGAAAAAACTGGATAGGTTTTTCGTAGACCTACCCTCATTTTCACCATTTTTTGTAAGGTTTGAACTTTCAACCTTCCGTAGCTCAAAAGATTTATGTACGCCAATCATTGAAATCTATCATATTTTATTAGGCTATCATCAGTGAACATAATGCAAAAAACCGCATTTGAATCGGACCCCAAATAACAGAGTTACTCCTCTTTTTATGATTTTATACAAAGCGCCCCCTAGCGGAAAAACAAAGACAAAAATGAAAATTTTCTCAACGTAAGGATTAAGTTCATATAAGTAGAAAAAACTGGTAGAAATTTCATAATTGTGCCTTTTTCCTATCATGGCGATATGCCGTTCACAAAAACCGGCGGAAAAATAATAAAAAAACTAGAATCGCAATCGCGATATCATCGGTTTTCGCAACAGCAATTAAATTCAGTTCACGAGTCGCATGATTCGAAAAACATTTCTTCGTTCAATTGCTTGTTGATACTGTTAACAGTGATCTTTCAAACGTTTCTGTTGCAATGTTTAAGAAGACTTTTTACCCAAGAGAGTATTGTTGAGTATTACCTGTCAGTTATGAAATCGCGATATCATCAGTTTTCATGAAAGCAATTCCATGTATTGGTATATGACCTTGACCTTTGCATATTATGCTTGAATTTTTTTCTATGATTTTATTTGTTTTATAAAAATGCATAAACAGTGAAATAATGATGAAGATTGAACAAAAATTAAAATCAGGAGCAGCAAAAAATAGGGAACATATGGATATACAATTGTTTGATAAAAGGATCAAACTTTGGACTGTGGTAATTTGATCAAATGAAGTCCGATCTTCAAAAACTAAACACCAATGGAAAGATCTCTTCACAGACTAAAACTTTTGTTCATATACTTTCTATAAAATATTTTTAGATTTGGAGCTATTTTATGCCGATAAAAAAAATACTAATTGGTATATGACCTTGACCTTTCCATATAATGCTTTTTTTTTCTATGAATTTATTTGTTTTATAAAAATGCATAAACAGTGAAAAAATGATGAAGATTGAACAAAAAATAAAGTCAGGTGCAGTAAAAAAGATGAAACATATGGATATACAATTGTTTGATAAGAGGATCAAACTTTGGACTGTGGTCATTTGATCAAATGAAGTCCGATCTTCAAAAACTAAACATGAATGGAAAAATCTCTTCACAGACTAAAACCTTTGTTCACATACTTTCTATAAAATATTTTTTGATTTGGAGCTATTTTATGCCGATAAAAAATTTTTAATTGGTATATGACCTTGACCTTTGCATATTATGCTTGTTTTTTTTCTACGATTTTATTTGCTTTATAAAAATGCATAAACAGTGAAATAATGATGAAGATTGAACAAAAAATAAAGTCAGGAGCAGCAAAAAAGTGGAAACATATGGATATACAATTGTTTGATAAGAGGATCAAACTTCGGACGGTGGACATTTGATCAAATGAAGTCCGATCTTCAAAAACTAAACACCAATGAAAAGATCTCTTCACAAACTAAAACTTTTGTTCATATACTTTCTATAAAATATTTTTAGATTTGAAGCTATTTTGTGCCGATAAAAAATAACAATAATTGGTATTATGACCTTGACCTTTGCATATTTTCATCATTATTTACTATGAGTTTATTTGTATCATAAAAATGCATAAACAGTGAAAAAATGATGAAGATTGAACAAAAAATAAAGTCAGGAGATGCAAAAAAGAGGAAACATACGGATTTACAATTGTTTGATAAAAGGATCAAACTTTGGACTGTGGTAATTTGATCAAATGAAGTCCGATCTTCAAAAACTAAACACCAATGAAAAGATCTCTTCACAGACTAAAACTATTTTTCATATACTTTCTATAAAATATTTTTAGATTTGAAGCTATTTTGTGCCGATAAAAAATAACAATAATCGGTATTATGACCTTGACCTTTGCATATTTTCATCATTATTTACTATGAGTTTATTTGTATTATAAAAATGCATAAACAGTGAAACAATGATGAAGATTGAACAAAAAAGAAGGTCAGGAGCTGCAAAAAGGAGGAAACATACGGATTTACAATTGTTTGATAAAGGGATCAAACTTTGGACTGCCGTAAAATGACCAAATCAAGTCCGATCTTCAAAAACTAAACATCACTGGAAAGAGCTCTTGAATAACTAAAACTTTTGTTCATATACTCTCAAAGAAATATTTTTAGTTTTTGAGCTATTTGGGGCCGAATAAAAACACAAGAATCGTAACATGACCTTGACCTTTTCAATTATTTTTAAAATTTTTAATTGTGATCCCCTTTCAGACATTACAATACATAACTTGTGAAAATATCATGAAGAATTAACAAAAAATAAAGTCAGAAGCGATAAAAAACATGTTTTTGAAACTTTAACTTTTTCTAAAATTTAGTGAAGTTTGACCATTTGCAGAGGACAAACCATACATTTCTTAAATTCGCCACCCCATATATTTTGTGCGTATATGTCTTGCAAATCATTTGCAGCAAACAGAATTCTTCTATCTGATCTCTAAGAAAAATGGATAGGTTTTTCGTAGACCTACCCTCATTTGCACAGTTTTTTGCGAGGTTCGAACTTTCAACCTTCTGTAGCTCAAATACTTTCAGCGACACGTACCCTCGAAATCTATCATATTTTATTTGGCTATCAACAAGGAACAGAATGCAAAAAATCGCATTTGAATCGGACCTCAAATAAGTGAGTTATTAGCCATTAATAAATTTCATACAAAACGCCCCCTGGCGGGAAAAGTAAGACATAAATGAAAATTTTCTCAACGTTAGGATCAAGTTCAAATACGTGGTAATAACTGATTAAAATTTCAAACATGTGACTTTTTTCTATCATGGTGATATGCCGTTCACAAAAAAAGGTTAGAAAAATAATAAAAAACTAGAATCGCAATCGCGATATCATCGGTTTTCGCAAAAGCAATTCCATTAAGTTCACGAGTCGCATGATTCGAAAAACATTTCTTCGTTCAATGGCTTGTTTATAATGTTAACAGCGATCTTTCAAACACTTTTGTCGCAATGTTTAAGAAGACTTTTTACCCAAAAGAAGATTTTTGAGTATTACCTATCAGTTATGTAGTCGCGATATCATCGGTTTTCATGAAAGCAATTCCATTCAGTTCACGAGTCGCATGATTCGAAAAACATTTCTTCGTTCAATTGCTTGTTGATACTGTTAACAGTGATCTTTGAAACGTTTATGTAGCAATGTTTAAGCAGACTTTTTACCCAAGAGAGTATTGTTGAGTATTACCTGTCAGTTATGAAATCGCGATATCATCAGTTTTCATGAAAGCAATTCCATTCAGTTCATGAGTCGCATGATTCGAAAAACATATTTCTTCGTTCAATGGCTTGTTGAATACTGTTAACAGTGATCATTCAAACATTTTTGTCGCAATGTATAATCAGACTTTTTACCAAGAAGAATACTTTTGAGTATTACCTGTCTGTTGTGTAGTTGTAAACTTGAAAACATTTTTTACGGACTTCGGGTACTGCAATGTTATATGTGTGTTTTGCTTTATGATGGAGACAAATGACAATTGTATTCGATAAACAACAATTGCAAACGACAAACAACAGTATAAAATGACACACGACAATGCAATATGCCAGTCAACACTATTACGAACAACTGTTGCATTGAATTACTATCATTTTTATGAAATATCGCATTATCTTTTTTGTGTCATTTCAAATTGATGTCACCGAAGAACAGAATGCAAAAGAAATCGTATAAAAATCAGACTTCATTTTTTTTTAAATTATTAATAGTGATTTCAAGCTAATCGCCCCAAGCGGCAAAATGAGAACCAAAACTGATTAAAATTTTACTATTAGGTACCTAGCAATGCAGCAAATGGTTCAATCAAGTATACAAGTCGCACTAGTCAAACATTCTATCCCTTATATATCACAATTTGAAGCATAAAAACTGATTTACAATTATTCTAAAGAGGATCAAACCTTGGACTGCCGTAAAATGACCAAATCAAGTCCGATCTTCAAAAACTAAACACAAATGGAAAGGGCTATTCAAGAAATAAAACTTTTGTTCATATACTTTCAATGAAATATTTTTTGTTTTGGAGCTATTTGGAGCCGAAAAAAAACATAATAATAATTGGTATATGACCTTGACCTTTGCATATTATGCTTGATTTTTTTCTATGATTTTATTTGTTTTATAAAAATGCATAAACAGTGAAATAATGATGAAGATTGAACAAAAAATAAAGTCAGGAGCAGCGAAAAAGGGGAAACATATGGATATACAATTGTTTGATAAGAGGATCAAACTTTGGACTGTGGTCATTTGATCAAATGAAGTCCGATCTTCAAAAACTAAACACCAATGGAAAGACCTCTTCACAGACTAAAACTTTTGTTCATATACTTTCTATAAAATATTTTTAGATTTGGAGCTATTTTATGCCGATATAACTAATAATTATTGGTATATGACCATGACCTTTGCATATTATGCTTGAATGTTTTTCTATGATTTTATTTGATTGATAAAAATGCATAAACAGTGAAATAATGATGAAGATTGAACAAAAATTAAAGTCAGGAGCTGCAAATAACCGTAAAAGTCATGCTTTGAAAATGTTGATTTTTCGAAAATATTGGTTAAGTTTGACCGCATACTGTGGACAAACCATACATTTCTCAAAATCGCCACACCATATATTTTGTGCGTATATGTCTTGCAAATCATATGCCACGAGCAAAATTGTCCTATCTCATCTCTGAAAAAAATGGGGACTTTTTTCGTAGACCTACCTTTATTTCATCGTTTTTTTCGAGATTTGAACTTTCAACCTCCTGTAGCACGAAAGTTTTATATACGCAAATAATTGAAACGTATCATATTTTATTAAGTTTCTGACAAGGAACACAATGCAAAAAACCGCATTTGAATCGGACCTCAAATAACAGAGTAATTAGCCCTTAGTCATTTTTAAAAAACGCCACCTAGCGGCAAAACTAAGACAAAAATGAAAATTTTCTCAACGTTAGGATCAAATTCAGATCTTAGGACAAAAGTGGTAAAAAAATCAGAAATGTGAATTTTTTCTATCATGGTGATATGCCGTTCACAAAAAAAGGTTAGAAAAATAATAATAAAAACTAGAATCGCAATTAGAATTGCGACATCATCGGTTTTCGCAATTCAATCTCATTCTTTTCAAACATTGCAGTTCACGAATTGTATTACAAAAGCAAATGAATTTCTATGCGTGTGTTGATACTTAAGAGTACAAAACTGCTGCTTTTATGTAAAAAGGTGCATAATCTGTGATTTATTCAAAGATATAAGCTTTAATCGGACTTCGGTACAAAATTTGTCACAAAGTTTGAAGATGATTGCAAAAGAAATGTTTATCATATACCCACACAAGTCTGCAAAGTCTATGCAAGGTTCGAACATTCAACCTTCTATAGCCAGTAGAAAAAATCAGGTTTTGAACCTTAGATTTATCAAATTTATCAGGCTTTCAACAAGAATATCAACTTTCTTAGTTACAACAACAAGAGTGGTCAGAAGACAACATAGCTTGCCGTAACAGCACTTTTTGTATATGATTTAAGTTTTTGAAAAGTAGGTCAAACTCCAAGGTCAAGGTCACAAGCCAAAAGTCATAGTTCCAAATGATAGATCTTGAATTGGGCTGTCTACATGTAAAATATCTAAGCTCTATCTCTTAGAATATAAAAGATATAAGCCAGGTTAAAGGTTTGTTCACGGACGACAACGACGAAAATGACGCGAGGGGTTTGACATTAGATCTCCGGACTTTCTTCTCAGATATCAAGCAAAGTGCCCCTTTGCGGAATATGATAAACAAAATTTATTTACATATTGCAAATTAGGTCTTAGAAATGCAGTAAATTAAGATGGCTGATATCTGCCATTTTTTATTTTCGTGTACTAGCCCTTAAAGGTGAAAGGGGAAATAACGCAACCATGTGTCTTTATGTCTTGGCCAAAAAATGCGAATGAAAGAAAACGTGCCATATTAATGTTATTTCGACTTTGGACAAAGACACGAAATCACGAAATATGCCACCTGAAATAAACTTTTGAGGTAACATACTGATTTAAGATTTTTTGATAAAGGATCAATATTTGGACTGATGTAATTTGATCTAATGAAGTCCGATCTTCAAAAACTAAACACCAATGGAAAGATCTCTTCACAAACTAAAACTTTTGTTCATATACTTTCTATAAAATATTTTTGCTATTTTATGCCGATAAAAATAACAATTATCGGTTTTGACCTTGACCTTTGCATATTTTCATCGTTATTTACTATGAGTTTATTTGTATTATTTAAATGCATAAACAGTAAAAAAATGAAAAGAGTGAAAAAAAAAAGTCAGTGCTGCAAAAAAGAGGAAACATTCGGATTTACAATCGTTTGAACAAAGGATCAAACTTTGGACTGTGGTCATTTGATCAAATGAAGTCCGATCTTCAAAAACTAAACACCAATGGAAAGATCTCTTCACAGACTAAAACTTATGTCCATATACTTTCTATAAATTATTTTTAGATTTGGAGCTATTTTATGCCGATCAAAATAATAATAATTGGTATATGACCTTGACCTTTGCATATTATGCTTGATTTTTTTCTATGATTTTATTTCTTTTATACAAATGCATAAACAGTGAAATAATGATAAAGATTGAACAAAAAATAAAGTCAGGAGCAGCAAAAAAGAGGAAACATATGGATATACAATTGTTTGATAAGAGGATCAAACTTTGGACTGTGGTCATTTGATCAAATGAAGTCAAATCTTCAAAAACTAAACACCAATGGAAAGATCTCTTCATAGACTAAAACTTTTGTTCATATACTTTCTATAAAATATTTTTAGATTTGGAGCTATTTTATGCCGATAATAATAATAATAATTGGTATATGACCTTGACCTTTGCATATTATGCTTGATTTTTTTCTATGATTTTATTTGTTTTATACAAATGCATAAACAGTGAAATAATGATAAAGATTGAACAAAAAATAAAGTCAGGAGCAGCAAAAAAGAGGAAACATATGGATATACAATTGTTTGATAAGAGGATCAAACTTTGGACTGTGGTCATTTGATCAAATGAAGTCCGATCTTCAAAAACTAAACACCAATGGAAAGATCTCATTACATTCTAAAACTTTTGTTCATATACTTTCTATAAAATATTTTTAGATTTGGAGCTTTTTTATGCCGATATAAATAATAATAATTGGTATATGACCTTGACCTTTGCATATTATGGGTGATTTTTTTCTATGATTTTATTTGCTTTATGAAAATGCATTAACAGTGAAAAAAAGATGAAGATTGAATAAAAAATAAAGTCAAGAACTGCAAATAACCGTAAAAGTCATGCTTTTAAAATGTTGATTTTTCGAAAATATTGGTTATGTTTGACCGCTTACTGTGGACAAACCATGCATTTCTCAAAATCGCCACACCATATATTTTGTGCGTGTATGTCTTGCAAATCATATGCAATAAACAATATTCTCCTATCTCATCTCTGAATAAAATGGGTAGGTTTTTCGTAGATCTACCTTTATTTCATCGTTTTTTCGAGATTCGAACTTTCAATCTCCTGTATCACGAAAGTTTAATATACGCAAATAATTGAAACGTATCCTATTTTATTAAGTTTCTGACAATGAACACAATGCAAAAAACCACATTTGAATCGGACCTCAAATAACAGAGTTACTAGCCCTTAGTCGTTTTTACAAAACGCCACCTAGCGGCAAAACTAAGAGAAAAATGAAAATTTTCTCAACGTTAGGATCAAATGCAGATCATAGGACAAAACTGGTAAAAAAATCAGAAATGTGACTTTTTTCTATCAGGGTGATATGCCGTTCACAAAAAAAGGTTAGAAAAATAATAATAAAAAAAATAAAACAGAAGAAGAACAATAGGTTTTCGCTCAGCGATGCGAAAACCTAACTAGAATCGCAATCGCGATATCATCGGTTTTCGCAAAAGCAATTCCATTCAGTTCACGAGTCGCATGATTCGAAAAATATTTCTTCGTTCAATGGCTTGTTTATAATGTTAACAGCGATCTTTCAAACACTTTGTCGCAATGTTTAAGAAGACTTTTTACCCAAAAGAAGATTTTTGAGTATTACCTGTCAGTTATGTAGTCGCGATATCATCGGTTTTCATGAAAGCAATTCCATTCAGTTCACGAGTCGCATGATTCGAAAAACATTTCTTCATTCAATTGCTTGTTGATACTGTTAACAGTGATCTTTCAAACGTTTCTGTCGCAATGTTTAAGCAGACTTTTTACCCAAGAGAGTCTTGTTGAGTATTACCTGTCAGTTATGAAATCGCGATATCATCAGTTTTCATGAAAGCAATTCCATTCAGTTCATGAGTCGCATGATTCGAAAAACATATTTCTTCGTTCAATGGCTTGTTGAATACTGTAAACAGTGATCTTTCAAACATTTTTGTCGCAATGTATAATCAGACTTTTTACCAAGAAGAATACTTTTGAGTATTACCTGTCTGTTATGTAGTCGTAAACTTGAAAACTTTTTTTACGGACTTCGGGTACTGCAATGTTATATGTGTGTTTTGCTTTATGATGGAGACAAATCACAATTGTATTCGATAAACAACAATTGCAAACGACAAACAACCGTATAAAATGACACACGACAATGCAATATGCCACTCAACACTATTACGAACAACTGTTGCATTGAATTACTATCATTTTCATGAAATATCGCATTATCTTTTTTGTGTCATTTCAAATTGATGTCACCGAAGAACAGAATGCAAAAAAAATCGCATAAAATCAGACTTCATTTTTTTTTTTAATTATTAATAGTGATTTCAAGCTAATCGCCCCCACGCGGCAAAATGAGAACCAAAACTGATTAAAATTTTACTATTAGGTACCTAGCAATGCAGCAAATGGTTCAATCAAGTATACAAGTCGCACTAGTCAAACATTCTATTCCTTATATATCACAATTTGAAGCATAAAAACTGATTTACAATTGTTCTAAAGAGATCAAAACTTGGACTGCCGTAAAATGACCAAATCAAGTCCGATCTTCAAAAACTTAACATCACTGGAAAGGGCTCTTTAAGAAATAAAACGTTTGTTAATATACTTTCAATGAAATATTTTTTGTTTTGGAGCTATTTGGAGCCAAATAAAAACACAATAATCGTAATATGCCCTTGAACTTTGCAATTTCTTTTTACCGTTTTAATTGTGAGGTCATTTCAGACATAACAATGCATAACTTGTGAAAATATCATGAAGAATGAACAAAAAATAAAGTCAGGAGCGACAAAAACATGTTTCAAAATTTTTAATTTTTCCTAAAATTTAGTGAAGTTTGTCCGTTTCTAGAGGACAAACCATGCATTATTTAAATTCGCCACCCCATATATTTTGTGCGTTTATGTCTTGCAAATCATTTGCAGCAAACAGAATTCTTCTATCTGATCTCTAACAAAAATGGATAGGTTTTTCGTAGACCTACCCTCATCTGCACAGTTTTTTGCGAGGTTCAAACTTTCAACCTTCCGTTAGTAGCTCAAAAAGTTTTAGCCACTCATCCACTCATACCTAGAAACTATCATACTTTATTAGGCTATCAACAAGGAACACAATGCAACAAACCGCATATGGATCAGACTTCAACATTTTGAATTATAAGTAGAAAAGTGCTTTCATGCTATGCGCCCCTAGCGGCAAAATGAGAAACAAAATTGATTAAAATTTTACCATTAGGTACCTAGCAATGCGGCAAATAGTTCAATTAAGTATACAAATCGCACTAGTCGAACATTCTATTTCTTATACATCACATTTTGAAGCATAAAAACTGATTTACAATTATTCCAAAAAGGATCAAACTTTGGACTGCCGTAAAATGACCAAATCAAGTCCGATCTTCAAAATCTAAACATCATTAGAAAGAACTTTTCTAAAACTAAATCTTTTGTTCATATATTGTTTATGAATTGTTTTTTGATTTTGAGCTATTTCAAGCCGAATTGATATACAATTTTCCTAATATGACCTTGACCTTTACAATACAATTTTAAATTTTTTATAATATAAAACTTAAAGACATAGTTATACATTACATGTGAAAATTTCATGAAGATTGAACAAAAAATAAAGTCAGGAGCTTCAATGATTTTAAAGTCATGCTTTTAAAATGATGATTTTTCGAAAATATTGGTTATGTTTGACCACGTACTTGGACAAACCATGCATTCTCAAAATCGCCACACTATATATTTTGGGGGTATATGTCTTGCGAATCATATGCAACAAACAAAATTCTCCTATCTCATTCCTGAAAGACGTGGTAAATTTTTCGCAGACCTACCCTCATTTCACCGTTTTTTTCGAGATTTTGAACATTCAACCTCCTGTAGCACGAAAAGTTATATATACGCAACTTTTTGAAAAATATCATATTTATTAAGTAACTGACAAGGAACGCAATGCAAAAAACCGCATTTCAATCGGACTTCAAATAACAGAGTTATTAGCCCTTAGTCACTTTTACAAAACGCCCCCTAGCGGCAAAATTAAGACAAAAAATGAAAATTTTCTCGACGTTAGATCAAATTCAGATCCTATGACAAAACTGGTAAAAAAATCAGAACTGTGACTGTTTCTATCTTGTTGATATGCCGTTCACAAAAAAAAAGACGGAAAAATAATAATAAAAAAAAAAAAAAAAAAAAAAATAAAACAAAGAAGAACAATAGGTTTTCGCAAGCGATGCGAAAACCTAATAAAAATAAAAAAAAAAAATTTAAAAAAGAAGAAGAACAATAGGTTTTTCGCAAGCGATGCGAAAACCTAAAAAAAAAAAAAAAAAAAAAAACAGAAGAAGAACAATAGGTTTTCGCACTGCGAGGTGCGAAACCCAAAAAAAATAAAACAGAAGAAGAACAATAGGTTTTCGCCCAGCGATGCGAAAACCTAAAAAGAAACAGAAGAAGAACAATAGGTTTTCGCACTGCGATGCGAAAACCTAATAATAGGTTTTCGCACAACTGCGAAGTGCGAAAACCTATTGTTCTCTTGTGTTTATTTGTCATTTTTTTTTTTTTAGGTTTTCGCACAACTGCGAAGTGCGAAAACCTATTGTTCTCGTTGTGTTTATTTGTCATTTTTTAGGTTTTCGCACAACTGCGAAGTGCGTAAACCTATTGTTCTCGTTGTGTTTTTTGTCATTTTTTTTTTTTTTTCTT
>CM037779.1:71771998-71821998 GCA_021229015.1 Solen grandis | reverse complement strand
CACATGTATATCAAAACAATGACAATAGCCAAATCTAATCCACTGTCATAAATACAATGTATATAGCAGTCAGCTGTATCAGAAGTGGGTTAATTTATACAGACTGTCCGTTACAAATTTCAGACTGTGGAATACCAGAGTCACCAGTTGGTGGTGACTACATTCTCCAGTATGACACAACCTATCTTCAACATTGGTACATGAGTTGCAACACAGGGTACAACAAAACTGGATACATCCACGGTATAATGTGCCAGGCCAATGGTACATGGACAAATATGGGATGCATGGCATATGGTATGTCAAGGCTATTTTACCCCAGATTCTCAATGGCTACTGAATATCAAAAATGAAATACATGTACACACTTGTTTACCTACAATCTGTTATATCATGGTACTCTTGGTTTGGCGCTGTCCCCTACCCAACGGGACACAGAGGCGTGATAACCAGTTCCAAAAATAGCATGTCACACTGTGAGCGGCTCATTGATGGAACTAATTAAAAATGTAGCATACATGTAAACTAAAGATAATGATATGTTCAGCTTGGTACTGGTAAAATTAAGAAAGTTACCCATAAGCATTGCTAGATTCTATGGCAAAATATTTCTTATCAATTCAATCTAATTCTTCAGCATATCTTCATCTATAAGAATACAATTAATAGCAGAAGTATTATAACTACTTATCTTGTTTCTGATATCTGAGTGCAAAAATTGTACATTGTACTATCATGTTAAACAATTGTATATATGTTAAACAATTGTATATTGTACTATCATATTAAACAATTGTATATTGTACTATCACATTAAACAATTGTATATTGTACTATCACATTAAACAATTGTATATTGTACTATCATATTAAACAGTTGTATATTGTACTATCATATTAAACAATTGTATATTGTACTGTCACATTAAACAATTGTATATTGTATTTTAAATGTTGCTAAATAACATTTCATATACTGTAAAATTTACCGGTTTTCAGTAAAATACTTTAATTTCATTATATTTTCCCAGATTGTGGGGATCTGCCAGATATTACAAATGGTAGATCAATTTATGATGGAACAACATATGGTAAAGTTGCAACATACGAATGTGACACTGGCTACTACCCAAGTTCTGATGATACCGCTAGGACATGTGGCCCTACAGGAATTTGGGACGGCAATGAACCAAACTGCACAATACATGGTAAACTTTATAATTATTTGTTATTAAGTTTTAAACCACTGTTATATGTCATATTACACCTTCACAGTCTTGCTGTAAGTTGATTTTTTTTCTGTTAGACAGGAGTTAGTCATCTTGGTAGCTAAGGAAGTTTTATATGTTCCATCATATATTTGCAACAATGAACCACTGCATTCTTATGAGTTTCGAGTTTAAACTTATTTATTTTACACTGATTGGGAAACAAGTTCTTACAACTAATACTAATCCTTTTCAACAGTTCCTGGGTTGGACCAGTACTTGGCACCAGGGAATGTCATAAAAAATACTTGCCCCAAAAGGGGGTTCAAACCAACAACCTTCGGATATGTTACCACTGGACCATGGCGCCCTTTTGAGTTTTTTTTTAACAAACATGATATTAATTATTACAGACTGTGGTGATGTCCCTGAAATAGAAAATGGTACCATCAGATTAAATAATGATGGGCTGACCACATTTAACGCAAAAGCTTATGTTACCTGCGACCTTGGATTCCAACCAACAAAAGCTGCTATTGCATGTCTTCCAAGTGGCATTTGGAGTGACACCTCATGTATAATGACTGAAGATGGTAAGTCTATAATACTAGTATAAAGTTACCTGATGTTACATTGCAGTATCTTAATCAAGGGAGACAAATTACCCATAGTATACCATACAAACATTTATGCAAAACTGTACTGTTTTCTATCATCTCATACATAATAAATTTACATATACATGTATTTCAACCAGATGACCAAGGGCAACATTTCAAGCCCTTATTCATTCATACACATATGAGATATGGACAAGACACTGAAGTCTACACACTGTAATCACTATGACCTTTCTAAGTACAACCTTGACCTTGGAGCAAGTCCAAAATCTTGTACAAGACACTTCATCTCAGGCAAACCTTACTGCCAAGTTATTTGAGAATCCTTTGACCTATGTCTATGTTACAGCCTGCACAAAGACATCCAGCATGATGACCTTTCACCTCTAAGTGACATGAAGACCAAGCTCAGAGATACCTATGTAATTAATATCAAAGTGTTTTTTTTGTGTTTTTTTTTTCTCTTTGCAGAAAAAGCATCATCATCTGAAAACCTTGTTGCAATAGTGGTTGGTGCCGTTGGTGGTGTTATTATCATCCTGCTTCTTGTTCTTCTGTTTTGTTGGATCCACAAAAGGAGGGGTAAGCCAGGTAACGGCCTTTTAGCAGATTAAGTATATATACATTACAAAACTTGTAAACTTGTAAAATCATTTTTCAAAATTATATTCCCAATCAATATTGAAAATATGTTCTGGCTAAATCTGTTGTCTGTTTAAATAGTTTTGATACATAATTAACCAAGTGAAATCAATTTTCATGGACAGCTAGTGAAAACCAAAATTAAGTTATTCTAAACCTGACACAAGATATCCATAACACTTTAGTTTGAGTACCGGTACCTAGGAGTTTTGTCTAATACTGGGAATATTTTCATATATATTTTGGTAAGCACCTGAAAGGTGTGACTTCCAAACAATGGCGGAATATTTCATCATCCCAACCAACAAGGGTTATTGGTACGATCTGTTTGTTATACGGACCAGTACAATCAGCCTCTTGCTTATGGAAAGGAATAAGACTGCATAGAAGCTTCTGCTATTTTAATTAGAGTGAATATTTTGAACTATTTGTAATAATTTATAATGAGGTCATTTGGTTTGTTCAGAAAGTTATGATATCATAGAATGTGAGCTGTCTGGGACAGTGGGTGACAAATAAGATGTCTAGCACCTCTAAAACTGAAGAAAAACAAGCCTGATATAAAAAAATTTCAAAATCCCTTTAACCATTTACCTCATGAATATTCATGTACTAATTTTTTTTTTTTTTTTTTTTTTTTTTTTTTTTTTAACCACTTTATTTTCCTCGTCATAGATAGAAGCAAAAGGGTCGAGGCCATCCCCGTTGCTCCGTACAATATAACTGCATATAACTATGTTCATATAAACATACATGTAAATTACATCATACCTAATGCAATATTTATTTTTTAACTTTGAATCAATTATTAACAAAGTGGTAGTTTAAATTATATAATAGAAGTAATACAAACATAAGATAAAGAAGAAGACGAAAAAAAACAAAAAAACAAACAAACAAAGAAAAAAAAAAAAAAACAAGTTGCCTTTCCTACATAGAATTATAAAGCAATAAAAATCTATATTGGTATACTTATTTAAGTCCATACAACATAAGTAAAGTAAAGCATCCGTACCTTATTATGTCCGTGTTGAAAAAACTGTTTAAGATTTAAACATTATCTAAGGTGTTGCTAAGAAGTTGTTTCCATTGGGAATCAAAGCGGTTCCTATCCTCTAATTTTAGTGTGTTGACGTATATTGTGAATTGTTGTGTAATATAAGCTACAGCTAAATCATATGATGGTTTAAGTTTTATAACCCTACTGTGATATAAGAATTTTTTAGTAAATAATATTAAAAGATTTTCCACCCTACATGTATCGTTTAATACACCAAATAAGAAATCTACTTTCCCTATTTTTGCTATTTTTGGATTTACTTGTTTTACTGTGATCTTTTTTATAATACTCTGGCTAACGTGACACTCCCATAGTAGGTGAACAAGTTTCTTTATCAGTTCTACAAAAAGAACATCTATTACTATCTAATATTTTCATTTTGTTAAGAAGGTCGTTTGTTCCAAGGATTCTGTGATTAATCGTACTAATTTGTGGCTTGAATATTGATTGGGTAAATTTTAAATGGTATATAAAACAATGGATTTTTCTTTGCCATGCAGACTGTGTAGAGTCTGAACTACAATATTGTATGAACAAACAGAGGAGACCCTAAGTTTATAATTGTGAAGTAAAGGGTTAACCAGTCTGATGAATAAGTCCATGACTAACCATTAACATAAGTACAGTAAAATGTTACTTTTGCTCTTTGTCACAGGTAAACAGCAAGAGGGCATCAACGCTACTCTGCCTTCTACACCTGTTACGTAAGTATGGCGTTTCAGTTTCATCCTTATATATCTGAAATGATCACAACACTGAACTTCCAAACCTGTCTTTTATGCATATAATTTTATTTTTTTAATAAATCAATATTTTTTTTATTTTCTAATGTCCTAATTTACTAAAACTGAACTAATTGTTTCCATTACTTAATATTTACAGTAAATCTGGAATGCCAGCTGATGCAGATGCATACGATACAGGGTACATGGAACTTGACGATGTTGCAAGAACAATTGACAGAAGAAATACAGAAAACCGTCCGTACCAAGGCCTATATTTTGATGTGGATGGCCAGCCTTATGATCAGTTATCACAATCAGTTAAGTCAGCCGACTACATCAATGCAAAGAATAATAAAGCCACAAGCGATGGGTACGAGAAACCTGTCCGAGGACGAAAGTACTGAATGTTTAAAGAAGTCACCATTATAAAAACTTTTAGAAAAAGAAAATGAACAAGAACAGCTTAATGCATTTACAGGAATATGTGTGTATAAAATTGCTTAATTCTGTTCATTTTTGCTGTCTGTCATCGCTAAAAACCTCTTGTTGGCTTATTCCTTTTCACATCGTAACAGAGGGGTAAAAAGGCAAGCAAAATGTTGTTTTACTGCAGCTATTGATTTAGATATTGACCAATGCAAATGCTCCTTATAAATGAAATACTCTTTGGTGAGAAGGCTTGAAAGTCCAGTTGTCCATGCTGGACTACTTGAAATGCTTGTTGGTAAATCAATGAAATCTATTTCAATTCTTGTCCTTCACATTCCCTGTATATAATAAGAGTCAAAATGATATACATGTACCTTGATAGTCTGATACCAGAATATATTTATGAGGTCTAAAATCAATCCCTAGTTACTGTGACATGAGCATAACATAACACTGTGCATGCAATATCTAAGTCAGAAAATAGGCATATTTTGTATTAATTTTCGTCAAGAGTTATTCTCCTTGGTTTTCTGATGTTCCTGAACACACTAAACTTTCAAGTCTATAACCATAAATGATTTATGAAATATAAACTTGGTAATAGCTTGCATGCAAAACTTTAAAGACACAAATATGATTTGGACTTAATTTGTTACTAATTTGCCTGATGCTATCTATTTGTAGTTTCTTAATAGATCAAGTATCATTTAAATATTTCAGCATCTGTTATATATTTCAAAATGTTCCTGTCTCTTAATTGATCAAATACCATTTAAACATTTCATCATGTGTTATATATTTTCTGCAACCTAAGTATTCTGGTATTACCAGACACTTGAATGCAACAAAAGGTATGCATGACATATACAAATGTATCTCAATGTCTAATATATCTTTTATGTTACTGCATAAAATTGTTTACACAATGTCATACTATCATACTTTTGAACACCTGTAATGTTAATCTGTACTAACCAAAATCCATGATTATTGTCAATCATATCCATGTATAACTTATATTCTTTTTATTGGACTGGGTTATTGTATGCTTGTATAGTAGTCAAATGTATATTTCACATATATTTTCAAGAGAACATTATCTTTGTTTTTCCCAATTTTTGTTCAGGGTGATAAAATTATTATTAAGGACCAACCTCAACCATCTTGTGCATATTTACAAGGAAATAGCATTGTTTTAGAATTAATTATCCCATATGTGTAAGAAAGCATTTTTTCTGATGTTTCTAACATATTGCTTCAATCTGTGTGTCTAACATCTTCCACTACATATCTCTTTATTTAAATAAGTAAAATATATTTGCCTAATGATATTCAGTGATTATATTTTGTCCCATGTTTCATAATATCATTTTATCACTTAAAGTTACCCACAACCTTTGGTCATTATAAACAATGTAAACAATCTGGAAAGGCATGTGCCAAGGAATTGTGTTTATTACAGCTGCCCTGCATTCAGTTACCCTTAAAAGTCCATAACGTTAGCATTTGTATCCCTGTTGTATCATAGCGTATAGAGTGTAAGCTGGGGACCAAATCCGTAACAGTTGCAAGCATTATGGTTAACTGAATGCAGGGCTGGACTAGTTAATTGCTTGACTGCGTGTCACAGGCTAGGTGTCAGCCATGTTGTACATACAAATCTGTCCTTGATTAGGACCCTTCTCTTTGTTTTCACGCTTGAACATCAGTCAAGTGATGGTTCTACTTGACTGGTTATATTGCTGATATCAAAAGACAACAGGCACGGAACTGGACAGAAAACAATGTGTAACCCCGCATTGGGAATTGAGCCACGGAGTCGCGCATTCTCTAAGGGGTGCGGGGCATTATTATTTCTGTCTTTAATTACGCCGTTTAACAAACTGTTTGTGGACCTTTAGAATACAGATGGCTACTTTAGTTATTGATTTGAAGAAGAGTAAAATCGGAAAAATAAAATGCACGCTCAGGCTTTTTTGTGTAAAGGCAGCTACATGCCTGGACAAGACAGGACTGAGAGACAGTAGGTGATGGATATCGGAATTGGTAGGGTCAGGAGGAGGTTGAGAGAGGAGAATCAGGGAGTGCTATGTAACTTGCTAACATCAAACACTGAATTCAGATCATTAATTACCACTGACATTTAATTTTGTTGCTCATGAACTGAAAGAAATTTCATGGGTATCTTTATCCATGGTTCATGTTCCAGGAAACATGAGGTCTATATAAAGAACAGTTTTTTGAGGGATTTAATCTTCATAAATAAACCCTCCATGAAATCACCAAACAATAGTGTCCTACAAAAATTAATGGTAGTTGAACCCAGAATTCAGATTACAAATTATCATTTAACAAAATTAACTTTTAACTCTCTTTTTACTTGTATATTACCTATGAACTTGAAATTAATCCTCACAATTTTTTAGGGCTTTCTGCCTCCAGCAGAAAGTCCCGCTGGGTTTGTACTGTTTTTTCTTCTTATTATCATTATTCTCCCTTTTTCTTCCTTTTGAGGTTCATAATAAAACAGGCTGCCAATGAGCCAGCCGCATGAAATTTTAACAGTAAACACGGTGACTTTGGCCCTTTTGAACACAACAAATTTTGTCTTAATGTGATGTCACATGAAGTCAGGGTAGAAAAAAGCTACCAAAGTTGGTTTACACCCTCTACAGCTGTCATTTCGGGATATATTTTCTTCATTCTATCACAGATTATGTATGTTACAATAAGTAAATGAATATGATCAGGTTTGACATGATTTGCAGAGCAAAAAGCCCTATTGTTTGTTTGGACAAAAGAAATCAAGTGTTCTAATTAAACTTGTATGGAAGGAATTGATCAAGTCAATGGTGAAAACTCTTTCAAAGACTTTGCTACCTAACTGACTGTTTACTTGGGCCAATCTATATAAATTATTTTTTTATTGAAAAATTGTTCTTTGCAGACTTGTTTAAACATGGGTTACATCAAAATACAAAATACCTTTAGATATGCTCACACAAATTACATTGTATGTGAACCTAATCCTCTGCTATAATTTGCCAACTATATAGACACACCGCAGCTTTGATTGCATCTTAGGTTTCTGTTAGGTAAATTTTCATTATCATTGTCCAACAAACTGCTGCAGGATTTATCAAAAGAAGTTGTTTTTTTTACAGAAGCAGCCATGTTTTTACTACCAGTTCATTTTGATTAATTTGCTTGACTGGAGTACTCTGATCTTACTCCACTTGTATGATCAACTTTGGGCCATCAGCTGGAATCAACTCTGACCTTTGGTATACAAGTCAGACTCTCTTGTCACTATATTGCAACAAAAGCAAGACAGAACAAGTGTCATTTTATACCTCTACTTCATTTATCTTTAAGGAAACAAATCCTGTTCCTTTCCAAAATACACTTTGTGAAGTGAAATTTGATTAAGAGTGATTGGATAAATATTTGTGTTTAATAAAATTAAACTCTGACCATTGATTTCAGATAAAGATAACTGTTTATAATCTTTTAAAGGTAATATTATCCAGTCTTAATGGATAAACTTCATCTCTCATGTTTTGCAAAGGATTATCCAAGGATCATCTATGCCCAGTTTCATGCCACATGATTTCTGAGGAGAGGCTTTCTAGAGCAAATTGTTCAGTCAAGACATTTCACAATGGCTAAAAGACAAGGTGATCACACTCAGAACACATTATACTCAGGCAGATTACTTAATCCTTATTAAGTGATATACTTCATTGGATGAACACTTAACTTGACTTGACTTGACTATTTGAGTTTACCGTCGCTTGGACAGTAGTTTACCATCGCTTGGACAGTATTTCAGTCATATAGCAACATCCAGCTAATTACAGGTGGAGGAAGACCCCGGATGCACAGAGGCATCCGGGTAGAACCACCGACCTACTGCAAGCCAGCTGGAAGGCTTCCTCACATGAAAATCGAATGACCCTGCCGGCATTCAAACCCACACGATGAGGAGCTGAGTGAGTGTTTAGGTCAGCGACTTTACCCTCTCGGCCACAGAGGCCCCTGGATGAACACTTAACTGTAAAAAAGTCCATATATTGATAAGAAACTAACCTGGTGATATACATGAACTACTGCTTTCTTTACAAAATTCTGAAAATGTAGTTATTTTTTTCTCAGTATAAACTGATTACTCATACAATGTATTAAAATATATACCATATTTCAACTGGAAAGCAAAAAGGACATATTTATACCTCTTGACCTTGCTGTTGCAGCATCGGTCGTTCCATGTTAACAGAGCTGATACTGGCATCAATTTGTTGTTGCTGTCTTTTCACCATTGCTGCTCTTTTGACCTCAGGTGCAAGTCCATCAAGCACTGCAATCAGCTTGATGTCGTATTTCAACAAGGCAACCGTACGGTAGAAAAGGTCCCTTAAAAATATACATGCATACACAACACTTACAATGTGAGGGTACTCTTATAGTTGAAAAGATTTCTTAAGAAGATAATACATGTAATAATAATAATGAAGATACTAAAATATATCAAGAACTGTCTAAAAGACAGCATGCTCAACTATTCAAAATGCTTGTTGGTAAATCAAATAAAATCTATTTCAATTCTTGCCCTTAACATACTCTGTATATAATAACTTTGGAGTATCTGGTATGTTCTGACTGGTTTTCAAACTCAATTGAGATTCTTTGCCAAATACACATAGTGACAAAGATTGGTAAAGATCGGTTCATGTCTGTCAGTGTTTAAGAGAGCAGACACTGTTAATTTCACAATTTTTTATCAATTGAAGGGCCACTCTGAAGTATTCAAGATATTTTGGCTAGTTATCAAACCTGGTTGAGATATTGGTTTTTTTTTCAGCAATTGGGAAGGGACCTTAGCCTTACATTTTTGGAAATTCAAGTGCAATTATCTGCCAACTTGGGAAAAACAAGACTGACTTTAAAGAAACATCAATAAACAAATGGCAGTCTACATACATTCGGTTCATCAATTTAATAATTGCAGTGCAGTGCTGAATCATTCTGAAAGGATATTTATTTCAGTAAGATTTCAGGAGAATAATATATCAACACATTTGAAATTTCAGTATAGTATTTTTGGGAAATTTTTTCACCAAAATTGGGGGAAAAAAAAGGAGGCTGTTTTGCAGTTAGAAAGCCACCCATCATAGGCCTCTATTATAGAAGGAAAAAAAGCCCTGATTGTTCCCATTCACATTGTGACCAAGTTTGGACAAGATCAGTTTATGTTTGTAAAAGTAAGAGATCAGACACTGTTCATTAGCTGCTTTTTTTTCTATAATCAAGGGCCATAACTCAGGACAGTCTGTGACATTCTGGTTAGTTAATTAACTTGGCCAAATATTGTGCCCATACACATTGTACCATGTTTGGTAAAGATTAATTCATGTTGTTAGAGTTATAGAGCAAACACTTTTAATTTATGCATTTTTTTATTAATTCAAGGGCCATAACTATGGAGTGTCTGGGACATTCAGAGATATTGTGACCACACACGTTGTTACCAATTTTGGTAAAGATTGTTTCATGTTTTCTGGAGTTAGAGAGCTGACACTGTTAATTCAGCAATTTTTCCTCAATTTAAGGAAATTAGCTCCAAAGTGTTGGGACAACCTGGCTGGTTATTACACTTGGTCCAGATATTGTGCCCATATACTTTGTGCCAAGTTTGGTAAAGGTAAGTTCAAGTTTGTTTGAGTTAGAGAGCGGACATTGATAATTTAACCATTTTTCATCAATTCAAGGGATAGACCTCCTGAGTGTCTTGGACAATCTGGCTGGTCTGAGATATTGTGCTCATATACACTGTGACCAAGTTTGGTAAAGAGTGGTTTACTTTTTACAAGTTTTTATTTTAACCATTTTTCATCAATTCAGCACCATAATTCCAGAGTGTCTGGGACAATCTGGCTGGTTATCGAAAGGGCCTGTCAATATCATGAATTGTTATTGAGATATAAGCTGGATAGTAGCTTGCATTTAACTTTAACCAAATTTTCTGTTAAAACTTTAACCAAATTTTCAAAGTTCAAAAGGGTCATGATTTGTATTAAATTCAGTCAAGAGTTATCTACCTTTGTTGTCTCCACTGCCCAAGACTTGACCAATTCAGTCCTTGTCAAATAGGCCTATCAATATGTCAGCACAGCCCATTCCCATGTATGTTTCAATCACATTTTATTTATTTTTATCTAAAGAATATTTTTATTCATCAAATCTTAATGAAATATCATATTGCAAATATTGAAAAGACTGATTAATATTTGCTAAATGGCATAAGAAAAATTCACTTTTTAAGTCTGTATTTGTGAAAAAGGTCATTTGAAACATATCACCAGTAGCTGTGAGAATTCAAATACCAGTTATCTAAATTCAATGCCTCTGACAGGCAAGCTATATGTACACCTGTTTGCTTGTACCTTTGTTATACAACAGATTTAAACAAGAGGGCCAAGATGGCCCTGTGTCGCTCACCTGATTAAGATGGCTGTGTTAGGCAAAATGACAAAAAATCTGGCATCTAAAGTGTTTTTCTAACATTTGACTAAGTGGCCTACATTTTGATCCTACCTGAATTTGCACTCAACTGGGAATTCATGCAGTCATCATTCATATCAAGTTAAATGAAGACTGGGACTAAAATGTAGGCCTCTAGTGTGTTCACAAGATTTTTCTTAAATTTGCCCTGGTGACCTACATTTTTCCCTTCCCAGTTTTGAATTCATCCGAGATTTGATGTAAACAAACATTCTGACCAAGTTACATTAAGGTTAATCTAAAACTGTAATCTCTAAAGTGTTCACAAGGTTTTTCTAAGGTTTGACCTGGTGACCTAGTTGTTAACCCTAAGTGACATAATTTTAAACTCATCAAAGATATCATGTTGACGAACATCCTGACCAAATTTCATGAAGACTGGGCCAAAACTGTGGCCTCTAGAGTGTTCACAAGGTTTTTCTAAGATTTGACCTGGTGACCTAGATTTTGACCCCACATGACCCAATTTCGAACTCATCCGATATATCATGTAGACAAACATCCTGACCAAGTTTCATGAAGATTGGGCCAAAACTGTGGCCTCTAGAGTGTTCACAAGGTTTTTCTAAGATTTGACCTGTTGACCTAGTTTTTGACCCCACATGACCCAATTTCGAACTCATTCGAGATATCATATAGACAAACATCCTGACCAAGTTTCATGAAGATTGGGCCAAAACTGTGGCCTCTAGAGTGTTCACAAGTTTTTTTCTAAGATTTGACCTGGTGACCTAGTTTTTGACCCCACATGACCCAATTTCAAACTCATCCAAGATATCATGTAGACAAACATCCTGACCAAGTTTCATGAAGATTGGGCCAAAACTGTGGCCTCTAGAGTGTTCACAAGGTTTTTCTAAGATTTGACCTGGTGACCTAGTTTTTGACCCCACATGACCCAATTTCGAACTCATCCGAGATATCATGTAGACAAACATCCTGACCAAGTTTCATGAAGATTGGGCCAAAACTGTGGCCTCTAGAGTGTTCACAAGTAATTGTTGACGAAAGACGACGGACAAAAGGCGATCACAAAAGCTCACCCGAGCACAAGTGCTCAGGTGAGCTAATAAGCTTGCATGATAAGCTCCTGTTTAGGCATGTGACATTCTTTTTTACATAAAATTATCTTTTATTTCAGGATTGTTACAGCATAAACAAACAATAACTCTGCAACGATGTGTAATTGGAAAAATCATCAATCATAAAGCCAAATACTATGAATAAAATTGTGTGACAAAGGCTTCACACCTATGGCATGTAATATGCTTAATCTAATAGGTATATGGCAAATAAAACTATGTCGTTCATTTAAATTTATTCAGTTCTCACAGAAGCTACAAAGACCAAAGAAAGGCCTTTATCAGTATATCACTGAAGCTGCATAACAGCGCTTAAGGGAATGCAATAAGGCTTCACACAGTGTCTGGTTTTGAGACTGGGTATCATTCAAGGATTTAAAACCTTTAGCAAGCCGTAGCTGTCTTATATGGACAACTGATATGTCATTGTGTCAATTTGTCTTTACACATCATATTGAGTCGATTTGTCATTATATAGAGTCAACTTGTCTTTATTTAGATTCAACATGTCTTTATATAGAGTCAACTTCCAAGGACCATTATATAATACAACACCTTTAATTATAGAGGGAGTCGATTTGTCATTACAAAGAGTCAACATATTTTTATTTTAGTAGTAATATGTGAAAAGGCATACAATTTACCCCTTATAGAGTTTTTTTTACCCACAAAATTGGCCATGTACCCCAAAAAATGTGGAGACTCCATAAACTGGATTTAAATAAGCTTGCATGATAAGCTCCTGTTTAGGCATGTGACATTCTTTTATACATAAAATTATCTTTCATGAATAAAATGCCCAACAATTACTAATATGATTTATTTATCGTTTTATTTCAGGATTGTCATAGCATACAACAAACAATAACTCTGAAACGATGTGTAAGTGGAAGGGGTAAGCAGTCCTAGTGGGCGAGTGGTTAGAGCATCAACCCTGGATCTGTGAAGTCATGGGTTTGATCTCCTGCCGCGACATACCTAAGTCGTTATATGGTATTGGTGTAGATCCCTTGCTTGGCACTCAGCATAAAGGCATAGTTCCAGGACTGGTTGCCTTGTGTCAGGATAATGTGACTGGCGTGGTATCATGCAACACATCTACAGAATGATACTGCTGTGTGGCAGCACATATCTAAGGTAGGCATAGTCTCCAAATGACTGAAATGCTGTTCATGGGACACTAAACCCACAAAAACAAACAGAACCGGAGCGGATTGAGTAGAGATTACTCTGTTCTTGGTCCCATTATATAGCTGCTCTCTGCATAACATGCATAGCACCAAATCGAAAGTAGAACAATATCACAGATTATGGGGCACAAATGTGGACTACTTTGAACTATTTATAAAGATAAAAAAAAATATGTTTCATAATTCGTGATATAAAGATATTTAAGATAAGTAAACAAGAGGGCCATGATGGCCCTGAATCGCTCACCTGAGTACCATTGCTTCAACTGATGTCAAGGTTTTTAAACAGACAAGGATTCTGATATAACTTAATCTAAAACATTTTACCCCTGACAATACTACACACCAAATACCTAAGCAATGGGCCATATGGTTTCAGAGAAGACTTGGGCGCAGGGTCATTTATCACCGCAGGGCCAAGACTTTGAAAATCTTTGTAATGAACCATTAGATGCTACTACATACCAAACATCTTAGCTCTAGGCCTTATTGATTCATAGAAGAAGAATTTTTAAGATTTTCCTATTTAACTCTATGTAAAATAAGTGACCCCTGGTGTGGGGTCATTTATCACCATTGGGCTATGATTTGTACAATCTTGGTAGTGGCCCATAAGATGATGCTACATACCAAATATCTAAGCTCTAGGCCTTATGCATTCATGGAAGAAGATTTTTTAAGATTTTCCTATATAACTCTATGTAAAACAAGTGACCCCTGGTGCGGGGTCATTTATCACCATAGGGCTATGATTTGTACAATCTTGGTAGTGGCCCATAAGATGATGCTTCATACCAAATATCTAAGCTCTAGGCTTTGTGGTTTCGGAGAAGAAGATTTTTTCAAGTTTTTCCTATATTAGCCTATGTGAAATCAAGTGACCCATGGGGCGGGGCCAATTTTGACCCCAGGGTCATAATTTGTACAATCCTGGTAGACAGTCATAAGATCATGCTACATACCAAAAATCAAAAGGCTAGGCCTTGTGGTTTCAGAGAAGAAGATTTTTTAAATTTTCATTTTTAAAATCTATTTTTAGCTCCTGTGACCTAATTATGCGATGGACCAGAACCATTTATACAACTTTAGTAGAGCTTCATCCAAGGAACATTCCTGCAAAATATTTTTCAAATTGGCCAAGCCGTTTAGGAGGAGATGTTGTTTGAAGCAATTGTTGACGCCGGACGCACGGACGGACGCACGCACGCACGCACGCACGCACGGACGACGGACGACGGACGCCGGACAAAAGGCGATCAGAAAAGCTCACCTTGAGCACGTTGTGCTCATGTGAGCTAAAAAGACGAGGAAACAAGAGCTGTCAGAGGACAGCACGCTCGGCTATTCAAAATGCTTGTTGGTAAATCAAATGAAATCTATTTCAATTCTTGCCCTTCACATACCTTGTACATAATAATAGTAAAAAATGATATACCTTGATAGTCTGATACCCCTTAATATTTTTATGAAGTCTAAAATCAATTCCATGCCTAGTTAATGAGACATAAGCACAATAATACTGTGCATGCAAAACCAAATATCCAAGTTAGAGAAGGGCTACAATTTGCATAAAATTCAGTCCAAAAGTTATCCTCCTTGGTTTTCTGATGCCCCTGAAGACACTCCTTAACTTTCTAGTCAATTCCACAAGCAATTTCTGGGATATAAGTTGGATAGTAGCTTGAATGCAAAAATTCAACCAAAATTCTAAGTTAAAAGGGGGCCATAATTTTCAATATATTCCATTAAGTGTTATCTTCTTTTATAGTATGATACCCCTAAACATATAAAAGATGTTTTAAATCAATCCCATGCCTGGACTCTGAGATATAAGCTGAAAGACCAATTGCAATATATTCCATCAAAAGTTATTTACCTTGATAGTATGATACCCCTTAACATATTAAAGATGTTTCAAATCAATTGCATGCCTGCATACTGAGATATATGCATGAAAGTAACTTGCATGCAAAACTTTAACCAAAATTTCTAAGTTAAAAAGGGGCCATAATTTGTAACATATTCTATCAAGAGTCATCTACCATGAAAGTATGATACCCCTAAACATATTGAAGATGTTTCAAGTCAATCCCATGCCTGGATACTGAGATATATGCATGAAAGTACCTAGCATGCAAAACTTTAACCAAAATTTCTAAGTTAAAAAGGGGCAATGATTTGTAACATATTCTATCAAGAGTTATCTACCATGAAAGTATGATACCCCTAAATATAACAGTATGACTAAAACACGAAAGGAACGAAAGGGACGAAAGGAACAAATGGAACTAACAAACAAGAGGGCCAAGATGGCCCTAAAGACGCTCACCTGAGGACATTTGTGCTGACCAAGTTTGAGGAAAAATTGAATCAAAATTGTGGCCTCCAGTGTGTAAACAAGGTTTTTCTAAGATTTGACCTACTGACCTACTTTTCAATCACTTTTTAAGTCTGTTAGATTAATGATCTTCGATAATTCGTTGAAATTTCTGAAGAGAATCGTATACCTACCAAACTGAAACCGGAAATGGAGGGCTGAATAGTTTCCTAATTTTTCATTGGTTAATAATATTATAACCTAAAACGACCGAATGTGTTTTTATTACCAACAATACGATTATCTGTACTTTCATATCTTTCTTAAAGAAAACCTTTATTATAAATTGACACAAATATTCTCTTAGTCTTTTTATCATTTTATTTAATCGTAGATACTGATTTTAATATAAAACATATATCAAGTATGTAATTTAAAGTAAAAAGTGATTCAATCAAGGGCCAAATTTTAACCATTATCTAGTCATAATCTCTCAAACTAGTAATATTGCAAAATATTTTTTTTATGATTGGTCTATATGAATTATGTGGGTACGGACCACTAGACAATATTTCACATCAAATCTATAGATTAAGCTCTAGGTCTTTTCCTATGTAACTCTATGTGAAACAAGTGACCACTGGTGCGGGGTCATTTATCACCATAGGGCTATGATTTGAACAATCTTGGTAATGAACCATTAGATGATGCTACATACCAAATATCTAAGCTCTGGGCCTTATGGATTCACAGAAGAAGATTTTTTAAGATTTTCCTATATAACTCTATGTAAAACAAGTGACCCCTGGTGCGGGGGCATTTATCACCATAGGGCTATGATTTGTACAATCTTGGTAATGGCCCATAAGATGATGCTACATACCAAATATCTAAGCTCTAGGCCTTGCAGTTTTGCAGAAGAAGATTTTCAAAGTTTGAGTTTTTAAAATCTATTTTTAGCTCCTGTGACCTACTTTTTCAACCAATCTGAATAATTTGTACAACTTTGATAGAGGGCATCATAAGGATGATTCCTGTGAAGTTTGGTCAAAATCCCTTCAGCGGTTCAGGAGGAGATGTTCTTTAAAGCAAATTGTTGACGACGGATGGACGCACGCACGCACGCACGGACGACGGACGACGGACAAAAGGTGATCACAATAGCTCACCTTGAGCACTTCGTGCTCAGGTGAGCTAAAAACATGAAAGTGATTTTTTATCATAACAAAAATGTAATACTTTAGTTTTTTATCTATGAAATATGAAAAGCCATCACGTTTAATAAAATTCGATGATAAAATGTTATTTTTGAGCTATTATTACAAATATTAGATATGCCTGATGTATCCCTTTCGCTACGAAAGGAACTCAATATTGAACTACTGAATAAGGCTTGTGTATTTTTTGTAACTGTTGTCGTCAAATGCGATATATGTTACTTAAACACTTATCTTATTGTAATATTTGGCAAAGTAATGAAAAAGTAAGCGTGATACATGAAAAAGATAAACGCCTAGAATAATGTACTGGAAGAAAAACATTCCTTTCGCACGAAACGGCTAAGTATATACTGCGGATCCACTGAGCCCCAGAATTTTTTTTTATTATTATTACCTACTGCACTTTTACAGTTTACGAATTTTATAAATATCATTTAGTATTTTAACAATCCACAATAAAAACATGACTATTAACAATTTTCTCTTGAAAATACCATTTTAATAAGTCCCTTTCGTGTTTTAGTCATACCCAAATATATTTAAGATGTTTCAAATCAATTACATGACTGGATACTGAGATATAAGCATGAGAGTATCTTGCATGCAAAACTTTAACCAAAATTTCTAAGTTAAAAAGGGGCCATAATTTGTAATATATTCCATCAAGAGTTATCTACCTTGGTTGTCTGATGCCCCTAAACATGTTCATAAACTTCCAAATCAATGAATGGTTATTGAGATACAAACTAGATAGTAGCTTGCATGCAATACTTTAACCAAATTTTCTATTGCATGCAAAACTTTAACCAAAATTTCTAAGTTAAAAAGGGGCCATAATTCATATTAAATTCAGTCAAGAGTTATCTAACTTGGTTGTCTGATGCCCCTGAACATATTCATAAATTTTCAAGTCAATACCATAAATGGTTATTGAGATATAAGGTTAATAGTAACTTGCATGCAAAACTTTAACCAAAAGCTGCAACGCCGACGCAAGGGCGGCTACAATAGCTCTCATATTCTTCGAATAGTCGAGCTAAAAAACCAGAGTTAATACCTCAGACAAAGCGCTGGTGAGGCATGCTGCTGTAGTCCAGTTCTTATCTGCACTATCCAAGCACTTACATCAACTGAAATAGTTTTTCCTGCAAGCCCTTTAACATTCAGATGGCAATCAGTTGGGTCAAATACATCTGAAAACTTCAGAATGCCCATTTTTCTTCTCTCTTAGAACAACTTGCTTAAGAGTGTTCACTGATTCAGGGAACAACAAAGTTTTACTTTCTTTTTTCGTCATTTTTATTGAGGATAAAAAGTGAGTATTCGAGTATACCGCTACATTGTATCCGCTTTTTCTCGGGCATAAATGACTAGAAGATTATATCACGGTTCCCTTCATCTTAATATAAGCAACTACAAGTACAATATCAATTTAAATATGAATGTACTGAAAAAATATAAAACAATATGATGAATATGAATAAATGATTTTATCAATTTATATTATATCTGATGTTACGAGTAATAACATAATATCGTGTGGTTGTAAACCATTGAGGCCGGGATATTAAAAAAATCCGAAAAATAACCATTCCAAAGTGCGCATTTCAAGTCCAAGATAATGTGAAGAGAATTAAGATGCTGAGATCAAAGTCCATGTTTAGGAAACAAGTGCATTATCGCGCATTCATTGTTTTCAATTGCAGGAAATTCAGGTTCATTCGGGCTTATTGCAGCTCATCGCACATGGTATCTCCATACATATACTCCGCCAGAATGGTCAAAATCTCTGAAGAATGTTCCGAAAGTGAAAGTACAGGTATTTTATTCATTGTCATTTAGAGACTGTGGTAATTCTATGTAACCATAGGATAAGACACAATTAAAGTAGTTAGATTTCAATTAATTTTTTGACTCACTGTTCTGTATACAGAGAGAATGAAGGAAAGAGAGAGAAAGAGACTGGAATTGTAAGGTATACAAGAAGGCGCGTTTGTTGAAATTACAAACGAAACAGCTTTCCGTTTGCATATCTCAATTGGAATAAAATTTATTATTTAAGAAAGATGTTATTTGCTGATGCTTTATCATTGATGCTTTGAGCTAATCACTTTAAGTTTTCAAGACTTTTTGTGCATTTTAAAACTACAGCTTTTTATTTTCCAATTTAAGGTTCATTGAGGTATAAACCATTTCTGTTGATAAAAAACAACAACAACAAAAAACAACAACAAAAAACAGGTTGCTTTGAGAGTGCAAACAAATTTGTTTTCATATTTTTAAGCAGACATTCCATGAAACATGAATATCTGCCATATTTGATGATGTAATCACTTAAAACTTTCAAGACCTCATGAACATCTTAAGTTTCATATTGACCATTTTATATGAATTTTTCAATAATTCATGACATCATAACCATGCGACAAAACAAACATATCTTGCAATATGCATCACTTCAGTTTTAACTCAATCAATTCTGAAGATTAAATTAAGATTGATTCAAAATTCATGGTGCCATAACGAGAGAAATCTGTACAAAAAAATGTTATTTGTCTTTTTAATGATGTCATAACCACGTGACTTAAGAGAAAATCATTCAGAAAATAGAATGTAAACCTCTGGGCAGATATGCTGTCCAATTTTCATGTATCTAAGGCATCAGGAACCTTTGTAACATTAAGTAATATTTTTAGGACCAAAGTTTGAAACTCAGTTTGGCTATGAATTCTTATATTTTTCCAGTTTGAAAAATTGAAAGCCAAGGTGTACATCTACACCCTAACATACATCTTTTGTGAAAATATCAAGATAATCCAACAAAAATTGAAGGCTCAGAACACAAACAAACTTTTGAAGCTGAAGTCAAATCTGATGTCATTTGACATTATTGAAAATTTAATAGAATTGAATTTAAAAAATTTCATTTTGTTTGGACATTGGCAAGTTTTCAAGCAGAACTTCCATGAAGCATGAGTATCTGCCATGTTTGATGACGTAAGCACTTTAATTTTTTCATGACTTTATAAATGCCATAAGTTTCGACATTTTTGAAAATTTAAAGTTTGATACACTATTTTACCATGAAATCCTAATCAAGCTTTTGAATTTGGAAATTTGAATGCAAAAGTGCACATCTACATCATAAAATACATCTTCTGTGAAATTATCATGACAATCCGACCAGAATTGAAAGCTCTAGAGCGGGAACAAACTTTTGAAGCTGACGTCATTTGACGTCTTTGAAAATGAAAAATTATTGAAGTTATAAATTAAAACTTTTTTATTGATGCAATTTAATTTTCATTAAGATTAAGTCAAAATTCATGATGCCAGAGCGAAAGAAATATTTCAAAAAAGATATTTTTTGTCTTTTTTATGGTGTCATAACCATGTGACTTAAAGAGAAAATCATTGAGAAAATAGAAAGAAGACCTCTTGTCAATATGCGGTCCAATTTTTATGCTTGTAACTCACCGGGGGCTTTGTAATATCAAAATATATTTCAAAACTCGGTTGTGCCATGAAATCTTAATGTTTTTTAATTTGGAAATTGGAATACCAAGGTGTGCATCTACAGCCTAAGATACATCTTCTGTGAAAATATCATGAGTCAAGGTAATCTGACAAAAATTTAAGACTCTAGAGCGCAAACAACATTTTGAAGCTGACATCAATTCTGACATCATTTGATGTCATTGAAAATAAAATATCATTGAATTTATAAATATTAACTTTTTTGTTGTTGCAGTTTCATTTTCAATAATACTCAAAATTTATGATGTCAGAGTGAGAAAAATCTTATAAAAATTGCATTTTTGTCTTTTTGATGATGTCATAACCACGTTACTTTAGAAAAAACATTTCAGAAAATAGAAAATAGATTCTGGTCGATATGCTGTCCAATTTTTTATGCTTCTAACGCATCATAGGAACTTGTAATATCAAAATACATTTTTAGGACCAAAGTTCGAAACTCAGTTTTGCCATGAAATCTTAAATTTTTCACACTTGGAAACTTGAATGCGAAGGTGCACATCTACATTCTAATATACAAGTTCTGTGAAAAGATCAAGATTTTATGAACAGAATTAAAGGTTCAAGAGCGCAAACAAACTTTTGAAGCTGACGTCAAATCTGACGTTGTTTGATGTCTTTGAAAATTAAAAATGATTGAATTTAAAAATTTAAACTTTTGTGTCACTGCATTTAAATTTTCATGTTGCTTGGACATTTGCAACATATTGATATTAACTCTTGAAGTAGGTTGGAAGAATAAGTATAATAATAAGAATAATAATAAACATAACAAACCCTATACGTTTTCCGCAGGTTTGCGGAAAGCCATAATAAGAAAAAACAAAACAAACCCAATAGGTCTTTCTGCTGTGGTATACACGATTTCATCCGTAAATTCAGCTCATTCACTCAAATACGGATCACAATTCACCACCCAACACGGGCACTCTTTCTTGGTACGAACGTCCGGATCTTGGGTTACCAACCCAATCACCACTTTCATTTCTTTCTTCAAATTGCTAGATTTTCATATATAAGCCCTAATCAGAAAAACATGAATATCTGCTATGTTTGATAATGCAATCACTGAAATTTTCAGGACTTTTTGCATAACTAAAGCAAAGGGATTCATGCAAATTTAAATAATTCTTGCTTTATTATCCATGACGTCATCATCACATGACAAACAAACATTCCTTGCAGCATGCACCACTTCACTTTTTAGTATGTCAATTCTGAAAAAATCATTAGCATTGACTCATATTTCATGAAGCTAGAGCGTTTCAATTTCGTGAAAAGCCATAACTCAACCGATTCAACCCCGATCTTCAAAATCTGAATATCATCTGAAAGGTCTTTCAAAACACTACAAATTATATGATATTGTCTTCATAGAATATTTATCATTTTTGAGATGTTTTTGAGGCCAGAGAAAAATAATGATAATTGACATATGACCTTGACCTTTGCGATTTTTACGGAAACGGATGTAACCATGCGAGATGAGACACTAGGTTGCACAATAATTGAACGTTACATGCAAATCGGCCAAAAAATAAAGCATGCAGGGTCTAAAAACCGCTTATTTTGTATGCAAAATTGCTTCTTACAGTGTGATATGTCAATTGACTTCATAAGGTTTGCGGAAAGCTGTAATAATTCCAGTCAATAAACAATAAATTAATCTACATTTAAGAATACACAGGCGATTTGTAGATCTTCACTGCAGATATTATTTTTGAATAAAGCTTTCAACTCAAAATTGTAAGAAATCAGTTCCATAATTGTGTACCTACAAAAAGTGATTCTGATGTACTTTCAGATTGTCAGTATCCCCTACAACAATAGCACCCTAATTAGTCACGGGGCCTACTCCAATTTACATCTGCATACCTTGTGACACAGTTCATATTATGGTTATCCCTTATGCAGATGCATGACAGTCTGTATAGTAAACAGCATGTTGCACTAGGCATCTGTTTTACTATGTTCACACCTGCTTGCTACATTCAGCTGTCAAAATAAATTTTTTATTTGTTATCTGTGAAACACCTTTAAAAGTCAAAGTCGTAAAAAAATAGTACCAGTATAACTCCCTTGCTTGTCACTCAGCATATAAGTGTAGCTGAAGGACTTGTTGGCCTGGTTTCAGAATAATGTGGTTAGGTGTGATATCATGCCACATGTCGATGCCGTGATACTGCAGTGTGGCAGTGCTATATCTGTCTCAAGTAGACATGGTCTCCAGAGAATTGAAATACTGATGGTGGGATGTTAAACCAATAAACATATCATAAATTGACAACCTTATAGCAGAGACACTGTTTTGGTTCCTACCCTGCCATTCTACTGAAAATTAACTGATTTACATTATTATTGAATATTCTCAAAAAGATTGGATTGGACAACAGGCTAACAGCCTATGTGAGTCCTCTCCTTGTGGAATGGATACTGCCTTGTTTAGGCAGATTCACCAAATGATTGAAATACTTTCAACTGGACTAAGCTGGCAAATTGAGCTGCTGAACAGCTTAAACAAATGTTTTATACATGTATATAACAGACATGGATGGATATTTTTGTATAATTTTATAACATTGCTTGTTCTACTCTGATTCCTTAGATATTAAGCTCCTTTTTGGCTGAAAGGCTTGGAAACTGATCTGCTGGAAGGCTGACACAAATTAGTGTGTGCTAATTACAGACTGTGATATTATTATATATAATACATATGTTTCTTTTACCAAGTTAGCAAACCCAGGATTCACACCCATACATAGATGGAACTTGAAGGGTGTGGCAGAAGACTTTGAAATCTTCATCAAGCGAGATGATATGACGGGCAGTACCTTGTCAGGAAATAAGGTTTGTCATGATTACAAGTAAGGCATGATTTCCTTTAAATTGGATGTTCCATTTTATCATTGAATCAAGTAAACTACATCTTTGTTGCTTGAAGCAATTAATTGACATACATATCCATTGACCACTGATCATACTGACAAATCCCTAAAGTGCTCCCTAGAAAAAGAGGCTCCCAGGCTTGGACTGGTCATATGTTATTATAATCCAAATCAGATGGTCAGTTCTTGAATCTGACAGCTGTTGTGGTCATCAGATAAAATCCAAAGTGACCTATATTGTTTTATATAGGCTGATTGTACTCAGGTGGCCACTATGGCCTTTTGTTTAAATATATATCACATAAGTCATTTTTCAGTTTTTCAAGGTCAAAAGTCGTTCCTTGTATGAAAAACCATTGCAGGTGAGGAAGCTAGAGTTTCTGATGGCAGATGCCGTGTCCAAGGGATGTCAGCATGTGATCACGTGCGGGAGTATTCAGTCCAACCACTGCCGTGCTGTTGCTGTTTGTGCGAGACAGCTGGGTCTCCAGCCTCACCTGGTACTGCGTACTGATATCCAGGTGGGTTCTTCCAGCAAAGTGTTTGTATAAACGCCACACAACATAAAGAAAAATTGGATAACTCTCAAATATAAATAATAGGACCTGTGTATTTAAATTGGGGAAACAAAGTCAATTTTGTTGCTTTGTAATACTCTTGTAATGTGGCAGCGAGGCAAGTTGAGGTTCCTCCAGAAAAGTAAATGTATTTTTGAACAAGAAGATCCCACTATACGGTTTTCCCCAGAAATGTTACTATTTTTAGTTTATCCAATTTCGATGAATTCACCATAAATTCTCGCAAACTGTGCAATTTTATTCATTTTTAAACACAAATAAAACAACTACTGAATAACCGTGATACTCTGAAATACATTGTGTTGTTACGTAATGGCACAAAATCTTTTCTTTTAGTAATACTGATTCAGAATGCTTACACTCAATACAATGCTAAAATCACTGGACAAGTACATTTTATATACAGTACAAGGGACAAGGACATTGACAGCACATTCAAGGAATGAAATAATGAATTTTGAATAACAATTTTGCCATTGGACAGCACATTCAAGGAATGAAATAATGAATATTTGAATAACAGTTTTGCCATTGTATGTTAGAAATTTCACTTACTTCTCTAAAAATGATACTAACACCCTTTGTATGTTATGTTTTCTATAAATGTCATATGTTGGCTATATTTATAAACAAATAATGTCAAAATGTTATTTGAATAGTCATATGGAAGTCGTATGACAGAAGTACTTGTCAACATATACAGTAGTCATATATTGTTATGCATTTGATTACCAGTATATCATGGTTCAAACCATGGATTTCTTTCATACATTTGTTATAAATTTACAATGCTGTCTATTATTATTTTATTTACTTTAGATTTTGTTTATGGCAGATATTTTTGCCTCATTTCAGGAACCATCAGAGATTGGTTGTGAAGGAAATCTCCTCCTAGACAGGTTGTGTGGGGCCAATATTTACCTGACTCCCAGGTTCTCTCCCTACTTGACACACCTTAAACCAAAGATGGAAAAAATTGCTCAACAAATTAGGTATTTCTACTGATCTTTTTATAAAATTGCCATATATCCATTTTATGACGCTTTATCCTTGACCCTTTAAGAAAATGACAGACCAGGTTAGAGGAAAGACCGGTTTTAACACTTTTTGTTAATCAAATGAGATAGAAAGACATTAATGCTTTATAAACATGTTTTTATGCCTTTATTTTTTTGCATTATTGTTGCTCATATTCTACACAGTCTACAAGGCAAAGAAAGTTAAATACATTGTTTCATAAACCATTTCAACTTAATTAATACTCATCAAGTCATACATTTACATGAATATTCATGAGGTATAGGGTTAAAAGCTGGATGATAGCTAGTGTTCTCTGGCAGTTCAGTGGTTTGACTTCTTGTTAGATCTACAGTTTGTTTTTTTAGCTCACCTGAGCACTTAATTTAAAAAATTGTGCTCAGGGTGAGTTTTTAAGATCGCTCTTTGTCCGTCGTGCATCGCCGGGCTTCCGTCTTCAACAATTGCTTGTGAACACTCTAGAGGCCACAGTTTTGGCCCAATCTTCATGAAACTTGGTCAGGATATTTGCCTACATAATATCTTGGATAAGTTGTAATTGGGTCATGTGGGGTCAAAAACTAGGTCACCAGGTCAAATCTTAGAAAAACCTTGTGAACACTCTAGAGGCCACAGTTTTGGCTCAGTCTTCATAAATTTAGTCAGGATTTTGCTACATATATCTTGGATGTTGAATTGGGTCATTGGGTCAAAAACTAAGGTCAAGTTGACTTAATTTTTAAGGAAAATAATTCCTTAACTGGAATAAATCTCCTAAGGATTTTTAAATTTTTCCCCTTAGGAGCTTTATGAATACGGCCCCAGAACTGGGCAACATAGGGTCAAAAAGTAGGTCACCAGGGCAAATTTTTAAAAAAAATCTTGTGAACACTCTAGAGGCCTACATTTTAGTCCCAGTGTTCATTAAACTTGATATGAATGATGACTGCATGAATTCCCAGTTGAGTGCAAATTCAGGTAAGATCAAAATGTAGGTCACTTAGTCAAATGTTAGAAAAGCACTTTAGATGCCAGATTTTTTGTCATCATGCCTAACACAGCCATCTTACTCAGGTGAGCGACACAGGGCCATCTTGGCCCTCTTGTTTATTAAATTTCTACCTGTGGCTTTCTTATTGGGGGAATTAATGTTATAAATAAAAAAATGGAAATCTTAAGATGATGAAAATGTTTTAAATTAACTAAGAAATTATCTAATTATAGGTTGTATTTTGTCAAAGAAAGTTTCATATCAACATTTAAATTACAAGAATAACACAAATTTCATAAAAAATCCAAGAATTGTTTCTTTTTTGAAAAACAAACAAACAACTATTGTATTGGAAAAAAAATATATAGTAATTTTGGGGGAAAATATCAGTTTTTGGATAGGGGAAACTACCTGTAAAAGGTGGTATATTAACCAAAAAGAAAACTAGATCTTGTTCCAAGGTAGGGAGGAGGTTGAAGGTTAAAATGCTGGACAACAGTCTTGAGACCTTAATGGTGTCTGGTTCTCTTTATATTATATTCTATATGGAAAGTAAGTCTCTAATCCTATTTGTGATATAAGTCCTAAGAAGTTAATTTTAGCTAGTAGTACCTGTACAGATGATCAGCTCCTGGTCCTTTGATGCTAAAATATTGTTAAAAAGTCCCTAAGGGACCCTATACTTCTGTATGGATGCTTGTTCCAGGGATGAAAGTGGAGAGACTTGTTACCATATACCAGTTGGTGGCTCCAATGTGGTCGGCGTGTTTGGCTACATCCAGATGTTTGAAGAACTAATCTCTCAGGTAAGGCGTTCTTTTACTTCTTTTATCACACCTTCCTTGTGAGACATTAATGTACCTTTTTAGCGAACACAACTTGAGAAGGGCATTTGGCCTGGCTATTGAAGCGAGCTCAACGGTAACACATAGTTGTAATTAGTCCCCTACTGGCTTCGCCGAAGGGGACTATAGGTTTGCACTCCGTCCGTCCGTCAGTCCGTCCGTCAGTCACACACATGTTTTCCGGACTTTTTTTCTAAACGCTTGCAGATATTCATCTAATTTTTGGTGTGTGAGTCTACCACCATGACTTACAGATCAAGTTTGAGTTTCGTTCCAGTCCACTGATTTTTGATGGAATTACGGCCCTTGGAATTAGAAAATTTCGTTAAAATAGCAGTTTTCCGGACTTTTTTTCTAAACGCTTGCAGATATTCATCTAATTTTTGGTGTGTGAGTCTACCACCATGACTTACAGATCAGGTTTGAGTTTCGTTCCGGTCCATTGATTTTTGACGGAATTACGGCCCGTGGAATTAGAAAATTTCGTTAAAATAGCAGTTTTCCGGACTTTTTTTCTAAACGCTTGCAGATATTCATCATATTTGGTGTGTGAGTCTACCACCATGACTTACAGATCAAGTTGGAGTTTCGTTCCGGTCCATTGATTTTTGACGGAATTACGACCCTTGGAATTAGAAAATTTCGTTAAAATAGCAGTTTTCCGATTTTTTTCTAAACCTTGCAGATATTCATCTAATTTTTGGTGTGTGAGTCTATCACCATGAGTTACAGATCAAGTTTGAGTTTCATTCCGGTCCATTGATTTTTGACGGAATTATGGCCCTTGGAATTAGAATTTCTTTTAAATAGCAGTTTCTCTGCACTCAGGTCTTCCTCCACCTGTAATTAGCTGGATGTTGTTATATGACTGAAATAAACAGGTTGTGTTTGTTTGTATGTTGGGGGGTCTTAGTTTTCCATTTGCCGGTAGGGGACTTAGTATTGCCTAAGCAATTCTTTCATAATACTTGTTTTTTATTCAAATACTAACGTTTTGAAAGTCACTATCTTAAATGTTTACCACTGGAAAATTGGTAAAAATGTTTATCAAGAGTTATCTGTCTAGATGAAATTAAACTATGCGGTATGTAAAAGAATGACAACTCTTGAAAAATGCAAAGGCCTTCTGGATAATCTGGCTAATTGTCTTCAATTTTCATGAAATTTTAAAATACTTTATTGATAGAAAATGTACACATAATGTTTGTTGTTACTTTTTTTGTGTATGTGTTGTTTTTTTTCTATGTTAAAAAGATACCTATTTGCCCTGTTTTCATATGTACTATAATATTTTTATATACTAACACGTTCATTCATTATTCATGGTCTGTAATGACTTTAATTTATTGCAAAATGATAAATGACTTTTTGAAAGACATGAATATACATGAATATATTTTAAACTTAGACAAATCCTTTGTAAATCACTACTTGAAATACTGTACAGTATACAGTGTAATACACACAAAACAGCACAATATATGTACATCTGCTTATGTCATAAAATAGTTTTATGTCATTGTGACATATATTGTTTAAGTACATATTTTAACAACATGCACATACCTACTAGATCTGTATTCTAGGGATATTGGCTCTAAAATTTGCTTTATCATAATTATTTTTAATAAATCTAATAGATCTACAAGTAGATTAGATTTCTCTCTCTCTCTCTCTCTCTCTCTCTCTTTCGTTAACAAAGTACAAACTTGCAAGGAAAGTAATTTTCATAAATATATGCCCAATCAATGTTGCAAATGTATATTAGTACAATCTGTCTTCTTCTTAAATGATTTTGATGCATAATCATCCATGTGAAGCCTATTTTCGTAAAGCTACTGAAAAAAGAAAATACGTTCTTTTAATTCTGAATCGAGTTATTCACAAATCTATAGTCAGGTACTTATAAGTTTAGACTAGTAAAGTTCATCTATAAATCAGTTTCATTGGGGGTTTTTAATGGACTGATTTTCCTCAATTTTTTCTTTTTTTTAGACTATAACTAAAAGATATATGGTATGAATTAGATATAGGGGGTCTCCATGCTCATTTTAGAGATTTAGCCTATGGTAAAACATCACTGTTTGCTAATAATTATTGGAAAAATAGTAACATTAAAAAATTGGAAAGATTGCATTATAAATACTTTAATAACATATCAAAATTATGTTTTCAGATTTTTTTTATCATAATTTGTAACTGATAATGTGTCTTATAAGTTACACTAGGTGAAAATACTGTCAAACATGTATGGGAAATACACTACAATCAAAAATATTCATTGTGTCTGGACCAAAATACATGTATATACAAAAACTACCAAAAATCTATGTAATTTTATATATATATATATATTTTTTTTTTTTTTAAAAATTGCAACAGACAGATTTTCTTTACTTTTTCAGATTCAGTCCTCTGATATAAAGGCATTCTGAAATGTAAAAAAAATGTATACCTCACCATGTTTGTTTTCTAAGTAAAACTGATTTGTTTTATTGAAATTTTTGTCTAATAGCATAAAAACACTAAAATGTGATTTTTTTACCCTAAACATTTAGCTAATATACATTTAATCATGAATCTTAAAATTTTGGTTTCCATTATTTTCCTCTGAAAATTAATGAACATTTTTTTTTACCAAAATCAAAACCAGAGGGAATCCGCAAAAAAAGTTCTTTTTCACCAATTGACCACCTTTTTTTTTATGACCTAAATTTTTTCCTAGCAATCAGGTTATCATGGTAAAAATAAAAAAAATAAAAAATAAAAAAAAACCCAGAAGATTTTCCATTATCTAACAACAACTTAATAATTTTTGCTTACATATTTTGACCCTGGAATAACCCCATGCTTATCTTATACTGGTGATTTATATGTATGTGCTTGTTTTTTCCCTCATATAAATCTGTGTTGTTTTAATGTGCTTGATCAGTCAGGCTGGGATAACTCGCATCCTGTAATTTTATATGCAGTTAACAACACAAGCTGCAATTCAATCTAGTGACCATCTATTTGCTTATGCTAATATTTTTATCCCTGGTTACAAAAAAAAAGAAAGAAAAAAAAAATATTATCAAGTCTTTTTAAACAAAACCAAATTTACAGGAAAACAAGTACAGTATAATAAGGCTTATTCTATCCAGGTTGATGTGTTTACTAGTATATCAATAAAGTGAGAGGATTAATTGAATTAATTCATTTCTGTCTTGCAAAATCCATGACTTTTTTGTTGGGGGATGGAGGGGGGTCACTAGTTTTGTCTAGCCACCCCTATAATTAGTCAGTGTCTTCTTATTATTAAAATATAAAGTGACATTAATTTAAATTGGTAAGCATTATGTGTAAACAGGAGATATTCTATTGATATAAAGGTCCTGGTGTAAAGTAGTCTAGGTGCAATATTTAGAAGAAATGGGAAGAGGCTATCTACTAGAGCCAGTAATAAACCCATGCCAAGTCAAGACAAAACATAATCCTGCGCTCGCTTCTAGCCTTTTCCTTTTACAGATTAGTCATCAAGTTCATTGTTTACAATATTATTTGAATTCTATAGGTCAGGTATGACTTTTCCAAACCAGTTGCCGTATCTTATAAGATATTAAAATGTTTTAAGCAAGATGAAAAACATTTGATTTGTTGATCTTATTTATGAATATTTCTTAACATAATAATATATAAAATATTTCAGTCATCAAATCTTGTAATAATTATGATCAGGATAAACATGTTTAAAATGTACAGTGATGTTGAAAACAGCAATAAACTGCTATACATCAAATTCTATAAGTGCTCTACACTATGGTATGATAAAATTTGCTTAAATACTTTCTAGGAAATTTTGATAGTTTTTTTTGTTAGATATCCTCAACACATTAGTGGATTTGATCAGAGTGTTCCAGACCAGTTTTTTTTGTTAGATATCCTCAACACATTAGTTGATTTGATCAGGGTGTTCCAGACCAGTTTGACGACATTGTGTTTGCTTGTGGCAGTGGCGGGACTGCAGCAGGTCTAGCTGTCGCTAATTACCTGACGGGATTGAAGCTGAGGTAATGCAGCATCATCATATAACTTTACTTCACTTGTGAAGGTGTGAATATTTAGTAGTAGATATCTAGCCTATATTTCTTATATTTTTTATGCCTTCACAGCCCAAAAGTGGGATAGAGCATAATTATATATCTTCCTATATATTTTTCTTTCTATTTATGTGAGATTGTCTTATACACTGACTGAGATGATCAAGTCCATGATACTGTTAAGTCATCTTTTATATGGCTTTATATTTCTGTGAATCTGTTATTTAGCAAAATTGAGGGTACATATATTTTTGAAATAGTGTTCTAGCTAGAGAATGTCAGGTTTACTCATTTTTTACCAGGTTTTCCGAAGGAAAACTCTGGTTATTAGATTGGGGTATGTCGGTGGGCGGGTGGGTGGGCGTGTGAGCAACTCCTCCTACATTTTTCAACGGATTTGGTCCAAACTTTTACAGAAGCATTATTACATAGTGGCCTGGCGCATATTGTCAGGGTTTTGTGATTCGACTATTTTTGATGCAGTTATGGCCCTTTGTTATTTTATCACATATGTAATATATAGGGAAATATTCTTCTGTGCGCAACACCTCCTACATTTTTCAACGAATTTGGCCCAAACTTTTACAGAAGCATTATTACATAGTGACCTGGTGCATATTGTCAGGGTTTTGTGGTTCGACTATTTTTGATGCAGTTATGGCCCTTTGTTTTTTTTCACATATGTAATATATAGGGAAATATTCTTCTGTGCGCAACTCCTCCTACATTTTTCAACGGATTTGGCCCAAACTTTTACAGAAGCATTATTACATAGTGACCTGGCACATATTGTCAGGGTTTTGTGGTTCGACTATTTTTGATGCAGTTATGGCCCTTTGCCCCTTAACGGATGTAATATAAAGGCACAACTTCTTCATTTATTAATAAATTTTGTCCATACTTTAACAGAAGTACCTTCACTAAGTCACCCTGGAGAATATTACCTGTGTTTTGCAGTTTAACCATTTTTGATGGAGTTATGCCCCTTTGATAAAAGTCCATGTCCGGAGCATAACTTCTACATTATAAGAGGTATTGACTTGAAACTTTATAGGTGCATACATCTCATTGAGGCGGAATGCAGTGCATAGGAACTTCACTCTTTGAAAATGGATTATCTCCCCTTTCAGCTGTCAAATTTGAAATCCCATACTTCATGCATATTTACATATGATGTGCCATTGTTATGTAAAGTTTGTGTGACATCCATCGTACGGTTTAGGAAGAGTTGCGCTTACAAGCTATTTTTTTAAAAATTGAAAATGGATTATCTCCCCTTTTGGTGGTCAAATAGGTTTAGGAGTTGTGCTTACAAGAATGGGGAAGACAGACAGACAGACAACTGGTGATTCCTATATACCCCCACAAAAAAAATAAAGTAGAATTTAGTTAAAGGGAATGCTTAAGTGACATTTTCAGAAGCAGATTGTTGCATCATACTCATGTCTTGTTCAAAGTTAATGTGGATAAATGTAAGTTAAAAATCCTTGTTGCACATATAATGTATGTTTGCTTTATACAGAATTGCATTAGATTTAATAGACATTGAACACAAAATTATTTGACTGATTCAAATAATCTGTACTGGGATGAAACATTGCGAAAAGAAAACCTGGTTTTGTGACAATTCCTGTCACTTGTTTTCATGGGATTGGTAGTTGTGCGTAAAACCATTGGTAAAATCAAATTAATTAGTTTCCCAGTATTGTGTTTTTACCAAGATGATCTTCCCCTGATTTATAAACTAGATTATCTGCCCCAGTATTTCAACAAAGATTATTAGTATCTTCGTATTTAAAGCTAATTTACCTGCCCGGTATTTTAACCAACATTATCTCCTTGTTATAAGTAAGACTATTCTGCTGCATTTTAGCCATGGAAATCTTCTCCTTTTTTAACCAAGATTATTTTTTTAAACAAAGGTTATCTTCCATACCCCTCTCATACATTAACCACAATCCTCTATTTTTAAACGAAGGTTATCTGCCCCTATATTCTAATCAAGATTATCTGCAATATATTAATACCATGATTATCTGCCCCTATATTTTAACCAAGATTATTTGCCCCTATGTTTTAAACCAAAACCATTTGCCTCTATATTTTAAGCAAGATTATCTGCCCCTATGTTTTAAACCAAGACCATCTGCCCCTATGTTTTAACCAAGGTTATCTGCCCTTGTGATACAGGATCCATGGGATAGCTGTAAGCGATGATGCCAAATACTTCCACCATCACTGTAACCAGATGATACAGGAACTGGGGTTAAAGGTCAAATCAGAAGACGTCCTTGACATTATAGAAGGTCACAAAGGTCAAGGTTATGGAATTTCCACTCAGGAAGAGCTTGGTATGTGAATAAGATTTATCAAATCATAATGCAAGAACTAAATTCAGTAAAGATTTAGGATACAAAATGTTACGTGATGTAGGATTTCAATTTTATATCTGAGTTTCTTGGATTTAAAATATAATAACCAATATGCCAGGCCCCAATCCTTAAAGCTTACTTAGCACTAAGTACATAAAATATGTAAATATTTCGTGACATATTTCATAATTTTTTTCTCTAATTAAAGTACCTTAACCTCCTCATACTCATATATACTTATTTTGATGCAACAAAATTAGTTTATTTTGTTATTGATTGTGTCAAGTTATTCACTTACTTAGATATAATGATAAAATATATCCTGCCTTATTTAAGGTTTTGATAATTACTTAATTAGTATCTTTTTCCAGAGCATTAACCTTGAATAATACCTTGCTCAATGATGTGAACTGTTTCAGACTTTCTGATCTCAGTGAGCACCTCTACTGGTATAATGTTGGACCCAGTCTACACAGTGAAGGCTGTTAAAGGCATGCTGCATGAGTTCCACCACAACCCAGACATGTTTAAAGGGCGCCGAATTTTATATATACATACAGGTATGTGCGGCAAGTATGTTACAGACATGAATAAGGTATTCTCTGTTTTGTAGACTGACTATGACTGACTATGCATAATGGTTGCTTAACCTCTCACTTCATATAAACTCATTTTGATGCATAAGCAGACAAATCAGACTCAGATTAGACAGCTTTCAGCAATCCTCAGATGCTACACAGTCTGCACAGCAAATAAAAATTCAATATTTCTATGTCATTTAAAGTTCTGTAAATAGTTATCATGTCATAAATAGAGAACACACAGGGAACACTCTTGTACGTTGGATGCATGTGTTATCAGGTTTCAAAGTTGTTTGCCTTGCTGTCAGGTGAAATATATGAACAGTACTGATGTTTGCCCTGTTTTATGGACAGTTATCTTACATCTTTTTATGCCCCCAAAGTTGGGCCTATAGTAAAAGAGCTTTCCGTCCGGATTTCTTTCCGCTTCATAACTCTGACATTACTGGATGGATTTTGAAATTACTTGGCAGAAATGTTCAACATCATGAGAAAATGTGTTGCGCACAATCCTCAGGTCTGTAGCTTCAAGTTCAAAGGTAAAAAAAAGGGATATATAACTCTAACATTCAATGATGAAATTTAATATTACTTGGCAGAAATGTTCACCATCATAAGACAATGTGTCACGTGCAATCCCCAGGTCTGTGGCTCCAAGGTCAAGGTCAAACTAAGAGTTCAAAGGTCAAAATGGGGTCTATTTTTTGTATCTGCTCCTTATCGCTGACATTCCTTGAGGGATTTTGAAATTACTTGGCAGAAATGTTCACCATCATAAGATGATGTGTCATGCGCAATCCCCAGGTCTGTGGCTTCAAGGTCAAGGTCACACTTAAGAGTTTAAAGGTAATAAATGAGGTCTACCTTTCATTTCCGCTCCATTTCTCTGACATTCCTGGATGGATTTTATAATTACTTGGCAGAAATGTTTCCCATCATGAGAGGATGTGTTATGCGCAATCCCAAGGTCTGTAGCTTCAAGGTCAAGGTCATACTTAGAGTTCAAATGTTAAAAATCAGGTCTATTTTTAATTCCCCTCCATTTCTCTTGACATTCTTTGATGAATTTGAAATTACTTGGCAGAAATGTTCCCCATCATGAGACAATGTGTAGTGTGCAGTCTCCAGGTCTGTACCTCAAAGGTCAGGATCACACTTTCAAAGGTCAAAAATAGGGTCTTTTTTTTGTATCTGCTGTATAACTCTTGACATTCCTTGATGAATTTTGAAATTACTTGGCAGAAATGCCTACCACCATAAAGTAGTGTGTTGCACGCATTCTCCAGGTCTGTAGCTCCAAGGACATGGTCAAAATAAGAGTTCAAAGGTCAGAAATTGGGTCTTTTTTTTGTGTCTGCTTTATAACTCTGACATTCCTTGATGACTTTTTGAATTACAGTAAAAAATGTTCATCATCATGAAGCAATATGTCATGCAATCCCAGGTCTGTAGCTCCAAGGTCAAGTTCACACTTAGAGTTCAAAGGGTTTGTTTTTTTGTGTCCGCTCCATATCTTTGTCACTCCTCAATAGATTTTGATTTTTTTTGCATAAATGTGCACTGTAATGATACAATTTGTTGTGTACAATACCTGGGTTCATAGCTGAAAGGTCATGGTCATGCTAAGAGGTTAAGTGTCATAAGCCCTGATTGTGCATTGGTTTGCCCTCTGTCTGCCTGTCCAAATATTGGGATGCTGTGATTACTTAAAAACATAAGCTAGCTCAGTGAAACTTGGTATATGAAGGCAAAATGGAGATTAATTAATGCACTTAACTTTGATATTTTTCTTGGAAAAAATACTGGTTGCTATGGTAATGGAAATAATCAAAATATGCACGTTCAGTAGGGGATTTATGGTTCAGTTATGCATATGATTCTAGCTATTGTGTATTTTGTACATGCATAATGCTGTAGTGATTTCACTGTTAAAAATGTCAGGGGAAAAGTCAAAAGAAATGTCAGGAAATTTTTCATAAAACCACGAGTATGCACTTTGGGGCTATCGTCAAATCCTTTGACATATCTTGTTTACATGCATTATAAAGTAGAGCCATAATGAATTCACAAATTAGTGAACATGAAATTCACATCATGATACAGGGTCATTAATAGGAATATTTGATAATGAGTATGAATACATACTGATATAATGCTGAAATAAAAGAAAAAAACTAAGTCAACTATAAAATGGTAACATAACTTTGTCTGAGATTTTACAATATTTTCTCTCTATTCGCTCTATATTTCCACATAGAAAAATACTAGAACTATGTAGCAGCTTTGTATTTTTAAAACTGATATCCATCAGGTATTTTAGTTCAAACTAGTATAAATCAGGTATTTATACCCCCGAAACAAAGTCACCCGGTGGTCGGTCGGTCGGTTGGTCGGTTGGTCGGTCGGTCGGTCGGTCCAGCGGTCCGTTGCATTTTCCTTGTCCGGAGCATAACTTGAAAACCACAAGTTGGAATTCAATACAACTTCATGCAATGATCAAGCACATGGAGAGGAAGTGCAGTGCACAAGAACCATAACTATATCTAGAGTAATTACAGAGTTATTGCCCTTTGTATTTTTTCCTTGTCCGGAGTATAACTTGTAAGGTACTGATTGGATTTCAAAACAATTTCATACAATGGTCAAGCACAATGAGAGGAAGTGCAGTGCACAAGAACCATAACTCTATCTATAGGAATTACAGAGTTATTGCCCTTAGTTAATTTTCCTTGTCCGAGTATAACTTGTAATACTGTTGGATTTCAAAACAATTTCATACAATGGTCAACACAATGAGGAAGTGCAGTGCACAAGAACCATAACTCTATCTAGAGTAATTACAGAGTTATTTCCCTTTGTTACTTTTCCTTGTTTTTCTTGTCCTGAACATAACTCGAATATTATACATGGTATATACTTGAAACTTAAAATGTAAACAGATGGCGACTAGGAGAAATGCAGTGTCCAAGAACTGTAACCTTATATTTTTAAACTACTGTGACAAACAACCATTATTGACTCTCTATCAACTTTAAATAAAAACTTTACTTATTAATATCACAACCAATATACTATGTATACAGGTTCTTATCTATGCTCTGCCTGAAGTCTGGCTTCTCCTGCATTAAAGTATTTTGCGGGGGTATTAATCACCTTCAGTGATAGCTCTAGTTTCCTTAAAACTAGTATTGATCATTTATTTTCCTTAAAGCTAGTATCCATCAGTTATTTTCCTTGAAACTAGTATCCATCAGTTATTTTCCTTGAAACTAGTATCCATCAGTTATTTTCCTTGAAACTAGTATCCATCAGTTATTTTCCTTGAAACTAGTATAAATCAGGTATTTTGCTTAAAACTAGGTATCCATCAGGTATTTTGCCTAAAACTAGTATCCTTCAGGTATTTTCCTTAAAACTAGTATCTATTAGGTATTTTCCTTAAAACTAGTATCCATCAGGTATTTTCCTTAAAACTAGTATCCATTAGGTATTTTCCTTAAAACTAGTATCCATTAGGTATTTTCCTTAAAACTAGTATCCATCAGGTATTTTCCTTAAAACTAGTATCCATTAGGTATTTTCCTTAAAACTAGTTATCCATCAGGTATTTTCCTTAAAACTAGTATCCTTCAAGTATTTTCCTTAAAACTAGTATCCATCAGTTATTTTCCTTAAAACTAGTTATCCATCAGATTTCTTCATTAAAACTAGTATCTTTCATGTATTTTCCGTAAAACTAGTTATCAATATGGTATTTTCCTTAAAACTAGTATCCATTAGGTATTTTCCTTGAAATTAGTTATTCATCAGATTTCTTCATTAAAACTAGTATCTTTCATGTATTTTCCATAAAACTAGTTATCACTAAGGTATTTTCCTTAAAAATAGTATCCTTCATGTATTTTCCATAAAACTAGTTATCCATCAGGTATTTTCAGCTGTTTCATGCAATACTACAGAGTGTATAGCTGCATCATACCATACTTCACAGTATATAGCTATATCATACAATACTGAACAGATTTAGCTGCATCATACCATACTTCACAGTATATAGCTATATCATACAATACTGAACAGATTTAGCCGCATCATACCATACTTCACAGTATATAGCTATATCATACAATACTGAACAGATTTAGCTGTTTAGCTGCATCATACCATACTTCACAGTATATAGCTATATCATGCAATACTGAACAGATTTAGCCGCATCATACCATACTCCACAGTATATAGCTATATCATGCAATACTGAACAGATTTAGCTGCATCATACCATACTTCACAGTATATGGCTATATCATGCAATACTGAACAGATTTAGCTGCATCATACCATACTTCACAGTATATAGCTATATCATACAATACTGAACAGATTTAGCTGTTTAGCTGCATCATACCATACTTCACAGTATATAGCTATATCATACAATACTGAACAGATTTAGCTGCATCATACCATACTTCACAGTATATAGCTATATCATACAATACTGAACAGATTTAGCTGCATCATACCATACTTCACAGTATATAGCTATATCATACAATACTGAACAGATTTAGCTGCATCATACAATACTACACATTATATCTTTGCTTCGTACAATAATGCACAGTATGTAGGTTCATCGTGCAATAGACATTATACCTCATAGAGGAAACCATGAAAAGACCTATGCGAACAGCATAAAACCAGATCAGCCTGCGAGTAACTCGCAGGCTGATCAGGTTTTATGCTGTTCGCTGCTCCTCAGTGGTCTGGAAATGAGGACTTTATAATTAAATTTGGTAAGGTTTAACTGTGGTTTTCTGCAGATCAGGCTTTATGTAGTACCTATTGAGTGCGTCAAAATGAGTCTATATGAGGGAAAGGGTTAATTGCCTCACTAGCAATGAATATATATTTGAATATTGGCATTATTCTGTGCTCTGAATACTCAATCCTACATATCATTATACTTCTACTATAAAGTGATCTTTGCTTTGTTACAGGTGGTGTATTTGGGCTGTATGATGGCAGGATTGAAGCTAGTCTGAAGTCACCAGGCAGTCTGACTAATTCTGTGTTGACCAGTCCAGAGGTTGACCCATAGACTTCCTGATGTTGGGATCATATTTAATGACCAGTATCTAGACAGAATCTGTTGTCATGGCCTACACATTGGTAGAAGATCAAGAACAGTGTACACATGGATTTCTTTTATCTACATATACCTACCATGGGCTGATCGTCATGTGTTGTGAGTGTCATTTTAGTGATGCACATTTAGTGCATGCTGATTGGTTGAAGTTTTTGTATCAAATCATGAATCAAGCAATGAAGTTACTAAGTAAATTTTATTTTAAGTCAGCATATGTATAACATTATTGTATAACAATATGAGCTCATAGCTGATGGCTTACACATATTTACATCAATACATAAGTAAAAATATGAGACACTACAGATAGAAACAAAAGCAAGTACCAATACAATAAAATGTTGTCTGCCAGATTCAAACAATGTACAGTTATTAACTGGTTCTTTACACTTTGGTCAAACATTACCTCATCAGCTCATTGGAATCTCTTGTCTTGTCTACCTATATAATTGCCAGTATCTGTATCATGTCATATTCAAGAATGTTGTAAGACTATTGTCATTTGTTAAACACTTTATTACAGGAGACCAGTTAGACCAGTAAAGCCGTCATTGTTTTCCGTTTTTAGTTGTGTGTGACGTAGTCACTCACAGGTATAGTACCTACATTCTGAGGGTCCAATTCTCTACATTTAAAACTGAATAACCTCTTAATTTTGTATGAATGATCGAACGATTGAAAAGAGTTCTACAACACAGGTATGCTGAGATTCAGCCAAAGTGTTGAAATCTCAATTTTGAGTAAAAAATACATAGTTACAGGAAACAGTAATTGTATATAGCATAAAAACACAAAAAAACTATTTTCCCTGTGATGTTGCGCAACTTTCACTAACCATGCGGTGGAGTATGTTTTTTTTCGATCATGCCTGAATTTGGATGGTAGATGTGCAGGTTTTGGTTATTTAGTGGTGTAACAATAGTCCATATAGAATAATAAAAAGATTGAATTCCGATACAAATCCGCATAACTTACTAATAATCACATCAAGCTATCTAAGATACATTGAGATACCTCAGGGGTTATTTGTTGCTCTATGGAATGGCTGACATGTGTATATATCTGCTATCAGAAGTTACTAAGGACACAGAGCCACTGATTTGTATCTATAAATAAAAACTGTGCCATCGCTCAGTAGTGCAAAGTGCTGATAGTATTATGAGAGCAGTATTGTAGCATTTCTTTTGTTTATCAAAGTAACTTTAATCAACGGGGGTCAAATTTTTTTCGCGCAATGCTAAAAACCCCACTTGAACATTGCGTTAACATGGTCATTACAAAAAATTAAAGATGAATGCACCATTTGTTTCATCAGACTGTTAACAATTGTCACAACGCCACTCTTACTCTCCCTATTTCTATAGCCAACAATGAACAATCATTTATTATTTTAATATGAGTTTGATATATTGCAAAAACTAAGTAACACTGCATATCTGCAGCTCACCAAATCCTCTTCCACTTTAGACACACACAACTTCAGTGCCTTCAGCGCTTTGATTACTGTTTGTTACTCATTTATTCATGTTCAGTTTTATAATTTGATTAATATTAATTTACTGAACTTTAAATGGTATGAAACAGTGGAACTGTATTTGTCATACAGGCTGTGTAGAATCTGAGCTACAATATTGTATGAGCAAATAGAGGAGACCCTGACCATACAGCTCTTGCAAGCATCTGTCTGATCTTGATCTTCTCTTTTTGCTAAGGCATTAAAACACATCTATATGTAGTAAAGAATTAACATCTTCAAGATGAAAAATACAGAATGCTGCAAAACCTGTTTAGACTGAGAATTACTTTTCATATGATTGATGGTCTGAGCAGTCTTATAATGCTGATCAAGGTAGAGAAAGTAGGAACGGGTATTTTCTAATATTTATATTTGTGGAATACTATCAAAGTGATAAAGTGTATGATTTTTATGTGATTTTATATTCATCTTATACATAATATTAATGTGAACTTATGAAATAAAAGAATTTGAAAAGAAATGATTAAATCTTTAAACTGTCCACCCTTTTTTTCCCCTTTTTTTTATTTTAATTGCCTTGTCTGTGATTTTATGCCAATGAATTCTATGTTTGAAAATTAAAAACATCAATAAGGAAATGGTGGAATGATAGCAATTGTCAGGATATTTTGTTATACCACCGTAACAGAAGTGATGTATTTATGAGATATGTATTGTATCTCTACTGTGTATTGTACTGTGAAAAGGAGAGAGTAAGTTTCCTCTGATAGTCACCATATGCTGCCTTCTCTGGGTTTACTTTTTAGCTCACCTGAGCTCAACATGCTCTTGGTGAGCTATTGTGATCGCCTTTTGTCTGGTGTCAGGCGTGTGTCAAGCGTCAGCAATTTCCCTTAAACAGCATCTCCTCACTTTGACCAAACTTCACAGGAATCATCCTTATGATGTCCTCTATCAAAGTTGTTCAAATTATTTTGATTGGTTGAAAAAGAAGGTCACAGGAGCTAAAAATAGATTTTAAAAATGCAAACTTTGAAAATCTTCTTCCGCAAAACTGCAAGGCCTTGAGGTTAGATATTTGGTGTGTAGCATTGTCTTGTGAACATTTACCAAGTTTGTTCAAATCATGACCCTCGGCTCAAAATTGGCCCCGCCCTAGGGGACACTTGATTTTACATAGGCTTATATAAGTAAAACTAAAAAATCTTCTTTTCAGAAACCACAAAGCCTGGAGTTTAGATATTTAGTGTGTATCGGGGGTCTTTTGATTTTACATAGGCTTAAATAGGAAAATGTAGAAAAAATCTTCTTGTCAGAAACTAAAAGGCCAGGAGTTGAAATACATGTATTTGGTGTATAACATTGCCTTATGTACATCTACCAAGTTTGTTCAAATCATGGCCCTGGGTCAATATTGGCCCTGCCACAGGGGTCACTTAATTTTACATAATCTTACATAGGAAAGATTTTTTAAAAGATATCCTTGTCAGAAACCACAAGATCATGGGTTTAGATATTTGGTATGTAACATGGCCGTGTGGACCTGAAACAAGTTTTCAAATCATGGCCCTGGTTAAAATTGGTCCAACGCTAGAGTTAACTTGTTTTTTTCTTTTTACCACATGTTAACTTCTTGTATGGAATTTAGATTATATTGCTGTTTTTCTGCATGTATTTTGATTCAGTATGACTTTGTTGTAAAAGGCAATGAAAGCAATATTTCTCAGGTGAGCGGTTCAGGGCCATCTTGGCCCTTTTGTTTTGTTTTTTTCTTGCTGAGTTATGAATACTATGCATATGATATACTGTATGTTGATATGGTTTTGTTATATTTGAATTTTATTTCACATTTTTGTTATCAACTGTCCCTGGTGAACAAATGGTTAGAGCATCCGCCTTGGGAGCGGGAGGTCAAGGGTTCGATCCCTGGCCATGATATACCAAAGTCATAAAAAATGATACTGGTATAGCTCTCTTGCTTGCCGATCAGCATATAAGGGTAGTTTCAGGACTGGTTGGCCATGTGTAAGGATGTTGTGACTGGGTGTGATATCATGCCACATGTCTACGGCGTGATACTGCAGTGTGGCAGCACTATATCTGTCTCAATACTGTAGTATCAGTTATTTTCGCGCAGTCTTAATTTCGCGCTACCCTCTCTAAAGACCCTTTCGCGCGGTGCTAAATTTGCGCATTTCCCCATTTCAAAAAAAAAAAAAAGTACAAAAAATAAATATGAATAAATGAAAAAAATATCCATTTCGTTCTGAATGACTGATTTGGTGCCCCGGGTATCGCATGCTAATTAATTACCGACTGATATGTTCGCGCTACCCTCCCCCCAGGTAAGTGACGTCATAGGGGTGGGTTACTGGTAAGGGTTACTGGTAAGTTGTTAATTAGCACCGTCTCCTAATTGCTGGGGCCAAACTGCCGAAAGATGGCCTTTCTTTTGTTATCGTTTGCAGCACTTCCGGCGATCAGACAAACTATTCTCCGGGACCTTTTTGTTTTACAGGTCTCACCTTGATTGTTGTATAAACAAACTGTCAACTTAGAAGGTGGGGACATGTCAGTACACACGATCTGCAACCATACAGTTAGTAGTAATGTTTGTTCGAAATCTGTATTCATTTTGGACCACTTTCCTAATCTTCTCGGCAAAAAAAGAGTAAACATTACGCAAGCGTAAATTTCATGCACCGGTTCAACACCAGTAAAAGGCAAGTTAAAATATACAAAAAAAAAAAATCTTAATTTTAAAAGGAATAACGCAGATTATTGATTTGATATTAGTCTCAAATAGTACACGAGTGTAAAACCCCTTGGGAAACTGTTGGTTTTATTGATCTAAGATGGTACTGATTATAAAACAACGCATGAAATTTAATTGTCAAAATCGGCGTCAAACAAAAAAATACCATATATATTCTTTGATTATACAGACTTAATATCGCGCGGTCCTAAATTCGCGGAAGGCCCATTGCGCGAACATCGCGAAAATTAGACCAGCGCGAACAATACTGATACTACAGTAAGACATCGTCTCCAAATATCAGTAATACTGTTAGTGGGATATTAAACCCAACAAAAAAAACAACATATTTGTTATCATCTAAAACATGTCATTACTACACTCAGGAAATTGTATAATTAGAGGAAGGGTCGTAACAAGGATGGATAGACCTTTGGCTGACTCAATCTCGAGTAATTTGAACAAAAAAATTTGAACAAGAAATGTATTTATAGGACACAGAGGCCCCCACGAATTTGTTTCATTATATTGATATTTTTGTCAGCATATGTGATAAGAAAATGGAAATACAAAAGAAGATGATTTTGAGAACAAATGAGCGCTGTGACACTGACCTCAACCAAATGATGTGATCTTGACCTTCAAGCTTGCAACCTGGTCCTTGTGAGCGAAACATTGTCTTTTTAGCTCACCTGAGCACGTGTGCTCAGGATGAGCTTTTAGGATCGATGAATGTCCGTCGTCCGTCCGTCCGTCCGTCCGTCCGTCCACAATTTGTTCGTTTGCACTCTAGCATCTTCATTTTATGAGCAATTATCTTCAAACTTTAAAACAATGTTTATGACCATAAAATCTCGGCCAAGTTCGATTATGGCTGATATCGGAACATTAGGTCAGGAGTTATGCCCCTTTTAAAATTCAAAAAAGCCAGATTTCACATTGTTTGCACTCTAGCATCTTCATTTCATGAGCAATTATCTTCAAACTTTATATCAATGTTTATGACCATAAAATCTCGGCCAAGTTCGATTATGGCTGATATCGGAACATTAGGTCAGGAGTTATGCCCCTTTTAAATTCAAAAAATGCCATATTTCACATTGTTTACACTCTAGCATCTTCATCTTTTGAGCAATCGTCTTCAAACTTTATGGCAATGCTTATGACCATAAGGTCTCGATTGAGTTTGATTATGACTGAGATCAGTTGATTAGGTCAGGAGTTATGCCCCTTTTAATATAAAAAAAGCCATATTTCACTTGTTTACACTCTAGCATCTTCTTTTTAGCAATCTCTTCAAACTTTATGCATTGTTAATGACCAAAGTCTCGATTGAGTTCAATTGTGGCTGAGATGGGTCATTTAGGTCAGGAGTTATGCCCCTTTTAATACAAAAAATGCAAGATTTCACTTTGTTTATTCTCTACCAACTTCATTTTTTTAACAATCATTTTTAAACTTTAAGGCAATGTTTATGCCCATAATCTCACAATCGGGTTCAATTATAACTGATATTGACTTGTAAATTTAGGAGTTATGCCCATTTCACCATAAAAAAAGCCAGATTTCACTTTTACACTCAAGCATCTTTATTTCTTAAGCAATCATCTTTCTCAGGTGAGCGACCAAGGGCCATCTTGGCCCTCTTGTTCTTAGGATGTCTTGTGCCAAGTTATTTCAAAATATGACCATTCCCAACAAAACCACAGCTGGGACCAGGGATTCTTTATATAGAAGGTCATCTGAGTGTTGTGACATTGACCTTCAAGCTGGCAATCTGGTTTTTGTTAACAACACATGTCAATTTCCTATGATCACTTGTATCAATTTATTTCAAAACAGTACCAACAAAATTACAGCCAGGAAAATAATACAGATTATAATAATACATGAGAAGCTCAACTTTACAGACAGTTTTTATGATCTTATCTGATAAATTCATCACAGTTTACTAGGCTTTGACTGGCGACCTGCATCCTCTGTCACCAATCTGAACGTTTCCATGGAAACCTGACTGCCCGAGTTCACATTTAGCATCATACAAGCCGCAATTCGTCCTATTTCATCAGACGACTTCGCAGCATAACCATTTCCGCCTATTGCTACTCCCAGGTTCTCGTGTACCATGTCGATATATGGACTTCCGGTCTCCGTAACCATAGTGACGCAGCTGTCGCTACTGAAGGACTTAAATTTTATTCCTGAAACAGAATTGAAAACACATACACCGATAACATTTCCGTTATCAAAACACACACGCATCACTCTTTGTGATACCTTTATATAAATACAATGAAACGCTATACCAATCAGCATGGCAATGAGAAGATTTTCAGAAACGATGTCCATTCTGTCCAGTCTTAAAATAATGTTTAAACTTAGAATCTGAATCTGAATCAAAATCGTTGTAGATCCCAATACTGGGTTTTACACAATGGAAGGAGAGCTCCGCACTATTGGCGGTGGCTCTTTAAGGCATTTTTGAATGCCTCAAGAGAGCCAGCATGCACTATATTATCAGGGAGATGATTCCAGTGAATCACAGTGTCCATAACGAATGAATTTTCATATTGTTTAGAGTTTGATGATGGTATTTCCAACCCCTTTGAAATTTTGCAAATGCGTTTTTCTAATATTTTTGATAATTTCGCAGCCATTAATTTTTTTTTTTTTATTTTCCTTTTAGGTCTGGTGAATTTCACAAAATCTGATGTTGGCAGTGCTGGAGCTAACCCCTCAACCACCTTGTACATTAATATTAACCTGAGGCTTAGGCGTCTGTCTTGTAATGTTTCTAATTCAAGTTCTTGTTTCATTTTTGATAACATAATTCTTTATCTCGGTTATCTACCCACACACCGCTCCTATGGTACAGAATATGTTTGAAAAAATGTACCCGTAAACATGGTCTGGAGAAGGCGCGTCAGGCTGTCCACCAACCAGGGATCACCGCCGCCACAGTGCCATCTTGAGATGTCCTGGTTACCAAGGTAACCTTTCAGGATATCGTCACTGTGGCCGACCTTGATGTACGTCTTACCTGCGCAACCAACGCTAGATTCTTGAATCGTTCTATTTTATATCCATGACGTTTGTAATACATGTAACTTAGTCTCAAGATAAGTTTTTGTCTAAATAGTATTCATTGTATATCAAATTTTACTTAAAGGCTAGTAAATTCTGATTTTCGCGGGAATTAAACCTTCAACTTCCTTTGTTGTATATAAGTAAAACTGTAATGAGTTTGTCTGTACTGGACGTTTTTCTTTTTATCTTTTATTCCTTTCACAGTTCAAACTTCGTAATTATTAGGAAATTCAGATGCAGACTTTCTTCTTGAATTTTTTTTAATTGAAAATGAACAGTACGATCGTTACCGTCAGGGTAGGGTACCGGCGGCAGTAAGTAGTAACAGAGGTCCCCCGCCGAGTTCTTTGGGTAGTCCGGGTACCAGTCCGTACCGCCGGGCCCTCTGTATAGCACTGCCGGCATCTTGCTGTAAGTTCACATAAAACAACCAAATCCGTTCACTCGATATCCCCCGTCGAAATAGATTATTTTATGAAATTAAAAGTAAACAAGTTATACAACATATCCCTATCCTATCCTGCTATATATGTCTTGATGGAATGTATCCATCCACTGCATGTCCATATCAACACATATGTCAAAGTTTCAACACTCGAAATATATCAAAAGACGCAAAGCATTTGTAACGAACAAAAGCAAATGCTATATTATAAAGTTTTGGAGATGTGCGTGACGCAGGCACTTTTAAGTAATTCATAACTCTGCAGTATTTAATGAACAACAAATTCCGAAGCTGAACAACTTCGCACCTGTAAATTTTTATAACTGGTTCATAATGTTTTGGAGATATAAGCGACAGCGCTATTTTTTAGATAATCATACGGCAATGAAACGGCAAAGAGGAAATCGAGTGCCTAACTTTGTATGCTGGGAATAAGTACTGTAAAATTGTATGATTTTGGCTCATAAAAAATTGGAGATATAGATCTACGTAACAGTTATTTCTAAAGCTATATAGGAGCCTTTACTCTGTAAGCATACTACGAAATAGCACAAAACTCCCTAAGGAGTTCAACATTCCATGCTGGTGAACATTTCTGCCTGTTCTATGGCTGATTGATACAGGTTTAGAGTTATGGGCTTACAATCAAAACCCTGGTTATCATACATTGCATGCTAGTTCATGAGCATTCCTGTGAGGTTTTGTGACTCATACTCATAAAGAAGGTGCATCAGAACGAAATAACAGGTGTGACGGAATGACAACTCTCTTCGGATAAACAGGAAAAAATATTTTTCCGGAACAGAAATTGAATCCACAGAGAACACACAAACACCAACAAAACCGTCGTTTAATTTACCTCGGGTATTAAAGAAAATGTCCATGCGCGGGTATATGTGAAAAACACAACCTTGATCTGTATAACATGTAAACAAACTTGCGGATAAAACAAAATCTGCTACAGATATCAGTACCTGTGCTACCATATTGAGTAAACGAGGAAAAAAAATATTCTACCGCTAATTAGTTTAAAGTTTCAATTGCCAAAAAAGGGCAATGATTTGTATCAACTATTCAAGAGTTATCTTACTTGTTTTTAATGCCACCGAAGGCTTTAGTAAAGTAACAAATCGATAAGCATAGTAGTTTATTAGGATATATGCATCCTCATAAATTGCATGTAAAACAAATTCAGTTGCACGCAAAACATTAAAACAAGATTTCTAACTTCATAAGGGGTCACAAATTCAGTCAGGAATTATCTAACTTAAGTTCGAAAGGGGCCATAACTTACAATAAATTCAAGCAAGAGTTATCTAAAGTGATGGCATGATGCATCTGAACACCACTAAAATATTTCAAGTCAATCCCATGACTGAATACGGAAACATAAGCATGTTGGTATGTTGCAGAGTTGCAAGAAAAACTTGAAAATTTCATAGTTCAAAAAAGGCCACAAGTTTCACTGATACATTGATACATTATTGAAAAATCTACTCCGGAGCTCCATATATAAAGTCAGTAGATCTGGTGGCTTTTTGACAATTCTTCCCGGGAGTTTGAGTTTTATGGTCGTGTTTGCTTTTGAAATCTTACGTGGCATTCAAGCGGAATAAAGAATGTTTGCCTGTTTCTTGAATTGATATAGATTCTGACCTCACCAGCAAGCGTACGTAGGGGGCTCTGGAAATATGTTAAAACTGTTGCATGTATAGTTCTTAATTCTATTTACATGCTTTTTTATTGTTGTTGTTTTTGAGCTTATAAAAACTTATTTATTTATTCATTTCATTTTTTATAGGAGGGTGGGTCCATGATACTTGAATATTTTGCAGAGTTTCCCAACAATGTCGACTGACCTAATGAAAATTGACTTGCCTTAATTCTTTGATATCATCACAACCGACCTCTCCGAAAACGACCGTCTGCGGAGAAGCCAGAAACTTAGGTCTGCAGTTATCTGGCAGTAGTTTACGGCATGTCGTGAACGTATTTGTGGCCAGAATCACTTTTCTAGCAGTTATCCTACTTCCCCTTTCTGTCTTTAATTCCATCATCGCGTCACCGTTAGAAGGGATAATCCTGCTAATGTTGTCAACGACGTCACGAATGACGTCGCATCCTTGATTAAGGGCCAAAATGATCTGAGAAGAAATAAGCTTCCTGGGATCGATCCAACCGCCTTGAAGATCAAATATTCCCTGGTCGGATTTATCAAAGTGAATATATGGTATCTTACTTCCAAGTTCATTTTGAGAAAGACTGGAGAACTTGTCACTTTGGTGGAAAGAACTGTACTTTAAATAATCCTCTGGTCCGACGGATACACATCCCGTGGGGTTGTAAAACTTCACACCTGAAAATTGTGATAGATCTACTTCATAATTTAGATTTCGGACGTTCGTTGAATAAAGAAAAATACAATTTCTGTCATGTTATTATTTTAGGGGAAGATAAGAGGCGAAAAGTAAAAATAAGGTACAAAAAGACAAAACTGAGCTGTGTTTTTGCGTGGTTGGTTGGCGGGAGATCAAGCTGAAAGTCGAAACACAGTAAAGGCGATGCGAAATCTCGCCCCACTGAACTAAATCTTTCGTCCTGAAGTTAACGCTCCGCCAAAGGGAATTTCATCTTTTCGCTGTTATTTCAATACGAGGGACATTTGAAAAGTAGCGACCACTGCCCAAAATAATCTTTCACAATAGGAACCAGCTCATCATTCTGGATAAAAATGATTCATTTATATTATACACAAGCTGGTGAGCCGGTTCATATTATACACATTGCTGGACAGGGTAGCGATATATTTCTATATGACTTCTTTTAATTTCCTTTTTTTTAAAAAATAATTTAGGGTTTGTAAATACAACTACATAGTCAAATATGGCAACTTCAATGATAAGTCGCGTCTTATTTTGCGTTGGCGCACCACAAGTTCAAGAGGATTTAGACAGTGTTATGTATTTATGTAACCTACCAAACTTCTGGACTTCCCTGATTTAACCCCCATTCTATTCCATGTCACAGTTTCGTCTAGGGCTTTAAGGATCCATCTTGCCTGAATGTTGGTCTCAGTGGTCACTGGTGACAGTCATGTTGCCCATGAATCCCCAGCTTGAAGGTAGGCGGATTCCAGTGTTTTTAG
>CM037779.1:71721898-71771898 GCA_021229015.1 Solen grandis | reverse complement strand
AGCATCTTGATTCCCTCTCTGCTGCTTTGATGATCATATTCACCCCCATCACAAAGAGCATGACAGAGATGGTGCATCCTGTGCCAATCCCCTTCTCTATATGTAACCAGTTTATTGTGTACTCTTCTCATGAAAAACATCATTGCATGAATGTTGCTGAAGTAGCTCGTGATGATCCTGGCAAGGATATAGAAGAATATCTTCCACCACACTCAACAATAAGATAGTCCGGAATTGATTGATGGTCTTGGAGTTCTTCTTTTTTGGTGTCAGACATTCTTCTACAGTTTGCCAGCATGTAGGGACAACCCCCTTACGCCAAACAACAAACAAGAGTGACCACAGTCTTCGTAGGAGTTCTGGACATTTTTTGTATACGTTGTATGGTATGCCACTTTGCTCTGGGCTGAACAAGACCCCATTGATCTCTTTCCAAGTGGGCACTTTCATGTCCAATGCAGTATCTGGTTTCTTGACTGGTAGGATCCTGCTACACTCTCCAAGGGGTTCTTCTCTTAGTGGGTCGGAGTGTACATCCCTTAGAAAGTTTTCTATGTATAGGTTAGTTCATAGTTGCTTTTAACTACACGATATAGTCACGAGGGCGGAGCCAGAGTGTCTATTTCGTGTAGTAAAATGCAACTATGAACTAAGCTATTTAGCACATGGTATTTTCCTCCACTAGCGACAAAATGTCACAAAAGTGTGAGTTATGTGGTTGCATAGTCCACAATTATTGATTTTTTACAAAAGTGTGGACTACGCGTTTTAGTTCACGGTGACTATGAACAAATACTAGCATCTGATTGGACGAGAGGAAAATGCCATGTGCTAAATCCTCCTGACTGCTCTCAGGCGATGATACACACTAAGAATCTGGGAAGCTAAGTTCTTCAGGGCTTGGCTGTATTGATGATTCTTCTTCAACAACGGTGTGATCAATGCTCTGCTCCGCAGGGGTCGTACCTTGTGCACTCCCCTGCTCCCCTAGATCATCTAAGAACTGAGTCACCTCCCCTTCAGAGCAGCTCTCAGCCAGTGCAAAAACAGGAGCTGGGAGTCAACCAGCACTGTCGTTGGCAAATAAACGGTGTCCCACTATAAAGCGTGAGTGCAGAATAAGGGAGAGCACTTTGATATGGAAAAAAGCTCACCAGCTACCATTTTTCATTCCGTGCCGGCAAGAACCGGCACGGTTCCTGATACGGTTTTTAAAGTGTCATGCGTTTCTCCGTGCCTGCCTTTACATGATGTAGTTTTGTAAATGAAAATATATAGATAGATACGAATATACCACTCGTATTTTCTTGAAAATGTCTATGGATAATGATTATGACAGGTGTCATTATGTTTTCCGATATCTTCAATTTAGTTATTTTTTGTTTTGTCTGCAGAGTGTCATATTGTACTTACACAAAATCAAGTATACATGTACTTTCCGTTATCGTACTAAAACGTTTTTCTACTAACAGTAATATGACTTTGGGAACACAGGTTGTAAAACAGATTACACCACATTATGATTTTAACTTTTCGTGTTATTAGTAACTTTCTAGAAAATTAGATCTTTGACTTAGTACTATTGTAATTAAGCTCAGCCTGTTCGAAAACCAACAGGTACGAACGTCATTTACAAGGACCATCTCAAAATGCAGTCTTTTTACATACTAGTTCCTATTGTGTAGAGCATCGAAACGGACATTAAATGACGGAGAATCACGACAACACAATAATCCTTCGGTCCGATTCTTTGATGCTTGCGTCAATAGTTTTCTTGTATACATGTACTCTTATATTTGGTTACGGAAAGTTCAAGGTAAGGTGCCATTTTACCTGAAAGTGATTCCAGTTCCCTGTATCTCAATATAGACCTCTGGGCCAGCTCAGCCCAAACCGGCTTGGAGGTCAAGGTACATGTGATCCGGCCGCTGTCATAATGAGCTCCGAACACTTCTCGGCCCGATACACTGTTGCGGGTCTGTCGATGTAAGTACATTGTATTGACACATCAAAGTCATTAAAATTGGTACTGGTGTATTTACCTCTCTAAAAATGTAAATCCATGATTGGTTGGTCCCGTGTCAGGATAATGCGACTGGTGTGTAATGTCACTTCTCTACATCGTGATCTGGCGCTAAGACAGCATAATATCTGCATCTTGCACACCAATCTGAACTGATGTCGATAGGATGTAAAGCTAGATAAAAATTTAAAATTATTCATGGATCATCTGGATGTATTAACGGTTTTAATTATTAACTGTGAAGACATGAATCAAATGTGTTTTAAAACAAAATTAAATCCCATTTTTAAAGTAATCACAGAAAATAGTGCACATGTATTTTTGCCAAGATTTAGATATTTTAGATATGTGTCCATAGGACACGGATGCCTCCGCAATTTGTTTACTAAATTGATATTTTGTCAGTGAATATGGTGAGAAACTGAATATATATACATGTATGTGATTTTAAGATGAGCGATGTGACCCTGGCCTCACCTTGACCTCCAAATTATCAACCTGGTTCTTGTCTTGCCCTAAGGTTCACTTGTGCCAAGTTATTTCAAAACACGACCTTTTACAACAAAGTTACAACCATATTTTATGGTCAACTAAGTGCTTTGACCCTGACCTTCAAACTAGCGACCTGGTTCTTAATTGTTCGTGACACATAGTCTTGTCCTAAGGATCACTTGTGCCAAGTTATTTCAAAACGTAACCATAAACAACAAAGTTACAGACGGGAAACGATTTCTCGCACAGACACAAACACAAACAGGTGTAACACTATATGCCCGTCGCCATTTCAATACGTTATTGCAAATATAACGTTTTGCAACCATATTAACGAGAGTTCTAGAAAAACGGGTTAAGGTCTGTATGAGTAATAGGGTAGGTAGGGTTAGCTGAAACAAATTGTTTACGCCTTAGCGACAAAAGTATGAATTTCACGCTGCCGTGACGGTGCCTCAATAAAACGCGACAACACATGGCAGAAGTTCTATTTAAACTCCGCATAGAGTGTGACAATTCCAATAGAAGAACTAGAACATGCGCTTATGCATTAATGTTTGTTGTTTGCTTGCATATTTGACATTTGTTTATATATAACACGCGTTCATAGAATTGTTTTATTTGAATGGATTTAAAGAACATCGAAAGTATTTAGTCATCTATACACGAGACAGATATGCCTCACAGTCATATCATGGCATATCACACCTAGTCACATACTAAGCCAACTAGTCCTAGAACTGCATCTGCGTTAAATGTGATACATAAGTTCGAGTTCAAAGACCGCTGTTTGTTGCGGCCAAGGATCAAACATAACAAATCCGTCCCCTGGACTGGTCCTAATATATTTTACTTAATAAGCTAATGAAAATCGATTAGATGCAAGGTGGTGTATTTATGCAGGTTCTTATACAGTTATGTCACATCTGGATATATTTACCCACACAGTGTTGTTGTTGTATTCAGTTAACCGTCGCCACGGCAAGTACTCTAAACCCATTAATGCATGGAATTATGTTTTTGACGATACCATCTATGTCCACCTCTATACGCACAAAGGTTGATCACAGGTGCAGAACGTACACTAGATTATCCATTAAATCTAGTGGTTTAACAAGTTAAACCGCTCGAAAATTTTCAAAAATACTGCAATCCCATTTGTCAAAATATAATTCCACAATTAATGTTTAACAAATTTAACCGCTCGCTCGGCTGCTCGGCCTCGATAACAAACACTAACCTATATTTACTGCTTATATATCCTCAAGTGCACAGAGGTATCCTCGCTGACTTAACGTTGTATATGGTCATGAGAGAGAGAGAGAGAAAGAGAGAGCTCTTGGGTCTTACTTTTGGTTCTTCCGGTCCAATCAAACATACTCTGTAGCCAGAAGTAGACATTCGCGACGCATGTCTGGCGATTGCAGATCCCACCAATCCTGCACCAACAACACACAAATCATAGTGCCTTAGTCCGCTATCCGCCATTTTAATAGTACACCTACGAATCCTGTATGCACACGACGTTATACACTCTGCAGGCCCGGATCCAGAATTTTTCCACTGGGGGGGGGGGGGGGGGGGGGGGGCAAAGTCTGAATGTGATATGAGTGCTAGGGGGGATCCGGGAGCATGCTTCCCTGGAAAAAAAAAAGGTTTTTATTGTGATGGAGATGCATTCTGAAGAGTATCTGGGGATACAGGTGAAGGTTTTTATGTGCTTTTTTTTTTTTTTTTTTTTTTGAAACTTGAAGACCATGGATCTAATGCCTAGGTCCCACTGGAGAAAAATCATCGGCGTTGTGGAAATACACAAATTTTCTCCCGATGGCATCAGATGTTTGAGCCCAAAAGATGGAGCAGTCCTATGAGAAGCTTTGGGATGGTCCGTTGAAACGTTCAGATGTTTCGGTTATGGTACAATGGCCTTGTATTATCGGGGATGGCTCCAGATGCTCGTGAAATTTATCCGATGATCGGGGAAGGTGAATCGGAGCTTCATCGAACTTGAAACATCATCGGGGGAATATCCCCGTAGATTAGGGGATGTATCATTTTATCGAACCATCCTAGGTGCCTCGGGAAGATTATGGAGATTATGAGAATTTGGTGATGGACAAAATCAAGGGTAGACTTTCGGGGGTTTATGAGGATGCCCCCAGCAATGCCCCATGCCTTTTTGACCGTCTCAGTCTAAAGTTGACCAAAAAAAGCAAAAACTCTCTTAGAAAAAATCTAATCTGAGGTTTGCTACAGGAAAAAAAACAAGAGGGCCATGATGGCCCTGAATCGCTCACCTGATTATAAATGAGCAACATATGTTGGATTTTTCATATTGACCTACTTTTTGACATCACATGACCCACTTTCGAGCTTGACCAAGATTTATGGAAACCGACATTCCGACCAAGTTTCATAAAGATTGGGCCAAAAATGTGGCCTCTAGAGTGTTAACAATGTTTTTCTAAGATTTGACCTCATGACCTACTTTTTAACCCCACATGAGCCAAATCCGAACTTGTCCAAGATTTTATGGAAACAAACATTCTGACCAAGTTTCATAAAGATTGGGCCAAAAATGTGGCCTCTAGAGTGTTAACAAGGTTTTACTAAGATTTGACCTCGTGACCTACTTTTTGACCCCACATGACCCAATTTTGAACTTGTCCAAGATTTTATGGAGACAAACATTCTGATCAAGTTTCATGAAGATTGTCCAAAAAATATGACCTCTAGAGTGTTAACAAGGTCAAATTGTTGACGAACGACGCACGACGGGCCATCACAAAAGTTCACCTTGAGCACGTTGTGCTCAGGTGAGCTAAAAATCATTACCTTTTGAACTTTTTCAAAAACGAAATTGGCAATTTTTCATACCTGATAGTTCATCAACCTGCCGGCAGCTAATTAGCCCGCTTTTAATGCAAAATTTAAAACATTATACATGAAGAGAAACGTGAATTAAAAAAAATGTTGCGTAGATTTCGTCAAAGTAGTTTTATTATTATTTATTCTTTTTGGCTCTAGTGAAATTGTTTCGATGCTAATTACATTTTAATATCCAGCTTAGTTGTTGTTTTTAGCTTAACTATTTTATGCTATTTCTTAAACTGCATTTGCGTAGAATAGTTTATAGTTGTAACTGATACAAACTTTTGGTAATTGCCGATTTTTCCAAATTATTAGATGCCATGTAAATTTCTCTCAATCAGTGAACGTGTCCGCAATTCCCCTAAACACATGCTTATCACACAGTCATGGACGACTGCCGATTCAGATTACCTACACATTAACAGCAGGGGGCCATAAGACAATAGGAGTCTGGCTGGTCAGGTGGTTATGCGGGTGGTTCAGTATGGGGGCCCACGATGGGGATTTCCTCTAGACAACACTACTATGATGTAATCAAGGGATTTTATAGCCTAGAAAAATGTATGACCAGGGGGGGGGTGAATCCGGGCCTGCTCTGCGTGTGTGAGGTCCGTTCACAGTCGGTCAGAAGTCCACATTTGTGTACCCGTAATTTGTATACAATTGAAGAAAAAAATATTGATATCATATGTAATGTAATTGGACTCTAGCTAGACGCTATTGTTACATTCTCATTGTTACTAACCTATTATAGATACAATTAGAGAGGACCGTTGCATTAGTTATGCAACGTCTGTCTCAGTTGTGACTGTCGTTAACACAAATATTTGACATTATTATTTGACATTATGTAATACATATTGTTACTGTCTGGCTGGATGGTAACCAACCAATATATAAGCTGACCGGACAAGGGTCTAGGGATAGATCTGGTTAGATACCTAGGAGGAGATCTTGTTAGAGCCTCGAGACCCGACCATGGGCTAAGTACGTTACATGGCAGCGCTCAGTCTGAGTGGGCCATGACCTGTCATGCTAAATAAAGTGTATAAAGACCAAGAAGGCTACTTGTCTTGAATACGGCCATAATACGACACGGCGAATTTTGGCGCAACGTGACCAGAAGCGACCTGTGAAGACGGCCTATTTCGTGCAGTGGGATCAAGAATTGACCTGTGAGGACGACCTGTGATGATCATCTTAAAGCTACGTACAGTCAGGTTAGTGCCTTGTTTTATCTCGATTATCATAGCAAATACACACAGGTGTTTCATCTCTCAAGAAGTATTTTATTTTTACATTTTCGTACTTGCTAAGATTTTAATTGCTTATTCAGAATCTAGTAGTCCTTCTAACAGTACACTCAGCATGACAGACGTACACTTATATTTACCTTACGAAACGGAACGAATTATGGATGCGAGACAGACTAGTGATTTTGACTTTACCTTGATAGGTTATTATTTTGCCTATCTGAATGTTAACATGTTTAAGCTGACTGTTTAGTCAGAAAGTTGTGGTGAATTTAACAATTCTGGCTGTTTACTGACCTGGACCGAAATAGGACTTGAGATAACAAAGCGATTTATATTAATTGTTATATCAGTATTACTACTGTAGTTATTACCAGTAATGTTTAATTGTTATTTATGAAAGTAATGATTTCTCTTTGCTTTGAGATGACTGAGACAGTTTCAGCGACTAGCGGCTAGCTGGGTATACGATATCCTCTAGTTAAGAACTGCAGTCATGCTTTAGAATCCTGCAAGATGCAATTGATATATGCAGCAGAATTCTGTCATGTTGCCGGACCTAGCTTTGAATTATGGACATGAATTTGATAAACGACTTATGTACACGTAAATGGAATTAAGTTGGCGGTAACTGTGTATAGCAGAGTGCGGCTTAGTGATGTTTAAGTTAAACAAACTAAGTTTATTACACGAGCCAACGTGTTATCGGCATCAGCGCTTAAAAGCGTGAAAAATACGCTGCTGTATAAGACCAGGGAAATTATGATTTTTAATAACCATAAGTGTATTATATTTGTGAGTAAATACCGTAAATTACTGTTTAGTTAATTTATGCAACCCATGTTATTAATGATAAAACACGCGTAGAGACATGCTGCAATATAGTTCAGTACTTGAGATAAATACTGACGACTTGTTTCTGTGTATTGTGTTTCAACTGACGTGGTTACTTAAGGAACAGGTATTTCAATATACAATTGGTATTGACACATATACAATTGTATTGAACCATTGTGGGTATGTTAACGTATTATAAGTTTTTGACTGATGAATACAAGTTTACGACCCTATCACAGTCCTAGGGGAAAGTTATGTAATATTGCGCTGTATTGTTGAAACAGCATTGCACTGTATTGTTGAAACAATAAATAAGAGATCAATAGTGTTTACGGACAACAGTAATCTTCATGACAGACGACTGTGCGTGAGATTACTTATGTAACTGCAAATTCTTCATGTCATTTTTTACCTTTTCATGCTGTGATAAACACCTAACCGCCAAGTTCTATCATGATTAGTATTATGAATTTCATGTATGTTCTTAAAACTGATACTAGGTATGTTGAATAATTTGTGGATAAGTGCAGATTAGTATCAGTCCAATACACTGGTACCATGTTTAAGTTTAGGAACAATGTATTACTATATACAGTCAATACACAGATTAGTTATCTGTTCTGATAATGGAAGTCTCCAACTTGATATATGTATAAATTTATTAGGTCTTATAGTACAGACTGTTTGTGTGCATACAAGAAATATATTCTAGGTTTAGATGAAAACTTATTAATATTATTGCAATAATATGAACGTGTAAAATTATATACATCATATTCTAATATAACGTTAAAGAGAATAAGTACATTATAGGAAATGATGAGATGCAACTGTTGTGTGTATTCCTTGCTATCTTAACGAAGATTGCTTATAACAAGGTATGCCTACTATATCCACTCTACGGAATGCCATTCCACCTTACAACGTAGGGTACAACTATACCAACTGTCCAGCTTCACATGTTATTACGGTGATAATAACCAATGGACACAACATGATGTTACATTTAGAGTATCAAATCGTATATAATCGTATTCAACTGTAACCACTTTACGTTCAACGAGGAGTTCATCAACGGACACCTTAACCCTCGAGTCGGTCCATGCAGCAGACGTTGGAGAGGCCACATCTAACGATGATTTGTTTTGCCACTGTGTGTGAATGTGTGTTTAAACATTTTCTTGATTTAGTTAAAATTGTGTTTCATGATTGTGAATAACTGTGCACTGACAGTAACCGTCGCTGCTACTGAAAATAATCACCGCTACATCATGCCATTCCATCCATCTTCGTGAGACGTCAACAAAATATGAACTTGACATACAGTTATCAAATATTTCATGTTTTATCAATACTTTAAAATGGACTTAACTATCACATTATACAGCATTATCACTGCAATTACTCTATTCCTTTGTTTCTTTTGTTATGTATATGTAAAAATAATTTTTGGTCTTTATTTTTATGGCAGGCGTACTTTCATTGTATATAAATACATATACATGTTTAATTATTTTCATACCGCTCCACTGTAATTGTAATCACTCATTTCAAAAATATATGTATATATTTATTTGACAGGCATGGCAACTATAAATGTAAAATTAAGTAGGGAAAAAAGGAGTGTAATGTAATTGGACTCTAGCTAGACGCTATTGTTACATTCTCATTGTTACTAACCTATTACAGATACAATTAAAGAGGACCGTTGCATTAGTTATGCAACGTCTGTCTCAGTTGTGACTGTCGTTAACACAAATATTTGACATTATTATTTGACATTATGTAATACATATTGTTACTGTCTGGCTGGATGGTAACCAACCAATATATAAGCTGACCGGACATGGGTCTAGGGATAGATCTGGTTAGATACCTAGGAGGAGATCTTGTTAGAGCCACGAGACCCGACCATGGGCTAAGTACGTTACATGGCAGCGCTCAGTCTGAGTGGGACATGACCTGTCATGCTAAATAAAGTATATAAAGACCGAGAAGGCTACTTGTCTTGAATACGGCCATTATACGACACATAAAATAAGAAAAGGTATGTAACTCTCCGTTCAAAATCTATAGGAAAACTGACATGGTCGTATTCTGAACTGCGTATCCGACACAATTTTCAGCCGATTTCAAATGTGCCGGGCTTGTTTAACGCAGAAACACTAGGCCTTTACGTTGCCGTGTCGATTTTCTATCTTAGATAAACTACAAAGACAATCGATTTTCTATCTTAGATAAACTACAAAGACAATAGAGTCACGAAACTCAATGGAAACTGTACTCTGACACGATGTGACCGAAACAATGCATATCACAGTCAATGCGCTTTTCAACGGCAACTTCACAGAAATACAATATTTCCAACAAATACCCATATTAAACAATAAGTTATGTATTTATTAATTCTAACAAGTTTTGCTTTTTTTCTAGAAGTCGCTACTATCGATGCATTCCGCCCTCATTCCACTGTTGTGAAAACTTGTTATGACTGGCGGCTACCATATTGAATTGGTTATCGGCTTTTGTGATAAATTTATTACAATATGACATTGGAGAACCAGCGATTATGGTAGCCGTCATAAATTTCGCGCGTTTTTTTTTTTTTACGTCGGCTCATTTCTTTTCTTCTTTTTTTTAAATTTTAATCAAGAGGCACTGAAATTTAATTTGAGTGATGACTGATTTTTATTTATTTATTTTTTATCTTGTTTTAATTAGTTAAGACATCAGAAAACAGCAACTGATTGAAGTTAAGGAAAGAACGAAATATGTAAATAATATAGTTTAAAAAAGTCGCTGTCAGCGGAAGATATCAATGCTAGGATTACGTTAGTATGCAGGGGTGTAGATATACAGGTCTGCTGATAGGCTCTCCCATTATCTGTCACTAGGTATCTGTTTACGGATGGGTATTTCGTTACTATGCTTTAGTTCCCTCGTAGACATATTCACCACTGATGCATATGTCCGTGGTTCACTCTTTAGTGTTTTACTGCAGCGTCGGAGACCCATATATTACATCTGCTGTATGAAGGAACGGAATAAGCGCTCGTGGGTCTCCGATGCTGAAGTTATGTGAGGCCATGTAATTTCGTAACTAAGAAAAGGGCTAATAGTAACAAAAATATGTTGTTGAAAAAACGATTAGATTATCTGCGTTTGAAAAGGTTTTATAGCAACTTTGCCCTGCTAGTAGGAAGGCAATTATCATGAAAATTGCACTTGGAAAAAGCACACATGAACAAGAAGGCCAAGATGGCCCCAAAGACGCTCACCTGAGAGAAACTGCCTTCATTGCTTGTTAAAGTTACTATATTAGAGCATAGTTGTACTGAATACATAATCCATTAGATCATTTATAATTCCATAAACTAAACAGTGCTTGTGGTCGAAATTTGAAGCCAAACTTGACTGAGAAATTATGGCTTTAAACACACAAATTAAAAAATTAAAAGGGGCGTAACTCCTGACCTAATTGGCCAATATAAGCCATAATCCACCTTGGCCGAAATAAAATGGCTTTAAAGTTTGAAGATCATTACTCAGAAATGAAGATGCAAGAATGCAAATAAAGTGCAATATGACATTTTTTTTATATCAAAAGGGGCATATCCTGATCTAATTGACGCATATCAGTCGTAATTGAACTTGGCCAAAAGAATATCACTATAAACATTGTCATAAATTTTTAAGATGATTGCTTAAGAAATGAAGATGCTAGAGTGCAAACAAAGTGAAATCTTGCATTTTTAATATTAAAAGGGGCATAACTCCTGACTAATGGGCCGATATCAGCCATAATCAAACTTGGCTGAGATATTATGGTAATCAACATTGTCATAAAGTTTGAAGATGATTGCTTAAGAAATGAAGATTCTAAAGTGCAAACAAACTAATTGTGAACGACGGACGGACAGATAACGGACATTCATTGATCCTAATAGCTCATCCTGAGCACATGTGCTCAGGTGAGCTAAAGTGACGTTATTTTTTATTTTAAACATGGCCGTTATCAGGATTCCTGTCATTTGAACAGTCTTACCATTTTAACACCATTTGACGTAAAAATTTGCTAAGTTAACTTGCAAAAATGTTTTGTTTAGAATATATAAATAACATAATTTATGTATATGAATAATATCTAAAACACTCATGTATTTTTTTAGTTATTGTTCGTGCACTTGTTTTAAATTATAAATCAAATTGGCCATTTCAAAAAATATCACTTGACTCAGACATATATCTATTTAACCAATATATATATATATAGTCAGCATATTTAGGATGAATCCGATATGTGTAAACAATGTACACTGGTTTGACAGCTGTTAATTAAATTTAATACTCAAAATGTTGTAAAGATATGTAACCATTTTAAAAAGAGTGAATATAACTATACCAATATCTACGGTATGTGTTTTGAATAAAATTAATAATAAAACGCCAAAATAATGTTATATATTAAACCAAAGACCTAAATCCAAAGATAAGCAACATGGCAAAATATCATATATTCTCACACCAGAACGAGAGTGGGGCTGGTGTATTCCGCAGAAAATCTAGTTCAGTGTTACTAAGCGATAGCAAAACACCGATCAATATGACAATTCGTTATTTTTGTCTAGTAGTATAATATTTAACTAAAATAAATTATTATGGTGTTTTGTCCTATTCTTTAGTCATTTAATATGAGTTTGTGCAGTAATAGTGTGTGTAAAGCTATCATTTCAATAATTAACCGTAATAAATATTTGATAAATTGTCATATATCTGATAGAACATATTGACCGACTGTGTTAATGCAAAAGGAAATTTTGTTATCACATTCTAAAAAACAAGCATTTATTTTTAATAGATAAAGATAGCCAGAATGTTGTTTACCACTTTCCAATGGCGTCGGAACACAATCCTGTGCAGCAGTTACTTCAGTACAGGCGCACCGGCTTTTCTCATAATATCGTGCTGGCGCAGAGGGTATATGAGATTTCCTTCACACGCTTATATGAGTTGCTTATCTTTGGGTTTAGGTCTTTGATTAAACATATGTATTATATAGAACAATAAATGAATAGTTGGGGCATTTGAGAGATAATAGCCCCGTCTAATAGATAATTGCCCTAGAGCTAAAGCCCTCTGGCAATTATCGCATAGCCAGGGCAATTATTATTCTATAAATATATAATATAATGCATGTACAAATGCAGACTATATAAGTGCTCCAGTGTAGACTTCATTTATCCAAAATCGACTTTTACATTGGAAAAAAATGACTTAATCTGGACTATCAACGTGAAACAATTTACAAAAGTAAAATGCCTTAAAATATGAAGAATAAAACAGTCATTTATCTTACTCAATATATAATATTTCCACAATATACAAAAAATAAAATTTCAGAAAATTTCATTCTCTAAATATTTGGTAAAACTACTGAATGATATAAATGTATTAAGATAAAAAAAATGAACTAATACCAAAGGTGCACATCATCTCAAAATTCCCCTATACAGATATTTGATCTGTTATTGTGATCAGTAAATTTTCATATAGCATATGATTTGTTACTGATCAAAAGTGGATGATAGGTAAATACTTTCACAAAAGTGTTGGTCCTTTGTAAGACATTATTTTATTTAACATGTGGCCATATAAACGTTATATTCACATGTAGCACCACATTTAAGTGAAAAGAATCTTTAACAAGTGGGCCAAGATGGCCCTGAAGTTGCTCACCTGAGAAACATTGCCTTTATCGCCTGTACAAGTCCACTAGACAATGCCACACACCAAATACCCAACTTCTAGGCCTTGCAATTTCAGAGATCTTAGAGATTTCACCTTAAAAATATATCTTTAGCTCCTGTGATCCAGATATGCAATGGACGAGAACCATTTGAATAACTTTAGTAGAGCTTCATGCAAAGAACATCAGAGGCAAGTTTCATCAAATCTTACCCAGTGGTTTCAAAGGAAATGTTGTTAGAAACAATTGTGGACAACAGACAGACGACAGACAGATATAGATCCTAAAAGCTCACTTGAACACTATGTGCTCAGGTGAACTAAAAAAAAGAAATTAACTTAAATAAAACATAATCTATGATATTTAGACATCTGATCAAATAACTGGAACACATAACATTATCATCAATAAGAACCAAATGTATCATTGCACCTTTACTGCCCGATTTGATGCTAAATAGTTTTTTACGCTTTATACCATAGAATGCTGAAATCTGAAACAAGTTTTACAAATACAGGGTACTCTTATTCTGGCATTTCTGGATGTTGCTTTTGAGACTCAGCCAATGAAAAAATGTTCCTATGATGAAGGTTGAACACAGATATTAAACCACAAGCTATCGAGGTAACACCTATCACAGGCACAGCATCTTATCACAGTCTCTTCTGTAATTAAAGATGGATCAAACATCAACAGTTGAAGGAGATCCGACTTTGTTTTAACAAAGAATTATTATGCTTATATTACCTTATGGCCATAAGTTTATGAGGTTTGTAAAAAAAAATGTTGTTTTTTTTCTTTTTGAATGTTAACAGTGCTATCAAATTTTTGGAACTTGTCTTATCGCTCTATGTATATTTTTTCTGTTATAACAAATGAAATTAGTAATATTTTTCTTTTGATTTTTCTGGTTGCATGATTAGAAAACAGAAATATGTATGAAATATTTACATATTGATATGCCAAAAAAAAAAGGAAGAGAAAACTTAGACCTGTCACCAAAGTGATTAATACCCCCACTACCCTGCCATTTATCTGTCGTTAACATATTAAATGTTATTTACCAACTGACAAACCCATCAAAGTCTTTTGCAAAAATATGGTCCTGGCATGCAGGAAGAATGTAGCTTGTAACCTTTGTTGCATAAGTTGGATCATTTTAGAGGTAGTTTATTATTCTTCTATGAAATGAACATTATGAGGGTCTTTAATTTATTTTAAGAAGATGACGGGAAGAAAGCAAGCAACTTTCAATACATAATGAGTAATCATCCATAAGAAAGCATGTTGGCATTGATTTTCTATTGCTGACCTCTAAGTATAGAGTGAGCAACCTGAATCTTTCACGCAACACTCAGTCTTAATATGGTAAACATTTATACTACACTATTTGGAAATCAGGCAATCCTAAGTCAAGTTACAGCCCGAACAGGCATATTGGCATTGATTTTCTATTGTTGACTTCTAAGCATGACCTTGACCTTTGAGCCAGCAATCTGATTCTTTCACACAACATTCTGTCATAATATGTTGATCATTTGTTTCAAACCATTTGGAAATCCAGTGAGGCATTGTTAAGTTACAGCCCGGGCATATTGGCATTGATTTTTTATTGTTGACCCCTAAGTATGACCTTGACCTTTGAGCTAGCAATCTAGTTCTTTCACACAACACTCCGTCTTAATATGGTAAACATTTGTACTGAACCATTTGGAAATCCAGAAAAGCATTGTTAAGATAAAGCCCTAAGGTACCTGGGGTATAAAAATGTCACAACATGGACTAATAACTCAAATTCAGCTAACATTCATAAGAATAAAAAAAAAAAAATCAAAATAATAGAAATATGGATCTAGTACAAAGTTTGTCCTGTTTACAAATAGTGATTGTTTATGTGTCAAATGTAGATAGAAATTATTTCAATATAGTCAGGACTGCATGATCCCCTTTTCACGACTTTCTGTCTACAGTGACCATATTATTTCCTCCTGATCTAATTCACTTTAAAAGTCTGTATGTAGTGACTCCCTGTCAGCTCGTACGACGACCATATTTCCTCCGAAATTGGCAAGTTTGATGGCTATAGTGACTTTTTGAACGAGGAGTACAATCGATTTTGAAATAGTATTGTGAAACTACTATCATAAATGTGTTTATGTGACAAATAAAATAATGATTTAAATTAATATTTGCATGTTTCTTATCAGTCTCCTTTTGATTATTCTATTCCGGAAGTTGTTTTGAAATCGTATTCCAAAACATCTCTCACATGCATTTGGGGGTGGGGGTGGTCATAGTGTGTAGCATACAAACTAAACCTCTGCTTGGTGTTATCTTGAAAAGTGTAACCAAATACACCCCTCTGTGCCCCCTTTACTATTTTCAGTTTCACCTTGTGTGACATACATTCTAGTGTACACACAGGAATCAGCAGTAAAGTTCAAAAGATGTGAAACTGACACATGCCAATGTGCGGTTTCTTTTTTTTTTGAAGTCCAGCTGTCTCACTTCTTTGAGATGTCACTTATCAGAACTTAAGAGTTGTTTGAGTTTGGATTTATAGCAGCTATGCACTTGAACATTACCTGTTATGTAAGATTTCTTTCATTTTTTTTTTGCAACTGCTACATTATGACATTGTTGATCTTTTTTCATGTGTAGGATAAAATATGATCGATCTAGCTTCTTTTAACTTCATATCTTGGGAGGTAAAAAAAAAAAAAAATATGGCTAGTAGACGCTGCTTATAAGGCAACTCCCACAAACCCTGATCTGAGGGAAAGAAACCAGTCTTATAAATAAGAAAATGCAGACAGTAATCAACAGACCTGTGAACTTTATTCGGTCTGAAAGTGGGAGATCTGTGCTCCCAAAGTGGGAGATTGGGTTGTGTGAGAGGGAGATTTTTCGCAGCGCGTTTTTTTCGCACTACAGTAATAACAAAACACATTTTTTTTATTATTCATTTACTTTTATTTCATTTTTTATTACTTATCAACTAATTACTTACAACATGTAAAAATGTTTGCGCCAACACATTCGCCAAATGAGAAAAATTAGAGCCATATTTAAGAAATTGGAGCCAAATTTAAAGCAAGTGGCTCCAATATGTTTTCAGAATACTTTATTGTCTTTATATTCTGGTATGATATATGCATTTGTTATACTTGGACTGTCAAAGACATATTCAATTGGTGCATAATATTTAAAAATAAAAATTTTAAAATTTAAAAATATGTTGAAATAAAAACATTACAAAAACTGTCATATAATTCTAAATGTTAATTAAATAAATTTAATTCACATTTAGTTTTATAAATAAATTATCAAATAAATATTTCATTCAATTGTCAAAAAAAAAATTTCATTAAAAAAAATAAAATAAAAATAATAAAAAATAAAAAAAAAAAAAAAAAAAAAGAAGATACTTGGGTACGTTAAATATTGGGTACGTTTTGGTTTGGATACGTTTTGACTCGCTCCATTAGCGATTAGCATCGAGTCATTTATATACATCGGTACATCTATGCTATTTACCAGTTGGAATCTAGCTAGGTTAACCAATTAATCAATTTAAATGTTTTAAAAGAAACGGTAGTAAACATTGCTGATGTTTTTCGCAATTGGGCCAATCAATGGGGATTGTGGGATAGCTTGTTATATATTTTACATATGAATTTTAATAGGTTTCGTTCAATTTTACAAATTTTTAAGTTTAAAAATTTTAAATGGGTTTATTTTTTTATCAGCTGATACCATTTGTGCAATGTAATTGCTTTTAAAAGTAAGGTACATATAAATACAAACCAAAACAAATAAGAGTTGTTTCTCATTTTTCAGTTTACAGCCTGATAAAAGCAGTGTTACAAATTGCAGTGGTCATTTTGAGAGACTGTGTATAGTGACTCCCCGTCCATAGTGACTTTTGTGCACTCTCCCAATGAAGGTCACTGTAGACAGTCTTGACTGTATATGTGGACGAGTCAGGGCAATTAATATGATCATTTCACAATTATTTATTTATATCAGCTTCACAGTCTTCAATAGACAAAAAATGTATAAAAATATGTTTTGTGAACATGTGACAGAAATGTTGACAAAATTTTCATGTACATGCACCTGTATATATGAAATGTTACCTGAACAAAAACTTCAATCCTGTTAAACTATTATTTTTGTTAACATATACTTTCATACAGCTGATCAAAAACAGATTTCTGAGTACATTACATTCATTTGAAGTCTTTAATGAATAAAAGAAATGTGTTGGATAGATGTCCATTCGAAAAATCACCAAAGATTTGCTCCCCAACAAACAATGATTGTAAAGTACCTAATACAAACATCACATTATTTATTATGGTAATTTCCTCTTCTGATAGTTCCCTTCCCAGTGAAATGTCCACAAACCACTGCCTTGAGGACAACCTCTGTGAAGTGGCAAACCTCTGCCTAGAGGACAATCTCTGTCTATACATATTCGTTCTGTTCTGAGAGGTTTAGGACACGATTCTCTTTCCTGGCTCGTTCGGCAGCGAAGGTGAGAAGATGACTAGCCAGGGTGCTGTCCGGTCCAGTCTCAATCTTACTGTCATCTGGATTCTTCAAGCACAAAAAAATACCATCATAAGGACTAGATTCTCTTTAATTAACCCTTTCCCTCATATAGACTCATTTTGACGCACTCAATAGGTACCACATAAAGCCTGATCTGCAGAAAACCACAGTTAAACCTTACCAAATTTAATTATAAAGTCCTCATTTCCAGACCACTGAGGAGCAGCGAACAGCATAAAACCTGATCAGCCTGCGAGTTACTCGCAGGCTGATCTGGTTTTATGCTGTTCGCATAGAGGTCTTTTCATGGTGTCCTCTATGAGGGAAAGGGTTAATTAAACTTTTCTGAACTGTCAAGTGTTAATGACTTCAAGAGCTGAAAGTCAGACCTTAACACATAGTCGTCATTTTGACAGGTCAAGTAAACTTTCTATTCACAGAAAATACCCTTGCAACTTCAAGTCCCACAGTAATCTGAGAAAATAACAGTCTGCAGCAAGATCACTTTAATATCAGTAAAACTGTATTTGACCGGCTGTTTATAAAATCATAGATATGAGCCGCTTTAAATATGGTTTGCCAATAAGTGAAGAGCATCTCCAATAAGTCAGGGAGTTCCAGTCACATGATGTATTGATGTTGTATTGGAAAAGCAAGTTGTATCAGTGATGATATGTGCATCTGTATTAATGAATTATGTAATAATGTCAAATGTTTGAGTCTGTTATGGTATGTAATATATTCTTTGTAAAGTATGGGAAGGGGGCAGATCTCATTCTGTTCTTTATTAGTTTTTTGAAAGTGTCATGCAGCTTTTTAATCATTTACATACATGTAGTTCAGATGAACTTGTATATTTCAATCAGCAAGATGAATTCTAGAATTATCACTAAAGGTTTTCTCATGTAAAGTGGGTGTGGGACAAAATGTGACGTGATGGCAAGTGACAAGTGACTCCTATCTTGCCCCATTTCTGTGAAGCAGTGATATGATAATGTGCTGAAAATTTAAATAGAATCTACTATTAACCCTACTGCATTTCCTTTTACTGAGAACTACTGAGCATCAAGCAAAAGCGCTTTACCAGTAACACTTTGATGGATATGGCATAAAGCAGCCTTTGTGTAAGCTCTCACTCTTTTTTTTCAACCATAAGGCCATTTGACTTGTATCTCATGTTCCAAACTTCAAAATCTAGAACCCATTGCTTTAATGTTCAAACATGAACCCCTCATGTTGCCTAGGCAACCAGGGTAGATACTTACCAGCAGCGTGTCAACAAAGGCTTCAATAGTGTGGTAGTCCGCCCCTCCATGTCCACTCAGGAGTCCAGGTGGGGCCACATCCTCTGCCATATACTTCTCTGTGGACAGAAAGCAATGAAAACAATAGATCTGCATGAGGCAATCAGGTAGACAGTGCTGGGTAACATCACAGAAGACTGCATTTTAGTTATTTGGGGACTCAGATATAGTGCTGCCTCACTATGACATCAGGTTGCAGACAACTAATGGAATATGCTCCATTTTAGCACATGATGCACAATTTCTTTGTGTGTGCTTAAATCTCCATTCACTAGCTATAAACAGATTTCACCATGAAGTATTGCCTGCAGTAAATATCTGCAACTGGATCTTGCAAAATGACACTTTGTAGTCAGAAGTGGTGGTATCATTTATCATTTTGCAGCTTCTTAACATCTCCTCACTAGGTTTTCATAATAGATACTTTTAATAAAGGGGAAGCTACTTTCAAATATATATATACTCCCAATACATACAGACACACACACATTTCTTATTTACATCTGCTAGAATAGATTATGATACATACGTTTTTTCTTGGTGAGGAAGTCATACACCTTGACATATGGACAGAGTCCAAATTTAGAGGACAAATCCTTCACGGTCATCTCACCCTGTAAAAGAAATCACTTTCTCATTTAAGTCCCAGTGAGATTTAGTTAAAACTTTACAAGAGTAAAATATATTTTAGCATACTACATGAGTGTAGAGCCTCAACTGAGGTTTAATGGACCTCCAAGGTCCATACAATGAAATATTTGATGAAAGAATCCAGGAGATCCCCCAGTATCCTTAGTTGTTCAGACAGGGCACTATATGCTCAACAGTGAGAAAAGAAAGTGCAGCTTGTTCTGAAACAATCTGCTGAGTAAACTCACGTGATCATTATTTGTGAAACCTGCATGATGAAGTGTATTCAGTGACTGTAATTTGTGTATTCTGCATGGTAAAGTTTATTCAGTGACTCTTATTTGTGTTACCTGCATGGTAGAGTGTATTCAGTGGCAGTTATTTGTGTTACCTGCTTGGTAGAGTATATTCAGTGAGTGTTGTGTTACCTGCATGGTAAAGTGTATACAGTGACTGTTATTTGTTGATATCTGCATGGTAAAGTGTATTCAGTGACTGTTATTTGTGTTACCTGCATGGTAGAGTGTATTCAGTGACTGTTATTTGTGTACCTGCATGGTGGAGTGTATTCAGTGACTGTTATTTGTGAAACCTGCATGGTAAAGTGTATTCAGTGACTGTTATTTGTTGTACCTGTATGGTGGAGTATATTCAGTGACTGTTATTTGTGAAACCTGCATGGTAAAGTGTATTCAGTGACTGTTATTTGTTGTACCTGCATTGTAAAGTGTATTCAATGACTGATATTTGTGTTACCTGCATTGTAAAGTGTATTCATTGACTGTTATTTGTTCTACCTGCATGGTAAAGTATATTCAGTGACTGTTATTTGTGTTACCTGCATGGTAAAGTGTATTCAATGACTGATATTTGTGTTACCTGCATTGTAAAGTGTATTCATTGACTCTTATTTGTGATACCTGCATGGTAGATTCAATGACTGTTATTTGTGATACTTGCATGGTGGAGTGTATTCAATGACTGTTATTTGTGATACTTGCTTGGTGGAGTGTAATCAGTGACTGTTATTTGTGATACATGCATGGCAAAGTGTATTCAGTGACTGTTATTTGTTACCTGCATGGTGGAGTGTATTCAGTGACTGTTATTTGTGTGCATGGTAAAGTGTATTTAATAATGTATTTTGTACCTGATGGTAAGGTAAAGTGTATTAATACTGTATTTTGATACCTGCATGTAAAGTGTATTCAATGACTGTTATTTGTGTTACCAGCATTGTAAAGTGTATTCAATGACTGATATTTGTGATACCAGCATTGTAAAGTGTATTCAATGACTGTTATTTGTGTTACCTGCATTGTAAAGTGTATTCAATGACTGATATTTGTGATACCTGTGTGGTAAAGTATATTCTGTGACTGCTATTTGTGTTACCTGCATTGTAAAGTGTATTCAATGACTGATATTTGTTATACCTGTGTGGTAAAGTATATTCTGTGACTGTTATTTGTGTTACCTGCATTGTAAAGTGTATTCAATGACTGTTATTGTGTTACAAATGCATTGTAAAGTTATTCAATGACTGTTATTGTGTTACCAGCATTGTAAAGTATATTCTGTGACTGCTATTTGTGTTACCTGCATTGTAAAGTGTATTCAATGACTGATATTTGTTATACCTGTGTGGTAAAGTATATTCTGTGACTGTTATTTGTGTTACCTGCATTGTAAAGTGTATTCAATGACTGTTATTTGTGTTACCAGCATTGTAAAGTGTATTCAATGACTGTTATTTGTATTACCAGCATTGTAAAGTGTATTCAATGACTGATATTTGTGTTACCTGCATTGTAAAGTGTATTCAATGACTGTTATTTGTGTTACCTGCATTGTAAAGTGTATTCAATGACTGTTAATTGTGTTACAAGCATTGTAAAGTGTATTCAATGACTGATATTTGTGTTACCTGCATTGTAAAGTGTATTCAATGACTGTTATTTGTGTTACCTGCATTGTAAAGTGTATTCAATGACTGTTAATTGTGTTACCAGCATGGTAAAGTGTATTCAATGACTGATATTTGTGATACCAGCATTGTAAAGTGTATTCAATGACTGATATTTGTGATACCTGCATGGTAAAGTGTATTCAATGACTGTTGTGTTACCAGCATTGTAAAGTGTATTCAATGACTGATATTTGTGATACCTGCGTGGTAAAGTGTATTCAATGACTGTTATTTGTGTTACCTGCATTGTAAAGTGTATTCAATGACTGATATTTGTGTTACCTGCATTGTAAAGTGTATTCAGTGACTGGTATTTTTGATACCTGCGTGGTAAAGTATATTCAGTGACTGTTATTTGTGATACCTGCATTGTAAAGTTTATTCAGTGACTGTTATTTGTGATACCTGGATGGTAAGGTGAAATCAGTGATTGGTATTTGTGTTACCTGTGTGGTTAAGTATAGTCAGTGACTTTCTTTTGTGTTACCTGTGTGGAGTCTAGTTTCTCAAAGAGGGATGTTTTGTTCATTACGCTTCCTGTGTGATACTGACCAACTTAGCTTCATTAGTCATATTACCTGTGTAAAATTGGATAAGATTTAATAATTCTATATTTATGTGCATTGTATTAATTTAATTGTATTCTGTGCATAATTGGAAAGGGAACCATTGTGGTTTGATTATATATTATATGGAATACTACCATGGCATTCTTTGATTTAATTTAAATATAAGTACCGGTACATTCATCAAAAATATGTGAGTTCATAATATCAACTTATTTGGGTTACACAAGGTAATATAGCTTATATATAATATTGCATTACAGGGATTTGTGGAGTCAGACCAAGTAAAAACTATACTGACTTTGTAGATATGTAAAAATTTATCTTATTTTAATCAGATACTGTAAACAGCCTTGTTTTTATATACCAATCACTGAAGAACCATTAATTAGTAATTTCCTACTCATTGTGACTCTCATATGAGCTTATCTTACATACTGCATGTACACTTGATTTAGTATACATACTCTTACAACAGAAAATAACAAATCACATTTTAAAAGTTTTTTTACTTGACCAACATCATTTTGATGCTTAAACATGATATCGGTAAAAATAAACAAAAAAGCACATAATTCTACTTATCATTCATTGTGAGAAAAAAATCAATTATTGTATTATATTGCAAGATACCAGACCATGGGGTCCTGTTCATGAACTTGACACCCTCAGGTTTGGATACTCTGATTTTTGATCAAACCCAGAACAGAATCTATTTATCTCCTAACTCATAACCCCAAACCAAATAAAAAATTCTATTTTGCTAGCTATCAATAACCCACACAAAAGTTATAATCTCCACAACAAAATTACTCTCCCAACCCAACAACTGAGTTTATTACTCTCCTAACCCAACAACTGAGTCTCCCAACAACTGAGTTATTAATCTCCCAACCCAACAACTGAGTTTATTAATCTCCCAACCCAATAACAGAGTTTATTTATCTCCCAACCCAAAAACTGAGTCTATTTATCTCCCAACCCAACAACTGAGTTTATTACTCTCCTAACCCAACAACAGTGTTTATTAATCTCCCAACCCAATAACAGAGTTTATTTATCTCCCAACCCAAAAACTGAGTCTATTTATCTCCCAACCCAACAACTGAGTTTATTACTCTCCTAACCCAACAACTGAGTCTATTAATCTCCCAACCCAACAACAGAGTTTATTAATCTCCCAACCCAACAACTGAGTTTATTACTCTCCCAACCCAGCAACAGAGTTTATTAATCTCCCAACCCAACAACTGAGTTTATTAATCTCCCAACCCAACAACTGAGTTTATTTATCTCCCAACCCAGCAACAGAGTCTATTAACCTCCCAACATAATAATATAGTCTATTAATCTCCCAACATAATATAGTCTTTTAATCTCCCAACATAATAATGTAGTCTATATATCTCCCAAAGTAATAACAGAGACAACTGATCTCCTAGCCCAATAACAGAGCATGTTATAACATTCTATTTTTTTGTACAACCCAATAATAAAGTTTATTAATCTCCCAACCAAAAAAAAGATTCTAATAATCTCTTAAATACAAATATTTACAGTCAAGACATGATTTCTTGCACACACATGTCAATGATGTTCACAACTAGGCTTGGTACATGTACTTAGCAGTCTTCTAAAGTTTAATCACAATTCGACCACAGGTAGCTGAGAAAAGGGCAGACAAATCTTGTCTACAGACTGACAGACCGACAGATGAACTGACAAACTGACTGACGGACATGACACCAATATAGCTCTCCATATACTTCGTATCTGGTGGCATAATCATGAAGACAGGTGATGAAACATTACATACAGTTGGTGCAGTTGATCAGTGTCATAAGCTAAACAGTCACTGGACAACATATGGGAGGTAATGGTACAAGTCATACCCACCTTTGTGCCATATATTTTGACTTCTCTTTGACACAACTTTTCTGTGAAGGCCACCATCTGCAGTGTTGCCGTTGCTCCTCCTTCAAACTGCATGTTCACCACCTAAACAGAGATCAGAAATTTTTATTAGTTTTTTTTAAACATAGTTATTTGTTTTACAGACAGACAGTAAGTTCTTTGTTTTATAGACAGACCGCAGACCAACAGAATCAAGCTCAGTCATAGGAAGAGGTAAAAACACAAAAAATCAACCAACACTAAACTAGTGGTTGTCCATAGAAAACTGATGTCCTCCCCCATTTTCCCTCACACACACACACACACACACACACAACTGAGGCATACAGTAACACATGTACAATAGCCCTGCTTTATTTGCTTTGAAAAAAGTAGATCTACCATGATCATTAGCTAACTTTTGAAAATAGTGACTTGATTAGGCATACATTGTTATTTCTTGTTATTTCTTACACGTGAAAGAATAATAAGGATGTCAGGCAACAAGTGAGCCCTGTGTTGCTAATAAACAAAACATTTGCAAATGTTTGTGGTAACTGAGTACATGGCTCAAGTGAATCATGATGTGCCAATGATATGCCCAATTAGGCTGAGCACTTATCAGTCTTGTAAAGTTTGATCAAAATCCGACCAAGCAGACAAACCGCATCTACAGATAGATGGACAGATTGACTGACGTGAATCCAATATAGCCCCCATACACTTTGTATCTGTGGGTATAAAAATGTTTCCTTGCTTGAAATTGAACCTGCAACCCTTTTTTGCAATGCTTGTATATGAAATATCCAAACTATTCTACCCACAGGGCCAATGGGACAGCCATTTCATAAAGATAAATCATCAATCATATAGGTTACCTGGTGAAATACTAGTCAGTGATGATCCAAAATGTTAGAATGAACTGCAATTTATTCGCTTGTGCATTTACTTTTTTTATTACAGTAAATTTAACATGATATCTCCAGCATTGATTAAAGTTTAAAATTTAAATCACATTTTCTTTAAATGCATAAATATTGAAATAAACATGAAATTTATCACTACTTAAGACAGTAAACAAAATTTGGAACTTTATTTCCATGTAGTAAAAAGGAGGGAAGTCTAAATATAGATGTCTAAATATTTCCCAGAAATGTTGACTGATGCAGAAATGTGTGCTACCATAGAACAACATGGTTTTACATATGATTTTCATATTAAGGTAATGTTATTATAAAGAATTTGAAAATGTTGCTTGAAGGACTATTTGTCTTTGTCTGATTGTCTTTTTTTTTTCTGTGCAGACTGTGAAGAATCTAAGCTACAATATTGTATGAGCAAAATGAGGAGACCCTGGTCGGACACACCGTGGTAGAGGCTGTCGGAGAGATCTAGGTTTGCTTTGTTTGCCCATTTAAATAAGGTCAAGGGAAAAAGACACCAGGATTTACCTACAAAATGATAGGGCAAAAACTGAATAAATAATTTAACACCAGAAAGATTTTATCCTGATTTTTTTTTATTGAAATTCAGACTAATTTCTAAAAAAATTCTGTCTCTGCAACTTTCACCAAAATTTGGGAAAAACATAACCTATGAAAGAAAAAATTATATAACAGGTAAATATCTTATCTTTTATAAAATGAATGCCAAAGGACTCTAGGATTATTACCCACCTGATGGGAAACAACATCGTTGTCTGTATCATAAACACACTTCCCGTATGGTCCATTCCGTAGAGCATCCATGACATTCTCGATGTCCACTACCTCTGTTATGACACTGATGGGCCAGCTTTTTACACCCTGGCATGAAATTAAAGTTTCCTTTAAATAGATTCTTCCCTTTTATATCAAACATTTCTTTAACATTCACTGACAACTGTGGTCCAATATCTGGACGACAACTTCTCCATTAGACATTCAAGGTTTATATCAGATGATCACTGAGAGAATCTTGACTGTGATCAAACAGAAAGAGCATCTAATATCATTAAGTCATTTTGTTGTTTTCATGACACAAATGTATATCTATTGACATATGTTATTTTAGCAACTCCTTTATTGGAAAATAAAGAAGAAGAAAAAAAAAACAGGACCATGATGGCCCTGGATCGCTCACCTGGTATCATTAGGCTATGTAAAATCAAGTGACCCCTGGGGCAGAGCCAATTTTGACCCCAGAGTCATGATTTGAACAAACTTGGTAGAGGTCTAAACTTTGTAGAGGTCTATTAGCCCATGTTACATACCAAATATCTTAACTCCAGGCTTTGTGATTTCTGAGAAGAAGATTTTTCAGGCTTCTCCTATATCAGTCTATGTTAAATCAAGTGACCCCTAGGGTGGGGCCAATTTTGACCCCAGGGTCATGATTTGAACAAACTTGGTAGAGATCCACTAGACAATGCTACACATCAAATATCTAAACACCAGGCCTTGTGGTTTCTGAGAAGATTTTTCAAGTTTTTTCCTATATTATGTAAAATCAGGGACACCTTTGGTGGGGCCAAATTTGACCCAATGGTCATGATTTGTAAAAACGTGGTAGTGACGCAGTAGACAATGTTACATACCAAATATCTAAACTCCAGGCCTTGTGGTTTCTGAGAAGAAGATTTTCATTTTTTTCAATATAAGCTTATGTTTAATCAAGTGACACCTGGGGCTGGGTCAATTTTGACCCCAGGGTCATGATTTGAACAAAATTGGTAGAGACCCACTAGACAATGCTACATACCATATATCTAAACTCCAGGTCTTGTGGTTTCTGAGAAGAAGATTTTTCAAGTTTTTTTCTATATAAGCCTATGTAAAATCAGGTGACCCCTTGGTGGGGCCAAATTTGACCCCAGGGCCATGATTTGAACAAACTTGGTTGTGATCTACTAGACAATGCTACACACTAAATATCTAAACCCCAGGCCTTGTGGTTTCAGAGAAGAAGATTTTTCAAGTTTTTCCTATATAAGCCTATGTTAAATCAAGTGACCCCTGGGCAAGGCCAATTTTAACCCCAGGGTCATGATTTGAACAAACCTGGTAGGGATCCACTAGAAAATGCTACACACCAAATATCTTAATCTATGTCTTGTGGTTTCTGAGAAGAAGATTTTTCAAGTTTTTTCTATATTAGCCTATGTTAAATCAAGTGACCCCTGGGGCTGGGCCAGTTTTGACCCCAGAGTCATGATTTGAACAAACTTGGTAGTGATCCACTAGACAATGCTACACACCAAATATCTTAACTCTATGCCTTGTGGTTCTGAGAAGAAGATTTTTCAAGTTTTTTTTTCTATATTACCTTGTTAATCAAGTGACCCCTGGGGCTGGGCCAGTTTTGACCCCAGAGTCATGATTTGAACAAACTTGGTAGAGATCCACTAGACAATGCTACACACCAAATATCTTAACTCTATGCCTTGTGGTATCTGAGAAGAAGATTTTTCAAGTTTTTTCTATATTAACCTGTGTTTAATCAAGTGACCCCTGGGGCTGGGCCAGTTTTGACCCCAGGGTCATGATTTGAACAAACTTGGTAGAGATTCACTAGACAATGCTACACACCAAATATCTTAACTCTATGCCTTGTGGTATCTGAGAAGAAGATTTTTCAAGTTTTTTCTATATTAACCTATGTTTAATCAAGTGACCCCTGGGGCTGGGCCAGTTTTGACCCCAGGGTCATGATTTGAACAAACTTGGTAGAGATCCACTAGACAATGCTACACACCAAATATCTTAACTCTATGCCTTGTGGTATCTGAGAAGAAGATTTTTCAAGTTTTTTCTATATTAGCCTATGTTTAATCAAGTGACCCCTGGGGCTGGGCCAGTTTTAACCCCAGGGTCATGATTTGAACAAACTTGGTAGAGATCCACTAGACAATGCTACACACCAAATATCTTAACTCTATGCCTTGTGGTATCTGAGAAGAAGATTTTTCAAGTTTTTTCTATATTAGCCTATGTTTAATCAAGTGACCCCTATGGCGGGGCCAAATTTGACCCAACGGTCATGATTTGTACAAATTTGGTAGAGACCCACTAGACATTGCTACATACTAAATATCTAAACTCCAGGACTTGTGGTTTCGGAGAAGAAGATTTTTAATATTTTCATTTTTAAAATCTATTTTTAGCTCTTATGACCTAGATTTTTAACCATTCAAAATAATTTTTACAACTTTGGTAAAGGGTCCAATAATGAACATTCCTGTGAAGTTTTATCAAAATCCAGTGAGTAGTTTAGAAGGAGATGTTGAAATTGGTGATGACGGACGATGGACAAAAGGCAATCAGAAAAGCTCACCATGAGCACGTTGTGCTCAGGTGAGCTAAAACAAAAAGTGAGAATATGGCATGATATACTTTACCCTTTCAGCTCCCTCGAGGTAGATTTTCTTGGCGGAATATGGACAACTGGCCTCAATACTCTCCGGACAATCCAGACATCTACCTGCTGCACCCTTCGGCTGGAAAAGTTACATGCACAACAAAGTCAAGTGATGCTTTTTATGAAACTATTTTTTTTTTTCAACTTTATCATATATTTCCACAATTTTGGTAAGTGAATAAAACAACAACAAACATCCCTGGTTTGAGACTGTACACTGCATCTCTCACCTGTGATAACTAGAACTGTAAACCAAATGCTAACAGATACCCCCAACAAACCTCATTTCCCCACCAGGGCTTTTTTTCTTTCTTTATCAGGGGCCATTCATACCTTTCCCTCTGAAAAATTCTTTAAATTCATGCAGTTTTCCCAAATTTGCATCTTACTCCAGGATTTTTCTTTCCCCATTGGAAAAAAAGGTCATATTTTCCTTAAAATATGATAGTAAGGCCCCTTCTCCAACATCTTAAAAAAGGCCTACCCCACCACCCCAAACAACAAGACCAATGCTTGTGAGCAGTACTTTGTAACAGCTATTTCACATGAATTTGGAAATGCAGGGATACAAATAGAAGGCATAAAGATGCATGTATAGGCATTTACATGTCATTATAAAAATACAAGTACAACTTCAACTGTTTCAAATGTAAAGGAAACCAAATCAAGATTCAAGGTTACTGGCTATAGAAAGTCAGGAAATTTTTATTTTATTTAAATATTTTACATAAAGCCTGAAGCAGTCTTAAAGGGGACATATTTGCAAATTCATAAAAAAAGCAATACAATTCAATCAAAAGGACAATAACTCTTGTAAAATAATAATGACCTTCGCCCTAATGACCTGAAAATCAACCCCAATCTTAAATTCTGTCCATTTGTGAAAGTTTCAGGTAAATCACAACAGTAGTGTGGGAGGAGTTAGACACACAAGACATGTTCCCTATATATTCTATAGCGGGAAAAAAAAAAATCAAAGTGGCATAACTCCTGTAATAGTTGATGAATCGTAATCAAAATCGCAGGTGCACAATTTAGATCCAATAGTAGGAAGGATTCCTGTGAAGTTTCATCAAAATTGGCAAAAAAAAAAAGTATAGAAGAAGAGATGCACACAAAGTTGTGTCTATGGACGGACGGACAACCTGATCCATTATACCCACCCACCTCCAAACTTAGTTGTGTGGGGTATTATAAAGTTCATAAATCACTGTCAAGGTAAACATACATGCTTAAAAGTAACAGAATATCAAACAGAAACAAAAACACATGTTAGCCAATAGACAAAAAGTTTTCTTCGAGCAGCAAGTATGTCAAAGCGATATTGAATAAAGGAAATTGCTATGTTTTAAAACTTTTACGAAAATGTGCATTGTGTATGTTCATTTAATCCTGTGCTTTCATCAAGTTTGATATAAGTCTACAGTATTCTATGAGAAAAAATCAATTTAAAACCAGGGGGTCCAAATATACAAGGTAAGAAAACATTCAGCTACTTAAAAGTTCTATTTCATTTTGTGAAAAATAAGAAACAGAAACATTAACAAGAGTGTTCTCTGGAACCCTCTAAAGAACAGAAAAGTGTAATTTTTGTGTCACCTGCTGTAAGCAGAGGTGACACAAAAATTACACTTACTCAACTATGAAGAGAGTACTCAGGATGAAAAATTTCATAGCTATGTACATATATGATCTATTTAGTTGGTATTGCTGTAGGTTTACAAATCCAAACAAAAACATCAACTTTATTTTCGGTATACAAAATGAAGTTCTACTCTATTTAAAACTTTCACTACTCCTCTCATGTATCTCAAACTAAGTTGTGCAATGACCTGTGAGAAGTGCCTCAGTCACATTAAAAGTGTGACGTCTGTGGAAATAATGAAATTGTATGATTATGGGTGATTGTAGACATTCAAAATCTGTACAAGCTTTCAATAATTACTGTCACATTAGATACGGCTTGTATGACTGCATAAGAATGAAATTGTACATAAGTTGCAAGGCAATTCCCCCCAAAAAAGCACAAAGAGCGTGTATGACATCCATAGTCAACTCTTACGAGCCTCATACTATTTTGTAATTTTGAGGAATGTTGCACGAGTCACTTAAGATGGCCCTGAAGACACTCACCTGAGAAAAATTGCCTTCATTGCCTATTATAGCTGATAGTCATACTGAATACATAATCATGCAGAAGTATAGCAAGAACATCTAAATTCCACACAAAAACTGTACTTGCTGTACAAATTTTGAAGGCCATGAAGTCTATATAAAACCATGTGACCCCTGGGGCAGGGCCTATTTTGACCCAAGGGTCATGATGCAACTGGGTTTCATGTACCTAAATGCCAAACATCAAATCATTTGACCAATTTGAAAGAGGCTCATAAAGATATATGTGAAGTTTGTCAAAATATCTACCTTGGTTTAGGGATGCTTTTATATGAAATTCAACAACCAGTAGACGGACATGGACGCTTGAACATATGGTACATTACCCCTTTACTTCGAAATTTTGTAAGGTTATCATAGTACTTCTCATGCATAATACCGTATCCAAGCATTGTATTCGATGAAAAGCTCAGGACAGCACTTAACTATTCAATGCTTGTTGGTTAAAACTATTATTAATATTTCCTAATATTGCCCTTTTAACTTCAAATTAGTTAAATTTGATGCAATTTACTTCTTGATATCAGTTCGAGAATTTAAACCCTTTAATATGTTTAAGTTCTATTATGTAGATAATCTATGGCATATGTTACAATTTTGCCCTTTTAACTTGAAATTTTGGTAAATTTTATCAAGTTACTTATGCAATATCATTTAACCAGCACGAATTATTCAACATTAATATTGAGTATCATACCCTATCAACATATTAATGTGTGATATATTACAAAGTTATGCCCTTTTAAACTTAACATGAAGGTATTGATACAAACTAGATAGTAGCCTTGCACACAACTTTAACCAATTTCTATGCATGCAAACTTTGACAATTTCAATTAAGAGCCATAGTTTATTTAATCAGTAAGGTATACTGGTTGTCCATTCAACAAATTTATAAACTTCAATCAATACCATAAATTATAGATATAGGTATATACTTGCACACAACTTTAACCAAAAGCTGCAAGCATCCCAGACATATTAAGATTATATTCAATCAATGCATGCTAAACTGGAAAATTAGCATGAGTCTGCAGAAATTTAAAATTTTAAGTTAAAAAGGGCAATCAATTTCAAAAATGCATGAGTCTAACAATTGCTACAAAATTTACATTTATACAAAACATTTTAACACAAAAAAAATCCGGACTTGACAATAATGTAACTATGCATAAAATTTAGACCAGAATTTCAAAAGTTTAAAGGGCAATAAGTTAGGTCTCTGTCTGGATTCTATATAACATGAAATAGATACCCTAACATATAAAATAGTTTCAAATCAATTCTGTTACGAAGAAATATTTAAAAGAAAGTACATTCATTTAAATTTTAAGAAAATCAAGAAAGAACATGGTAGCATATTTTATTTATAATGACAGAGTTTCTAATGAAAACTTTAACCCTATCTTCATCAGTGAATATGAGTCACATCATGGCCTAGATTATGAAGCAATGAAAATGAATTTCTGATCAACTTCCAATTTCCAACAAGTTCAAAAAGCCAGAATAACTTGTAATTCACATCATGATTATCTTAACATTGTGTCTGATGGCCCAAACTATCATAATTTTTTTAATCAAAGCATAATGGTTGAAATTCAACTTAGTAGCTTGCACACAAACATATAACCAAATTTTCTATTGCATGCAAAACTTTGACCAAAATTTCTAAGTTAAAAAGGGGCCATAATTCATATTAAATTCAGTCAAGAGTTATCTACCTTGGTTGTCTGATGTCCCTGAACATATTTATAAACGTTCAAGTCAATACCATAAATAGTTACTGAGATATAAGGTTGATAGTAACTTGCACACAAAACTTTAACCAAAAGCTGCAACGCCGATGCCAGGGCGACTACAATAGCTCTCATATTCTTTGAATAGTCGAGCTAAAAACTGGAAAATTGTGCAAGGGCTCGGAAACTTTTATAATTCATAGTTAAAAACTTCTGAACCCTCACACTAGTTCCCAAAGTAATTGCATGAGTCAACAAGACTTGCACAAAACTTGTACAGTTTTGTACAAAAGTCTATTTTTATCCAAAGAAAATCCTGGCTTGTACAAGTAATGTGACTGAAGCATGACCCAGGATTAGTGAGAGACTTTTGCAAAAGCTCTTTAAGTGAAGGTCAAAGGTTTAGGTCTCTGTCTGTTTTTCTCACCTAGTAACAACTGCATTTATACATAAAGCTGCTACAATAAGTTTAAACAATTATCTGTTACGACAGACAAAATATTAAAAGAATCTTTTATTTTATTTTAATGAATTAAACAAGAAAGACACATGTGCGTAATACCTTGTCTTCATTATGGAAATGACTGAGGTTTCCAAATGAAGAAACTTTCTCACACTTCCTTCCTTCCATCCAGTGACATATGAGGTCCACATCATGGCAGCATTTAGCAAGCAATGAAAATGAACTTTCATCCTCCCTTCTCCAATTTCCACGGACAAATGAATGCGCAAAATGCCAGAATCCAACCTGAAAGTTCAGCATCATGATTATCTAAGTCTTAACAAGTGTTATGGGACACCATCTACACATTATTTTTTTTTACAGAAGGCATACATGAAATATTCCTTATGATCATAAATGGGGAAAAAAGAGCATCTTCATAAAAACAATGCCTGGTTACAAGAGAAAGTTTGAAATAAATCTACAGATGACAAATAAAAATGTAGTAAGCCATGTAGACAGGCATACCAAGACCCAGGAATATCCAGCTTGAAGTACTCATGTAGAATGTATCAGAAAGATAAACTTCATTAATTTAACCCTTTCCCTCATATAGACTCATTTTGACGCACTCAATAGGTACCACATAAAGCCTGATCTGCAGAAAACCACAGTTAAACCTTACCAAATTTAATTACAAAATCCTCATTTCCAGACCACTGAGGAGCAGCGAACAGCATAAAACCTGATCAGCCTATGAGTTACTCGCAGGCTGATCTGGTTTTATGCTGTTCGCATAGGTCTTTTCATGGTGTCCTCTATGAGGGAAAGGGTTAATCCTGCTGCTCTGAGGTAGACCTAGATGAAGTCACCATCAGTTGTATTCACAATGTTTGAACAATGAAAACCAGCTAGCAAGGACAGTTTCATATTTCTTACAATGTTTACCCTCTCAACTCTATGGCACTGAGAAATAGCAATCAGTATGAAACCTGATCAGCCTGTAAGGTAATGGTAACATGAGAGTATTCATACTTAAAGGTTTCAGACCAATGTTGAAATGACCTACCGGTTCTGTATGGTTGATGTTGACTACCTGACCAATAGCACCACTGTCAATGACCTCTTTGACCTTCTTCACCCATGGAGTGTAGCGCAGCACGTGACACACAGACAACACAACCTTGTGTTTTTTGCATGTATCCACTATCTCACGGCAATCAGCCTCTGTCGTCTAGACAACCATAGGGACACAAAACATTTAGATCTGAGTATCTATGCCATGAGCATTTTTTTAAAAAAATTTTAAGACAGTTTGGCTCAAGATAGGGTTTTCTTGCAACTTCAAACTTCCTGAATACTTAACTGCTCTGGCTAATATTTCAAACATTAATTGAGACAAATAATTTGATCTTTGGTTAGGATGCTAAACTAATATACTTTACATAAAAGGTTGACCTAGAGTCAGGATGTTCAACTGATTTTTATATCAAAGTATAGGACTTACTGCAAGAGGCTTTTCCACCAAGATGTGGTACCCTTTCTTTGCAAATGCAATGGCTGGGTCCTAAAAAAAAAAAAAAAAAAAAATATATATATATATATATATAGTGCATGAAGCTAAAAAAATATGTTCAGGTCATCTGTGGCATTCTACATTTAAATACTGTCAACAGGATATTAAAACAAATTCGACAAACAAACAGTATTCTGCACCTGATAAGTCATTAATGCCCATTAAAGATTATGATAGTATCCAGTTTATCTCCCCTCAGTGATATCCAGGGCTTAAAACAATATGAAATTGACTTAATCAAATGCCTGTGATATATCCCTCTGAAATAATCGCTGACAGTCTACTCTAAATTAACTTAGAGACTGGTTTAAAATTATGCATGCGATAGAAAATATGATAAGAGTTTTGCATGCAAGCTACTATCCAACTTACATCTAAATAACCATGATTCAGGTATGCTGAAAGTTTATGAACAAGTTCAAAGGCATCAGACCACCAAGGTAGATAACACTATATTAAATTTGATAACAAACCTTTGGCTCGAATACTACATAAGCAAAGAAACAACAACTGTCTTTTCCCCCAAGACACGATAACTTATGATACCAAATGTAAACAGAACGAAACTATAAGTTGTACGCTTTTTATGAGCTTTGATCATATTGGCGATGAGAAATTTTGATCTTAGCTCTTTTAATGAATATTAATCAGTAATAAAAAGTAAAGTTATACCTTATGAAGTTTGTCAGGTGTACAGATTATCACAGCATCTGCAAACTTATCCAGCTTTGCTGCATCAGCCCAGTCTGAAACCAAAGGGTTCACAGAAATATGTTTTAGAAAAAATGCTCATATAAGTTTCCAAATGGTTAAATGAATCCCATTTTTATCTTCAAAAATCATAATTTATCTTTAAATATCATACACTTTAAACTTTTACTTCACAGAGACTCATTCTGGCACATTGGCAAACAGAGGAGACCATGATCAGACACCCTGATCAGACATGGTCTCCTGTTTGCATATACAACACTCAAGCTCAGTCAGATTCTACACAGTCTGCAGAGCAGATTAAAATCCACTGTTTCATTAAAAGATCAGTTCATTAATATTCATGGGGTTATACATTTGTACATGAATATTCATGAAGTCATGAATAATCATGAAGTAAAGGATAAACTGAGGCTGAACTGATAAGCATGTACTTGCCAGTAAAGATTTTATCCTTAGGTATATGATGGGTTTCTACCTCAATGTTCCTATGGTACTCTCTGGGCTCACACACACCCACAATCTGTCATGGACAATACATAACATTCATTCAACCTGTCAACTAATGTAACTGTGTTTTAAATTACATTCAAATAAAATATATAGGAATCATGTACATATGTAATGTATATTTATCTTCTAAAATCATATTTCATTATTCAGTGTGGGAAATGTAATATATACATACATATATCTGTTCTTCTGTCTCCCTTACCTTTTAAAATAGCCTGCGAGTAACTCAGTGGTTTATGCTGTTTGCTGCTCTCAAAGTCTAATGGATTTGTAATTAAATAACTGGTTTCTGCATCTCTAGTGATACCTATGAGCGTCAATGGTATATGGGAAAGGGTTATGTTTTTATGTACTTGATATCAGTTCTGTCTCTTATGAAAGGTTATGTTATTCTCAATATGAATAAATCAAGAGACAAATTAGTTTAAACCAGTCCATCTGAAGCTCATTTTTCACTTTTCTATTCAAACAAATATGCAAGTTCAAACATATTTTGGGCTAAATATTGACAATATAGATCAATACAATATCAATATATAATTTACAAGTGACAAAGGATCTAGCCACAATCATGTTCTTACAATTTACTTGAGGGCCATTCCCATGGTATGGTTGGAATTTTGTTCCTTCCCAATATATTTATAGTCATGACCAATGAACTGACTAAAGGTCAGATGAGTGCATCCAAAGGTTGCCCTTCTCTAGTGTACCATCCCCCTAGTTCCTAGAGGTCATATCAGTGGAAGTGCATCATAAATCTCATAAATCTAACAATTAAAGTATGTGTGTATGAAAAATCCAGTCACTTATCAGTTTACAGCTATAGTCAGGTCAACATAGATGTCCTGTCTAAACTGAATACCAATCTACAGGTGAAACTGTTTGCCTGTCTAGAAATAACATGGTGACTTGAGAACAAATTTACTTGTGGTATGTTAAAACTAACTGATAAGAAAAATGACATGTTTCCTGAAAGTTTAGATCAATCAGTATAATTTTTTAACCGGTCAAGCTTTATTAAGTTGACCTACTTTGATACAACTGCTTCAATGTGATTGATTTAATTCACTGTGTTACAGCCACCAATGATAGCAAGGAGACCCACAATGGTGACCTTGTAGCTGATATTTTTCATTTATAACAATTAGTCTTTTCAGTGAATTCTTACCAACAACACTGAACAGATTTAAGGTGCTAACTGATTTTATACCAGTCTTACTTACCTTTAATTTGTTTGGATAGTAGATTGCATAGCTTGGATAGCCATGACCCCGACTGCCAGCCCCAACTATAATGGCTGTGACTGGTCCTTTGTCTGCCATCACCTGTTAGTTCACATGACAAATTGTTGTCTTACACTTCTACACTGACCCAAAAAGGAAACTTACACCAACTTTAAACCTTATACATTATGTTGATAAAATTTGTGTTTGTGGTTCATTTTAATTAAATTTTCAATATCAACTTATTGAGTTATGTGAGTTTTTTTTCTGGACAAATTTAGCAAATGATTTTTTCCTGAAATAAATTCAATGCCAATGGGTAAAAATTAAAATTCCTGAAAAACAATCTCATTCAGTTCAATATTAGGAGAGAAATTAATAACTAACACAGGACTTCCCCTGGCTAATTGTTTTCTGAGCCAGTGGATGAACCAAATTTGAAAAATTGGAGCTATTTCATTTCATGAGCCAATAACATAGTCAAAACACAAACATTTTTAATGCAAGTTAAGGACACACACACATGTATAACATTAATAAAGATGTATCCAGCATAAAAAAGAGGGTCGGTAGGTCAGGATTTTTTTTTTTTTCCATTAAGTTTCATGAAGATTGGGCCAAAAATGTGGCCTCTAGAGTGTTAACAAGGTTTTTCTAAGATTTGACCTCTTGACCTACTTTTTGACCCCACATGACCCAAAATAAAACTTGTCAAAGATTTTGTGAAAACAAACATTCTGACCAAGTTTCATGAAGATTGGGCCAAAAATGAGGCCTCTAGAGTGTTAACAAGGTTTTTCTAAGATTTGACCTCTTGACCTACTTTTTGACCCCACATTACCCAAAATAAAACTTGTCCAAGATTTTGTGAAAACAAACATTCTAACCAAGTTTCATTAAGATTGGGCCAAAAATGTGGCCTCTAGAGTGTTAACAAGGTTTTTATATGATCAGACCTAGTGACCTACTTTTTGACCCCACATGACATAATTTCGAACTTGTCCAAGATTTTATAGAGACAAACATTCTGACCAAGTATCATGAAGATTGGGCCAAAAATGTGGCCTCTAGAGTGTTAACAAGGTTTTTCTAAGATTTGACCTCATAACCTACTTTTTGACCTCACATGACCCAATTTCGAACTTGTCCAAGATTTTAAAGAGACAAACATTCTGACCAAGTTTCATGAAGATTGGGCCAAAATTGTGGCCTCTAGAGTGTTAACAAGGTTTTTCTAAGATTTGACCTCGTGACCTACTTTTTGACCTCACATGACCCTAATTATAACTTATCCAAGATTTTATGGAAACAAACATTCTGAACAAGTTTCATGAAGATTGCGCCAAAAATGTGGCCTCTAGAGTGTTAACAAGGTTTTCTAAGATTTGACCTTGTGACCTACTTTTTGACCCCACATGACCTAATTTCAAACTTGTCCAAGATTTTATAAAGACAAACATTCTGACCAAGTTTCATGAAGATTGGCCTAAAAATATGGCCTCTAGAGTGTTAACAAGCCAAATTGTTGACACACGATGGACGACTAACATCGGGCGATCACAAAAGCTCACCTTGAGAACATTGTGCTCAGGTGAGCTTAAAAAGGAGGAAAGATTATTTTACAGGTGGAAAAAAAAACTTTAGGGTCGGTCGTAAAAAAAGAGGGTCGTTTGGGTGACCAGAAACGGATTTTTTTTCTTTGGCCTAATTAATAACTTCATTCTTTTCAGTAAACTGGCATCTTTTGAACTTGTATATTGACTTGACTATTTGAGTTTACCATCACTTCGACAGAATTTCAGTCATATAGCGATGTCCAGCAAATTACAGGTGGAGGAAGACCTTGAATGCACAGAGGCATCCAGGTAGAACCACCGACTTACCGCAAGCCAGGCTTCCTCACATGAAAATCCGTATGACCCTGCCGGGATTCGAACCCACGCAGTGAGGTGTGTATATCAAAATTGTTGGTTAATTGATATCATATATCATAAGTTTGAAGTTATTATCTCTTTTTTGTCATACTAGTCAAGTACTTAAATTGTTATTCTAGTTAGTTCCCTACCGGCATCACTGAAGCGGACTATAGGTTTACATTCCGTCCGTCAGTCCATCAGTCAGTCCGTCCGTCCATCAGTCACATACGTTTTTGGGACTTTTTCTCTAAACGCTTGCAGATATTACTCTAATATTTGGTATATGAGTCTACCACCATGAGTTACAGATCAAGTTCGAGTTTCGTTCCAGTCCACTGATTTTTGACAAAATTATGGGCCTTAGACTTAGAAAATTTCTTTAAAATAGCAGTTTTTTGGACATTTTTTCTAATCGATTGTAGATATTAAGTGCGTTGAAATGCTATACGACCAAAAACCAGTGTAACCTCCAGTTTACAAATATAGTACCTTTAACAATATGCCGCCTCATCCAATTGACATACCATTGTATGAAAGTGTTTGGAATATGTTGTCATTCCAACAGAAGTGCATGTCTATGTCATTAATGGAATTGAATTCATGATTTGACCTGGCTCTGTGACCCAGAGTATCCCTATAATAATGTGATCTATGGCCTATGGGGTTCAAGTCTGGGGATACAGCAGGCCAAGGCAAGATATTAATATTATTTTGAGTAAGAAATTGTCATGCTAGAAAGTCCCAGGTCCATTATTCTGCATGAGGCCTATCATACTACTGTTAAAAATGTTGATATAGTGTTTGGCATTCAAGATAACATGGATAATGACCAAATCAGTTTTCTGGTTCCCCATTTATCCCACCCCAAACAATAAGCTTAAAAACCTGCCTCACTTTAGAATACAACACTGTGCAAATCTTCTACAGGGATTATGATATATGCATAGTCTCACACTCATCTCTGCCGATGGTTGTATGTGACATCAAATGACATTGTGCCCCTAACAGCCTGGAGGGTTGGTGACAAGCTGTTAAAATCTAACCTGTATATAGACAACAGACATGAACAGGAAGGTGATTCTGTCTCAGAAAGTATTGTGTGTGTGTGTGTTTTTGTGTGTGCAAGAACCCCGTAATGCTCTGCAATTAGGGATGCTAGCAAATAAATGATTACATGAGTTAACTTTATAACATGCTTGGAATGTAACATTGTTACACATACACAAATGTGTCTAGGACAATCTCCTACTGACCCCACAGTGTTAAATCTATTCCTGAGGATATTTATAGTCTGACTTGAGTGACATTATTTACCACTGACCCCTTCAGCAGCAAACCAACATCCTGATCTCTCTGAGCTTTGGAATGGCATGTCATTACTTAATGTGAATGAAATGCGAAACAAAATTGATTTTTCTTGTCATTAGTAAGCAATTTATGATTGAATGTTGTAAATTTTAAACTCAGTATGTAATGATGTATGCCTGCAATGCAAGGAAAACATGAACCACTTGGAGGCATAAATATTGGTAATTTTAAAAACTATTCATAATCCTTATCAGCAACGAAAACAGGATAATCTTAATGATGATTCTCAGTGTGCATATGGTTGATGCGTGAGACACACCTTTATATTATGAAAAACACTTCTGTAAAGTTTCATGAAATTCCAAACAGATATGGAAGTTATAGAATGGACATGAAGATGTAGCATATGAACACCAAAGACAACTTTAACAACTCCTGTGACCTTGACCTTTCAATTGTGCGTATGGTTGATGCATGTGACTCATCTTTGTGTTATGACAAATACTTTTGTAACGTTTTATGAAAATCCATCCATAGATATTTAAGTTATAGAGCAGACACAAAGATGTAGCCTATAAATATGGTAGACAATTTCTAACAATTCTTGTGACCTTGACCTTTCAAGAATGCATATGGTTGATGCACAACACACATTTGTGTCATGAAAAACACTTTTGTAAAGTTTTATGAAAAACTGTCCATCAATGTCAAAGTCATGGGGTGGACACGAAAGCTAGACAAACAGATGGAATGACGGACAGATTATTTTCACTTGTTTAAAAACAATATTCAAAAGCTTACAATTTCAACAAAAGGAATTGAAAAAGAATTGAAAAAACTAAATCCATCAAAAGCATCAGGCTCAGACAACTTACCAAACTGTGTCCTTAAAGAATGTGCCACTGATATTGCACCATCCCTAACAAAAATTTATCAACAATCAATAGAAACCGGAGAATTACCAAAAGATTGGTGAAATGCCAACATCTCATGCATTTAAAAAAAGAGACAAACATCCTAGTGAAAACTACGGACCAGCATCTCTTGACTTACATCAGTTCCCTGCAAACTCTTAGAACATATCATATGTAAACATCTACTCAAACACTTGGAAAAAAAACAAGTCTTAACAACATTAAATCATGGTTTCAGATTGGGTAATTCTTGTGAAACACAACTTCTGACAACAGTAAAGGACCTCATGAAATCATTTGACAGGGGAAAACAAATAGATATTGCAATACTTGATTTTTCTTAAGCCTTTAACACAGTCCCACACAGGAGATTATTTTACAAAATTGAACATTATGGAATAAGAAGCCCAATACACCAATGATTAACCAATTTCTAATCAAACAGAAAAATGCAAGTTGCATAAGGAGGTCAGTTCTCAAAAGAGATTAATGTTGAATCCGGTGTCCCACAAGGCACGGTACTCTTTCTCTGCCACATTAACAACCAACCAGATGTTGAATGACTGTCTCCTCTATAGAAAAATAAACTAATTACAAATGACTTACATAACCTTGAAATATGGACAGATACTTGGGGAATGAGATATAATGCAAAGAAATGTTATATCATGTCAATTAAGAAAAAATCACAGGATGGTGGGCACATTCTTGAACAAGCAAAACCAAACCCTTACTTTGGCCTAAAATCTCAGAGGATCTAAAATGAAGCACACAAATTGCTAATACATCAAGGAAAGCAAACTCAACTCTTGGCTTCCTCAGGAGAAATCTGTATAAGTGCCCAAAAGAATGCAGGAAAAATGTATACATGGCCCTAGTAAGATCAGTCATGGAATATGGTGCTATCAAATGGGACCCGTACCTTAAAAAAGAAATTAACCAGCTAAAGAGAATACAAAAAAAGAGGACTACAGGAAGAGGGAAGAAGGCTGTATAACAAAAATGCTGCAAGACCTTGAAATTGAACCATTAGAAGAAAGATGCAAACAACAATGGCTAAATTTCTATTACAGAATAATACAATACATGTATGACCAAGTTCCAGCCATTCCACCATCAGAATTCATTCACAATACAGGATATAGGAAAAAGGGAAATTAAATCCAGACGGTTTGAAGACTGTGAAACCAACAATATAATAAGACAATCCCATTTGAACACCAATAAGTACTTGTACCAGAAGCAAGAACAGATAACTAAAAAAAGCTCTTATTTCATTAGGACAGCACAAATTGATTGGAATAACCAAGACGACAACATTGTAAACGCGAAAGCACGTGAAGCATTCGAATCAGAGGCTGATCAGACCTATTAGATCAGTGCTCCCCTTACCATTTTGAAAAAGCCCAGTCTTGGGATACTACAACGTAATAATACAGATAATGACCGGAGCGGATCTCAGTAGAGATTAAGATAATGATACAGGGTGGTTTCTGACAGTATCGCGGGTTCTCTGGTATCACGGTATTGTCATTTTTTTTAGGAAAGACTTTGCCGATCGCCACCTAGTGACACCATTTTGTAAACAGGAAGCTATGATTTTAATTGAAATAAACAAAAAGTAATATGTCTCCTTAAATGGTAAGAAAAAATGTAAATTTCTTGCAGTATTCAGACTTTCAACCATTACGCTTATGCGTATCACCCCATGTCTGCTAAAACCCGTTTTATAGCATAAATAATGAATTGAAAGACTCGACAAATGCTAGATCTTCGTTTGCTGTATTGTTTTATGAATGATGATTGTTTTGATCATGTAGCGACACCTGTAGGTGGAGCCAGCTGTCTTTTTTCAAGAAATACCGCGATACCAGAGAATCATGGGACTTTTTAAGTAGGACAAACATGGCGAACAATAACATGTATTAAAACGTTAAATTAGAAAAGCTGAAAAAAAAAATTGTTTTCACATAATGGTACAAAGGTTGAATAACAGTGACATACAAAAATAAATTTCAGATAAGACTTCACTGATATATTATTCCCGTTTATGTCGTTGGTACCGCGATATGAAAGAACACCATCCTATATGGACTAATTTATTGAATATGATCTATGATTATTATTTTTTCAATATGAATGTCTTTTCGATGTTTTAAAATCTCCCTGACTGGATCCTAGTCCTAGTTTCAAAAAGATTAAGAAAACACGTTTGAAATGTGTACTACCATGGTATAAGATTCGATTATGATTGGAAGTTCAAGAATCGAAAAAAACGAATAATGTTAACAATATAACATGTAGGATACTTACCTCAGCTGAAATTGTAAGTCAAATTGCTTCTATAAATGTATGATTATCAAACGCTATGCTCGTGTCAACTTTGACGTCCAAGAGAGTATATCCAAATAGCATGAAGTATTTGCACCATAAATAATCATGACGTTGACAAAATGGCGGGGAAATATATATACAAGGGAAACAACTGTGTAAGACGGAGTCAAAGTACATGTTCATGTAGAATGTTGGTATCACTCTTACACTACATTCACCTCTGTGGTGGGCTCAGAAAGTAGTTCCAAATATATGACGCTTTCCAGACCGTTGTTCAAATATTTAATTTGAAGGAGACTAGATAGGCCCCTTAAACCGTGAAATAAATATAAATAGCACCACTGATCCTGATCGAAATGGTCATTAAAATTACAAATTATGAAAACAAAAAGCTGGCTTTAAATTACGATATCCGGCTGAACATGTAAATATTTACATTTGCAGACGAGCGTTTGCGGATTGTTCCTATCGGAGAAATAAGGCAGAAAATAGTCCCGATCATAACAATTAAAAGTAATATTTTACATACGTTTTATGATGATTCAAAAAGTATTTATTCAATGTTTCTATACTTTATATACGTAAAATACACTTAAATCCGCGTTAAATGAGTGCTTTCTGTTTTGACAAGATTCGTTGCAGAAATGTTATGTGAGGAACGAACGACAACTTCGCATGGAGATTGTGTTGCTATGACCAACATAACCGTTTTAGCTTCTTTGCCCAATTTGTATGTGTTTTCCCAGTTGTTGTTGAAACTTCTGATTTGTATTTTGTCTCAATCACATTAATGATTTCATGGCTCACAAAAAATGGTCACAAAGTGACAAACATGTTATACATATTTGTCTACACAAATAGAATGCTCTATTAAATGATTGTAAAACTATGTACACTTATAAAATCAATAGAGCACAATAATTGCCACAGACATGATATATTCATCATATACCCACTCAAAATGCAATATTAGAACGCTTGTAAAACTATGTACACTTATCTAGAATCAGATCCTTCACTGCCCATAACTGTCCTGGCATAAAACTTATGCATAAAATGGCATAAAACTTGCATCTGAGCCCAGTGTTTATTCACCCTTGATTTAAACGTGTTGAGAGTTGGCGCGGCGCATCAATTACATCTTGGGGTAATTTATTCAAGTTAACGTCCCACTGACAGTATTTCAGTTATTTGGAGACGATATCTACTTGATACAGATATAGTGCTGCCACACTGTAGTATCACGCCGTAGTCATTTGGCATAATACCACACCCAGTCACATTATCCTGACACCGGGCCAACCAGTCCTGCAACTACACGTATATGCTGAACGCCAATTAAGCCATTTTTTACAACTTTGGTATGTCGCGGTCGGGGATCGAACCACGACCTCATGCTCCCGAGGCGGACACTCTAATCGGGATCATTACTGAAATAAATTAGGTAACGTAAGCATCGATACATACATTATTTCTGAGACTTGTGCTGGTGAAAATATATCTTATAATTATGCAAAAATATTACTATGTCTAGATTTAAAGTATGAATATGCTTATCGAACTCCTCTTGCTTATTCAGGTTTCAAAATGATTAATTCTAAACACTAGCATGAACAATATCACCCATAATCATTTTTTTAATCGTATCTTTAGTAGATGTAGCCTATAAGAGAGGTTAACTTAAAACTTTTATGTCAAATTCCTTTTGTTCATAAGTTACACTCTCTGCAAAATTGAACATTATTGTATCCAAAGGTACCCGTACGTTGCTCTCACATGAAAAACTGCCGCATTAAAAAAATCGACATGTTGTACTATTTCAATGAAAAAAGTTACCTATCTTCTTATTAAATATTAAGTTGTTGATTTTTTTTTTACCGGATACCTTTGCTTTTATCGAATAAAATTAAATGTTTAACGAGTTTGAATACATACATTACCAAAAGTAACGTAGTTATCAATATTTCAAACCGCTTAAATCTACATCTTTGCATATTTTTTATCAAATTAATTTCAGTTTTGCATTTAAAATACAAAAGAAATAAACCCTTATTTAAGAGAAACATATGCATACCTTCAGACCTCCAGTGTAATCAGTTATTAAAATTCCTCATACCTAGTTAAGCTAAAAGAAAAATATGTATTTATCAGCTATACATCATACATAGTAATGTCAAATTTAGATAACAACAATATAATTTGTAACAATCAGCATGGATTCAGAAAACAACGAAAGTTCTTGCAAAACCAGCTATTAGTACATTTGTAACAGTCGATACTATTGCTAAAGAACATACACAGTCGACGTCATTCTGCTCGACTTTGAGAAGGCTTTTGACAAGATTCCCCACTCTAGACTTCCCTACAAACTTGCTTTCTAATATGTAAGAGGCCCTGCCAGTCATTGGATCAGGTTGTCCCCAGTAACAAGTTATCCTAGGTGGTGCCAAATCCACCCAAAACGAGGTCCTCTTCGGAATTCCCCAGGGAACAGTGCTGGGCCCTCTTTTATTCCCGCCCTACATAAATGACATGCCAGAGTGTATTTCGTCAGATGTCAGGTTTTTCGCTGATGACAGTCTACTATATAGACATATACGGATACCTGAGGACAACACTACCCTGCAAAGAGACATTGATGCCATTGAGAGATGTGAGAAGACATGGCTCATGAGTTTCAAAGCCTACAAATGTTATGTTTTGCATATAACACATGACAAAATCAGGCATACAGCGTACCCATACCGACCCCTTGGACGAAATCTTCAGGCGGTCGACCATAGCAAATACTTTGGTGTTACTATATCAAACGCAGTCGCTAATATGTCCAGTTCCCTTAATACATATAACAGCTCCTCCCCCATCTCATTGCTATATACATTAATTAGGAACATTCATAAATCATAGTAAATACCAATTATTTACTGCACTGGTCGTTGTCTCAACGTTGAACGAACTACGGTCCTATATCGTGCACGTGAATCCTGTACACAACTAGCCAATACACATCCAACAACTTTATTAAGACTACATCGCCAAAAGAGAAATTAATTTTCTACTAATTCGCACACTCAAACGTAGAAAATTATATTTCCCTTAAACCTTAACCGTAAAACTTGTTATAAACCTAAAGCCTTAGAAACTGAAATTCTCTCTGATAAATCATCTTTGGTATAACCTTCATTAGCTGATTCACTTGCAAACCCATCATCTATGACACTTAAAAAGGCTTGTCCCCTTTCCCACTGTTCGTAGAAGCAGACACACCACCGGTTCTTAACATACGGTCCATAATTTTATGAGGTTAATAAATCACGCAAAATGCTTAAGATAACAGCTGGTTACTGTGTCTTGAAATAAAATCCCCTGTCCTTCAGACCACACCAGATAACTTTTAACTGGACACAAGGCTGTACCTGTCCTGGAACATGTGGAATATACAACCCAGGCTCCATCTCTTGACGTATCGGTTCTACTGTGCTCAAGAAAAAAATATTCATTTATATAGTTTCAAATACAGCACATAATCTGATCTGTAATAACGCAGAACTACGAAGGAATCCCGCAAAGGCTGTTAACATAGCACAATTGATTCTTTGATTATAGACGTTACCATCTTGATATAAAGATTTATACATGCACTGAAGCAACTTAGTTGTGACAGGCTCCTTCTAATTAACACTGTTAGGGAGCTTCAGTCTGTCTGCTTCTAAAGCATCAAGAAGAATTGGCCAAAATATCATGGTACAATTTTGCACTATAAAAAAATGTCACAACTGTTACATGACTATTAACACTTTGAATTAACAAAGTTAAAAAGAAATGAAAAGTCTTAGCAGAAAAAAAAACCGTCCCCACTCCCCAACCTCTTGCTGAGAGCCCAACGATTCTGGACAACGAATGAATCTTAGTATTTAACGTTTGTCCTGTCCGCTCTTGGTTATCGCAACAGACCAGGAAGCAGTGCCGCCTTCTTCGCCAACACCTTTAGAATCGGACCAATGTTATGTTTATGGCTCTGAAAGAATAGATGTAAAAAAAAAAAAAAAGAAAAAGGCACTGTCAGCTTGTCTTCAAAACGTCAACTCTTATTTGATTATAAATTATCTCCCATTAAATGAACCTGCGTCTACCCAGGAAGGCCGAACTTTCTGCGAGTAACAGGAAAACAGAACAACATCGCTTTATGCTAGTGCTACAGTGCACATACAAATACTGCTACAGAGCAAATTCAGTCCCCCGACCATACTGTTTTAAAACATACATCCAAACTGCATTTTATTTACACGTAATCAACCAACAAAAATAATAGCTCATCTCAATAGACACTTCTCTATACAAGAGTGTTCTCTGGAACGCATGTGTCACCTGCTGAAGCGTGACAGAAAAAGTATGACGGACAGACAAACAGACGGACGGACGGGACAGACGACGGAAAAGGGATCCCAGTAGTAATAGCAGCGGTTTGGCCAAACCGCTGCTATTACTACTGATCCCTATGTGTCACCTCTGCTTAAAAAGTAGTCAGCTGACCCTGTGTTAAACAACCGCTTTTCCGTGCTCCCTAACGTGGCTGCTCAAGACAAATTTGCCTACTGTGAAATCATTGAAATCCGTGGGATGCCAGCCCTTGCTGATTTCTCGTCTGGTTTTAATCCACGAATATTAATCCCAACGAAAACATGTTCATAATTATAGATCTCACGCTTCCCTTGAGTACATTATTAACAAAATTTTACGCAAATGAAAAATAATGATTTTACAGTATATACACGGATTGCAAAAATCAGTTTTTGTCAGGCTGCGACGATTAAAATTGTAGCCTATATGTAATGCAAATTCCAATTCTGAACTTTAAATCTTCATTTTCAAATATCATCTTCCAGAACCATTTACAACACGTATAATTTTCCTTTCTAACAGGAAAATCAAACCTACCCCTGACAAATAAGAAGCTGAAACATGGCCGATTACTATAACCCCCTTTTGCTTTTTCTATGCTCATTTTCTTACAACTCTGTAAGAACAAAAACCGACATTTCTCTGGCCATTCAAAAATAAATGCATCTATACAAGTTGCATTCTTATTTTAAAATCTAGAATAAAAACTTGAAGTTAAGCATTATTTTCTGATGTAAACTGGTCTACTTCTAAATGTCCCCATTTCTGGACAATCATGAAAGAAAAAATTAAAAAAGTTTCAAATGAATCTTCTTTTTCTGCAATTTTAGATAAATATTCAGCTTTTTCGATCTCATAATGAGGAGACACGTAACTTATTAGCCTTGGCAAGACAAACCTTGAACATTTCAATATCGATATGCTCAGACTTCATTTACCCTTTAGTGACCTTTATTCGCTATGTTGCTGGCAGTTTGAGAAGGTTTCCGTTAGTTTTATGTATTTGGTCTACCGTATCATATACACGAAGAGGTCAGCCCTTCACCTATGTTCCATGGTGCATTTTATGTAAGATTACATTTTTAAAATGACTTACTTCTTTTACTTTCCTCACTTGCCTCCTTTGTATTTCAGTTTCGTATTCGCCACTATCTGTCGGTTCGGACTGCAAGCAAATCATACTAAATTCAAAGAATATATCATTGAGTATCCAGTTCTCGCCAGCACAAGAAGAAAATGAACAAAACAATCCCCCACTTAAATATTTAATATATCATTTAAATGTATCAATATATCCCATTCAAATTTAATGAATCGTCAATGGCAATTAAAAACTGTTTTTAAAAATAACTTTCAGAAATCCAAGAACTGTCAAAAATATTTCCAAAATGGCGTCTTGAGTTCTCGACAGTTAACTGAAAATTGAGTCTGTCACGATTATGGAGCACATATTGAGACAAAATCTATCAACAACAGTTGCAATGAATTCTGTGTTTTTCCCAACACACAGATTGGTGTGCAAAATTTAAGATTATCCAAATGAGAACAAGAAACACTATCACACTCACAGTGTACATTTTATAATAGGGTACCCTCAGACTTTGGGGGTATAAAATCCTCTTTTGGGGGTAAATGGATATGATTTGTTATAATTAACAAGTGTGAATTTTGCTATCACATTAATAACAACTATGGCTCTAAATCACTTCCGTACATGGGATTGTTGTGAAGTGTATTCATAAACACTCACTATTTTAAAAACAAATGTTGGTTTACATAAATCAGTCTCCATCTGCTTGCTTCCTTGCTGAGTGTTATCGGTATATTTAACATGTTTTTTTGTTTTTTTTAAATGATAAGAAGAAGCATTAATGAAAATGGTATAAGATCGGTACATGTTTATTAAATGATTGTTTTTATCTGTTTCCCAAAAAAATTTAATAAAAAAAAAATGAAAACAAGGATCAATCAATTTTGCCAATTATCAATGGTTTCCCTGTAAATTTAAGTCACACTTGAAGTGTGATATTGCATTAGTGTACATAGTCCGAGTATAACAATATGGTGAGAACTGAATACTTTTGGATAGGTATTTGATAATTTGACACATTTGTTTATATGTCTGTCTAAGCCCTATATATATGTAGCATATATAGCCTTAATTGACGTTAGTGTCAAATACCTGTGAAGGCCAGTAAGGGAATTTATATGATAA
>CM037779.1:71705055-71721798 GCA_021229015.1 Solen grandis | reverse complement strand
GGAGCAGCAAACAGCATTCGCATAGGTCTTTTCATGGTTTCCTCTATGAGGGAAAGGGTTAAAGCAATCAAGTCAGTGATAATTTCGAACCAGTCAAATGCATGTCAGGAGTAGTGGTCTTTAATCTGTGCTCTAAAAAAGAATGCTTTACATTGAGGTAATCCTGATTTAACCCTTTCCCTCATAGAGGAAACCATGAAAAGACCTACGCGAACAACATAAAACCAGATCAGCGTGCGAGTAACTCGCAGGCTGATCAGGTTTTATGCTGTTCGCTGCTCCTCAGTGGTCTGGACTTATAATATCTATAAATGGATATAATTGTTCTTGTGAGAATCTAAGTTGAAGTTTAACCAGTGGTCTCTGCTCTCTCTGCCCCACCTCAGTCAGCATTTTCATAATTATGATAATGTGATAATACACATATTTTTCTGGCATTCCCTTTATCTCTTTCATGTTTTTTTTTTCCATCATTCTGTTATTATATATATGAATGCCTAATACTAAGCATTTACCAAATTTGATAACTATTAATAATCATTGATTAGATGCTGGCATGTTAATTGGTTATAATAGCCTGCACATGTTGAAAATGAGTTCCACAATATATTAGTCTGTAAAGTATGGAATATGTAAGACTAGACGTAAGTTTTAGTTTTGTAATATTTATTTATTTTACGCCAATAAAATGGGGAACAAGTTCTTACAACTATAATACTAATCACTCTCCATGATTCCTTGGTTGAACCAATCTTTGTGCCTGAGAAGGTCATGGAAAATCGTTGCCCCAATGGGGTTCAAATCCACAACCTTCAGGTCCGTAATTGGGTATGTTACCTCTGGACAATGGTGCCTTTCAATTTTTGGTGTCATGCAGAAATATACAAACTTATTTATTTAACATTGATTGGGAAACAAGTTCTTTGAACTTTTACTAATCTGTCTCAATGTTTCCTGGCCTGGTCGGACAAATTCCTTAATAAGTCCTCTGAAGTTCATGAAAATTCCTTGTCCCCAACAGGGTTCAGACCCACAACCTTCGGATCAACTGTCATGTATGTTACCACTGGACCATGACGTCCTTAACTTTGACCCTGGATTTTGATAGAAGTTAATTTTTAACCAGGTTTTCTGAAGGAAAACTCTGGTTATTAGATTGGGGTATGTCGGCGGGCAGGCGGATGGGCGGGCAGGCGTAAACAATTTCTTCTGTGCGCAACTCCTCTTACATTTTTCAACGGATTTGGCCCAAACTTTTACAGAAGCATTATTACATAGTGGCCTGGCGCATATTGTCAGGGTTTTGTGGTTTCGACTATTTTTGATGCAGTTATGGCCCTTTGTTATTTTTTCACATATGTAATATATAGGGAAATATTCTTCTGTGCGCAACTCCTCCTACATTTTTCAACGGATTTGGCCCAAACTTTTACAGAAGCATTATTACATAGTGGCCTGGCGCATATTGTCAGGGTTTTGTGGTTTCGACTATTTTTGATGCAGTTATGGCCCTTTGTTATTTTTTTACATATGTAATATATAGGGAAATATTCTTCTGTGCGCAACTCCTCCTACATTTTTCAACAGATTTGACCCAAACTTTTACAGAAGCATTATTACATAGTGACCTGGCGCATATTGTCAGGGTTTTGTGGTTCAACTTTTTTTGATACAGTTATGGCCCTTTGCCCCTTAACGGATGTAATATAAAGGGAAATATTCTTTCGTGCACAACTTCTACATTTCTTAATAAATTTTGTCCATACTTTAACAGAAGTACCTTCACTAAGTCACCCTGAAGAATATTACCTGTGTTTTGCAGTTTGACCATTTTTGATGGAGTTATGCCCCTTTGATAAAATTCATTGTCCGGAGCATAACTCCTACATTATAAGAGGTATTGACTTGAAACTTTATAGGTGCATACATCTCATTGAGGCGGAATGCAGTGCATAGGAACCTCACTCTGTGGTTCATGATTTTGGAGTTACATGTTTGCCCCTTCGTAAAAATTCCTGATATGGAGCGTAACTCCTTAATTTTAAAATATATAGTAATGATTGGTTTTGCAGTTTGACCATTTTTGATGGAGCTATGGCCCTTAGTTATTTTTTTTTTTGCATTAGATATAATAGACATTGAGCACAAAATTATTTGACTGATACAAATAATCTGTACTACGAAAAACAATTCCTGTCACTTGTTAAAGATTAAAATGTTGGGGTTGTTTGAGGTTTTATTATTGTAAAATATGATAATAATAAGCAAGTTCAAATGGAAAGAAATGTTTTTTCTTCTTATAATTATGAGCTTTAACTGGATTTAGATTTTGTTAAAAAATATCAAGGGGCCTCCGTGGCCGAGAGGGTAAAGTCGCTGACTTTAACACTCACTCAGCCCCTCACCGCATGGGTTCGAATCCCGGCAGGGTCATTCGGATTTTCATGTGAGGAAGTCTTCCAGCTGGCTTGCGGTAGGTCGGTGGTTCTACCTGGATGCCTCCGTGCATTCGGGGTCTTCCTCCACCTGTAATTAGCTGGACGTCGCTATATGACTGAAATACTGTCGAGCGACGGTAAACTCAAATAGTCAAGTCAAGTAAAAAAAATATCAACATTCACGCACAGATGTGCGTGATTCACGTATGATTCATAAAAATCATGTACGGAAATTATATCTCATACATGAATTCATGCACAGAATATGGCACAGAAAAAATATAAGTCACCCAAAATGACAAGTAAACATTCAGTTTTGGTCCACAAGTTTGAAGCAAGAAAGACAACTATTGAACACTTCCCATCATTTATTTTCTAAGCAATACAAAACTAATGTCTATGAATAAGTCGACGTCACCTCTGTACAGTAATTAACATAAGGAAAATCTCCCGCAGATGATTGAGCCATTTGATTGGTCCAGTGCAATAATGAATATATATTATGAGAATGCTCACATGCAATAGACTGGTTGCAATATTTCTCAACAGGTGTCCGTTATTCTGAGGGATTTTTTGATAACGTAGCACACTCTATCACTTGTAAACAAACGGCATCGTCTGAAATGTAGCAGAGGAAATTGAGGGATTGTCTTGGCACATCTTATGCCGTAAAACAAGACTACTGAAATTGCATTCAGGTATATAATATATATCTACTGGTAATAAATCAGATAATGGACAACCCTAAAAAAAACACACAAAAAACTTACATTAAAAAAGCCAAAAAGGTTTCAAAACAGCCGGATATCTGAGTATGCAGATGTAAATTTACCCCAGGATTCTTAAGTGAATTGGAACAGTACGTGAATGTCCGTAGTCCGTAGGAACACTGATATCTACCAGATCTTTCAGCTGAGTGTGAGCTTACTCATTCCTATTGTACATATAGGCTTCTTTAATGTCCATTTAATGAAACATCAATATATATTGAGGGTGGGGTGTTATTACTGCCACAGTCATGCACAATTACAAGCATTCTTCTTATTAATCTTCGGCGTAATATATGGTATTAATCACCTTCATTCTAAGAGCTGTAGCTTTTAGCTCATCTGAGCACAATGTGCTCAAGCTTAAGCTAGGTGAGCTGTTGTGATTACCCTCAATAATGTAATAATGTCGTCCATCATGCAATTTGCTTTAATTGACATTCTCCTCTGAAACTGCTGGACAGAATTTGATGAAACTTGGCAGGGTTGATCCTTGGTTGAACCTTCACAAAAATTGCTAAAATAAACTTGATCCATGTAGAACTCTTGTTGCTGTGGTAACAGAAAGGGAAAAAAAATGAAAACTTTAAAAATCATCTCCTTCAAAACTACTGTCCAAAACGTTTTAGTACAGATGTTCCTTGAGTAACCGTATACTCAGGTGAGCGATCCAGGGCCTCTGTGGCCCTCTTGTTTTACCATATGTTCCTATTGTAGTGCTATTGACTGCATGCTGATTTGTAATTTCCTTTTCGTAATGAAAAACGCAGATTCAGTCTGAATGTACAGATGACATACCCTGTGCACTCGATGTTAGAGATGTTGTGCCAGTCTGACCACTCATTTTTGTCATATGCAGGAATCCCTAGCGATCATCTTCTCTAGATTTTTCAGTCACAAGGCGTGGTATTGATGCTTTCATGACCCCAGTCTCTAGGGCAATAAGATTCAGTGTTTTTTGGGGTCGAGTAATTGCATGTCTGCCAGCTAGACAATATAAACCCTTGTAAATCAGGGAGAATGTATGGTTACGGTTTTGGCAGTTATTTTTGAGAACTGACGGTGAATTTTATCTTGGATGTTAAGGATGCAGTCTTGAGATGTGTTTCTGGATGATCTCTAGTTATTAATGGTGGCAAATGTTGGTTTCAGTTTAAAAAAAATTTTAAGACAGTGTTGAATTAGAAACCTGGCCTCACAACGTGTTATCAAAAATACATAAGTATGATCCCAGGCTTAAATTTGGGCCATTTATAATACTCAAATCTCCATTGAATCAAACTGGAATAGTTTAGTATGACAAATTTTACTTTAGTACCATTTTATCTTCGAAAACGGTTCCAAAGTTCTTGAAGATATTATAAGTTGTACTATTACTCAAACTCAGGTTTGATTATAGTTATTGTGTTCAATTAATTTTGATAAATGCTTGCAGGTGTTCATGTCTTTTAAACACATACTCATGCAGATAAGTCAAATCATATCCTCAGTTATACTCGAGACAGTGTTTGAGTACATGCCACATTTCTCAAGCATAAACTTTGCAATTTGCATTTTTTTCCAAAGAACACTGCACACATATCACACTCTAACTGGCTCAAATTTGAGCAGATATTTTGTCAGTTAAAACCCATCATAGGAATCTTAAGTTTTGTCCCATTATGTCCCATCATGTTGTGGTCCCATTTTAGAAAACACTTCCTTTATTTTCCCTTTGTTTTTCCCATAGGGTTTAAGTTAAACATTAATATCTTAGATAAAGAGACTTTTTGATAGAATTGACGGTCATTTAGATGATTTGAAGGTCAAAATAGACAAGGTCATTGAAAACCCCAAGGTCAGTATTTTAAGGGTTACCTCAAGGCAGTATAGGTGGGGTATTCATCACTTGCCATGATAACTTTAGTACATGTATTGTGACAAATCTGAAAACAAACAGTCACAAAATTAAAAGGAGTGTTTCGTTTGACTGAAGCACAGTACATGAGGCAGAAGAATATTTGGGATAAAAATCAAATTGTGGTCTTAAATCAAGCCGTGGTCTTAACCCTTTACCTCATATAGAAGTGCCTTCCAGCTGGCTTGCGGTAGGTCGGTGGTTCTACCCAGATGCCTCCCTGCATTCGGGGTCTTCCTCCACCTGTAATTAGCTGGATGTCGCTATACAGTGGTGCTAACGTATCAGTTGTCAAAAAATACGATTGGAATACGATAGAAATACGGACGATATACGATATGCGATATACGATCTGCGATATGCGATGTGCGATAGCAGGTCTGATTTACCTTTACGATTCGTTACGATGCGATGCGATGCGTTTATAATCTGATACCATACGATATACGAATTACGATCTGCGATATACGTTATGCGATATACGATACAGGATAAGTACGGTATAAATGGCATTTTTTACAACTGTATACCACTAGATTTTACAATAAGTTCAAAAATATGAAATATCAACTAAGCTTTTAACAATATTTATCACAAGCCGTGTTTTCATCTGAAATAAACAGCGGAAATAAACAAAACGGGAAACAGGAAACGGGGACAAACTAAATTGCGGGTCCTCTAGACATGTTACGGACTCTGTTGTCTCCGTCAAAAACAACCTAAGCACGTGTAATGAAAAACTGATTTTTTTCCTAATGAGGACTCATAAAAAAATGTATTAATTATGCTTTGTTATTATGTGTTTTGATATTAATCACATTAAAAAAACAACAAATGATACCAGTAATCATCTAATATCTAGTACGCTGTCATTTGTGCTAATTAAAACAATATCTTCGGGCATTTTTCAAACTTTGCATTTAATCCATCAAACATAAATGTATATATAATTTATTGGATGTATCAAATATCAAAAGAACGCGAGTGAGTGTGGGAGAATAGCACCATATCTATTTTCTTATTAGAATATTCGTATATATTACAAGTAGGTAACTGTCATAGGTATAGATTTAATATAAATATGTTTTCATATACTTTAACCAGAAGCTCGGAAAATCCGCTATTGTTTTAAAAAGCCCTAAGCCCGAAGAATTGTTGTTGGAAATTGACCTTGGTAATTAAACAATTAAATACATGTACATTAACATGGGTCGAAAAGCTATCTTTGTCGAAAAGATGCCATGAGAAAGCCATGCGTATACAGTTTAATATGATTTGTTTCGTTAATCGAGTACAAGAATAAAATAGTTGCCAAATCGGTTATATCTCATTTTGACTACACCCAGTTCATCTACTGTATAAAGTTATTTCACACCTTTCCAGACATGTTTCCAGATTGTCTAACACATGCATTACTACATGTAAAGGATATATAACTAATTGTCTCTTATTAAGTAGGGAAATATCATCATGTGTTGGGCTTTCAATATTTTGTAATGGTATCCATGTTTTTGACCAAGTATTATTGTAAAATTATTTAAATGTAAAGTATTTAATATTTTATTAAATATTTATGATATAAAATTTATATTGTGTGCATATGTATCATCCCCGCACTAATTCACTGTGTCTTCCGCATAATTATGCATTCATCTCTCCTCCTCTCTCTCTCTCTCTCTCTCTCTCTCATCCTATATTTTGAGCTAATGGTCATTAATGTTATCATGTATGTGGTTTCGAGACACATTTTAATTTGCAGAGATTTTGATTTGTAGACACAATGGGTTTCAATCGGAAGAACAAATTAAAAAAAAAAAAGTCTATTTAAAATCTGTGTATTTTACTCGCCGTTTTAACAATCAAAATATTTTAAAGAATACCCTATGATTCGCTCATTTGTGATATAAAAATAAGTCTATAAGTCACACACATGTGTGCCCGCACAATCCCTTACAAATGTATTTTTGATACATGTATCATCATTATCATCATCGTGTACATTTAAGATTTTTTTTCTCTCTTCGAAATATATTCTGTGCCTCATACCTAGATTGGAAACAGTTTTATTATTATTATTATTATTCTATGAATATTGGTGTGTTTAAAATAGAATTTCAAATTATTGCTAAAAATTGTAATCTTTTAGTATCGGAAATAACATTCACTCTGTGTACATGTCAAAAGTCTTCTCCTCTGGGGGTGGTATACCGGCAGCGGCGAGACATAAAGGTGACATATCCGGTCAAAATAAACACATGCTGTGCCTGCTGATAAGAACTTATGGCACGCCTCCGGTATTGCGAAACACACTTTTTTCACTTAATTATACATAATAGATTAGGGATATGCAAGAAAATGTTCTAACCTATTATATCTCTAGCAAACTGTAATAATATGGAAATGAGATCTTTAGCGAACTGTAGTAATATGGAAACAAGATCATTTTCTTTTTACTATTATCATGTCAGTGATCACGGAATAAAATACATCAGTTATTTTATAACAAATCTTCCATTCCCATGTAGGTTTTATGTTTATTTTTCTATTGTTATGGCTTGCAATAATTCCTGGTTTATCATATTAAATATTAAGACATAGCAGTGAAGCATATCACGAAAATGTGGTCCCGTTTTATCATTGTTTTTTTTTCCATATGAAAGAGACAGTTGTTGGATACAATTAAGTTCGGGTGTGATACCCATGCTAATTTCGCAAAAAAAAATGCTCTTCGAAATATACGTGTCCGAGGTATAGCACCAATATACTGTAAACATGTTCATGTGTAGAACTAGTACTTAGAGCTCCGTGTTCTCAAAGCAATACCGATGCATCTTGTACACATCATATACGTATTAGGATTTACGCGATCATCGGAAAAAATGCTCCGGTTTGGATTTTCAGTCTCCACCTACCTGAATTTTGATTATTTCCGTACTGATGAAAAAGGGGGAAAAAAGAAACATAATTTGCACTCATTCATCCAATTTTTTTGTAAGTGTGTGTGCGCGCGCGCGTGTGCGTAATGAAAGAGAGATAGAGAAACCTAAATAAAATAGGAAATAATTAAATAAATAAACTATATTCGTAAATTACAATTATCTTTTGTTCACGAATTCATTAAATAATAAAGAAAAATGGGCATTCGAGTAAATACAGCAGTAAAAAATGTCCCGGGAAATAAATAATTACACGAAAGCAACATTTCGGACGATCTTGCATAAGTAGGTAAGTTTTAATTTGTTAGTTTTTAGACAGGTTAATAAAGCAAACATTGATCAAACATATCGATTACACATATTTTAAAATTAGTCCACTTTAATACTGATATAGTCACGAAGCTATATTAAAGGTATTTACGTCTCTGATATAGTACTTTTCACACGTGCATCAAATTATAAAACATCGCATGGCGTCTGCTCCTGAAAGTCACGTAGGCCATAACACATGTATAAAATAATAAAGTAAAAGAAATATAACTATTACAATTGGTAAAATATGAAAAAAATGTACTGCATAATGTGATTTAATGATCCATCATTAATAAACTTAAGCAAATATTAAATTTAAAGACACGAACATTAATTATTTCTGAAATATCGATGATGTCCCGTAACTTAAACTGTCCTAAACCACTGGGTGGTTCAATACGATATACGTTATGCGATTTACGATATACGATTACCGATATACGGTTGCCTTACGATGCGATGCGATACAATCCCGTTTATTATGCCTAATACGATTGAATGCGATAGAATACGATTCCATACGTTACGATGCGATTGAGTAATATATACGTTACGATACGATGCGATACGAACGATATACGCTATTTTTGACAACTGATACGTTAGCACCACTGTATGACTGAAATACTGTAAGCGACGGTAAACTCAATATAGTCAAGTCAAGTCATATAGACATGTCTTGATGTTTTGTCATATTGGAAACACAGAGAAGTTGTCTTTATGATCAGGGTTTGGTCTGTTCTTACACAGTCTGCAAGACATAGAAAAATACTCCTTTCATATACCATTTTAAGTTAAGTAGATTAATATTCATCAAGTCATAGATTTGTTCATAAATATTCATGAGTTAAAGGGTATAATCTGATGTATTATAACATGGAAATCATTGCATGTTCTATTGATTACATGTTCTGTATTGACAGCTCCACTATGTCTTGGCAGAATTTCCTGTTCTCCATGATACACTAAAGTTCATTGATATAAGAGAGTTTAACTTTGTGCCACAAAAGCAAACATTTGTAAATGGTATTACTTTTATAAGAGGTACAAGATCGTCTCCTAAGGACACTACATTGTCAAAAAGTAAACAGAAGTTACTCTACCATAATTTCTATCATTGGATGTTTACTCAATTGATCTAATGCACAAAACCAATATAAAATTGGTATTAAAAATATTCATTTTTGCTATGCAGGGGCTTACAGCAAATAGAAATGGATAAGTACCTAGCCTTTGTATTGACAGTTTCAGTATGGGAAAGTTCTGTGTCTCTAATGTTCATTTTGTTTTAAAAGGTGCCATTTCTTTACACACTGTTAAAGATTGTCCAGGTATATTTTAGAGCGTAAGGGTACTAGTAGTTCCTGGGGTGCCTTGCTTCTCACCAATGCGTCCCAGGTTTGATTCCTGGTCACGTACGTGACAGGGTTCAGTGGTCACCCATCAAGGCACGTGGTTTTCTCTAATGTAAAATAAAAAGAGTTTAAACTTAAGTTGTTTCTGGACCAGTGTTTACAGTATTATCATGCACAATGAGACAGCACTCTACCTATCTCATTAAGATGAAAGTTCATAAAATTCTGAAATAAACCCAAACAAACAAAGCAACAGTACTGTAATTTACATATCAAACTTCTGTGTTTAAGGGTCACCAAACTATGACAATCCAGACAGTATGGTTTCACAATTCTAACCTACTAATGACTGGACCCAATTGGAAGATTGATAGATATTGATGGAAAATATAATTTCCTAGTAATTTTATAATGCAGCAATTATCTTGAGAGAGCTTTTGTAACTGCTTTTTTTATTTACATACAATTACCATTATAAGTTTTGTGCTAAGCCCTCACACATTATAAAAACAATACTTGACTTTAAAGCATATACATTCTTTGCATCATTGGGGGCATCCGTGGCTGAGAGGGTAAAGTCGCTGACTTTAGCACTCAGTCAGCCCCTCACTGCGTGGGTTTGAATCCTGGCAGGGTCATTCAGATTTTCATGTGAGGAAGCCTTCCAGCTGGCTTGCGGTAGGTTGGTGGTTCTACCTGGGTGCCTCAGTGCATTCGGGGTCTTCCTCCACCTGTAATTAGCTGGGCGTCGCTATATGACTGAAATATTTTTGAAGCGACGGTAAACTCAAATAGTCAAGTCAAGTCTTTGCATCATAAATGCATGTTTTGGGAAATGTCTTTATTCCAAGCCAGAAATTCCATGCAATGATTTTCCGTTATTTATGACAAATATGTAGGCTGTTTTGTTATTCCAATTGGCTTCAAACCAGGAGAATTTGCACAGATTCATTTTTGACACTGAACATATTTCAGTCATGTCTTGTTGGTTTGTAGCTCAGATTCTTTAAATACTGCCATGGTAAAGAATCATCCATTGTTTCAAATATCATTTAAGGTCAATAAATTTATTTTAATAGCATAAATACGTTACCTGTTATTACTTCAGGTATGTGTCTATTTGTGCACAGCTTCCAAAACAGAGTCCGCAAAATAAACCATTCCCTAAACCCCCTAGTTACCGGAAGTGTAACCCCCGTTCTCCAATTGTGTTTTGGAAGCCATCGAGTTTCAGTGGGTTACCTTGTGTGTCCCTTTCTTGATAGCTTCTGTGCGCTACAGCTCTCCTTTCTTATCTTTTCATAGCCTCGGCTGTGTTGTTTATATTGTTCTCTTAGTTTTATTCTATATTCGTGTAGAATTCCCTATTTCCGTCCCGTATCGGGACCTTTTGCCTTGTGTCACGGGTTTCCGTGCTTCGGCTCCCGTGACACTGGTTTATTATTATTGATTTTGTATATACTGTTGTCTCGTTTCGAGATTTTTCCTTTTACGGGTTTTCTTCGGTCTTCCTGGATTTTGTTGTCACTTGCACCGTTTGCGCTTCGTGGACAGACGAGATATGGAAGAAAGCCTCCTCCCGTCGGTCTTACTCTTCCCGGAAAAGGAAGGCCTCATCTTCCTCCTCCTTCTCCGGGTTCAGCGCTGCTGGGGGTCGGAGTCCCTCCCCCTCCTAGGAAGAAGGCTTCCCGCCCCTCTCCGGAGAGGCCGCCTTCATCTCCTGGCTCCCTTCCCGGCTCTCCTTGTGTCAGCCCCAGGGGAGCAGTCAAGGAGACCACTCCGACCGGTCACCGGTCACCGGGCATGACCGGTCAAGTACGTGATCGTAGGCAAAGCTCCCGACCGGTCACCGGTCAGGTCTAGCCACCGGTCACCGGTCAAGACCGGTCACCGACCATCACGGGACCGGTCACCGGGTATAACTGCCAGGGACCGGTCACCGGTCAGGACCGGTCACCGGTCACCGACCACCGGTCACCGGGCACCGGGCACCGGCCGACCACTACTCCCGGTCACCGGTCACCGGGCACCGGTCACCGGTCACCGGGCACCGGTCACCGGTCACCGGTCAACAGGCACCGGTCACCGGTCCCGGCCGGGCACCGGTCTCATTCACCGGTCACCGGTCAACATCGGTCTCAGAGACCCAAGACCGGTCATCACCGGTCATCGGCGAGAGATCTGCACAGATCGACGGCCAGGTCGGCCCATCACGCTAGACGTGTGGGTCGCCGGTCTTCGCCGATTTTGTCCGAGAATTCGGATTCGAGTTTTTCATCAGGCAGCCCTGCGGTTTCTCCGCTTCGGCCACCTCCTCTTCCACGTTCAAGGGTGCCCAAGAAACGGTCCCACAACCGTTCCCCGGGTCTTTCCGGTCACCGGTCCCCTAGCTCTGCTACTCGGGACCGGTCACCTTTACGCTCCACCACGTCTTCGAGGGTTCAAAGTGCGGATGTCTCAGCGCAACCCCAGACCTTTGACCCTTCCACATGGTGGTCCCACATGATGGGGGAATACGCCAGGCAGTTCAGCTCTGCCTCCTCCCCCGTCATTCCGGGTGAACCTTCTTCTTCTAGGAGGGATCGGTTTCTCTGCCACCAGAGACCCTTGATCATAGACTATTCCTTCAGTCTCCTCCCTCCTCGGGTCCACAGGGCTCTTCTTCCACACAGCCCCCTATGTGGCCCTTTTTCCCTCCATTTCCTTTCATGGGCTTTCCCCCTCAGGATGCTCCCCCTTCGCGCCCTGAGGCTGGGTCTCCTCCCTCGACTCGCAATCCCCCTACTAGTGGACTGCTACGAGTGGACAATTGGAGGATGAAATCTCCCTTCATGCTCCGGAGGAGGACTCCTTATTTGCTGAGGACGTGCCTCTTTCTTCCACCTCGCGCCGATCCAGCGCTCATTCCGAACCTCGTACTGACAATCCTCTCTCTGATGAGGACGAGGAGTCAGACGAGAATCGTTTTCCATGGACAGGGCTGTTCAGGAGGTCTTTGCTACCCTTCCTGCATCAGTATGCAAACCGGCCCCTCCTCCCTCCCGGAAGAGGTGCGAAGGTTACCTTGACCTTGTCGGTAAGCCTAAGGAGTCCAAATCAGTCGAACCGGAGTTACTCCCTTTCTCTCCGGTCGTCCGTTCGGCTTTGGAGGATTTTGAATCTTCATCCTCCTCTAAGCCAGGACCGGGCTGGTTTATTCCAACTTCGGACCTTCGGCCTTTGGGTTTTAACCCCAAGACCTACAAGTTTCCGGAGGGTGATTTTTCTATCCACCCCCCGAAACTGGACCTAGATGCGAGTCGGCTCCGGCTCAAGGTCCCCTCCTCTTTACCGCTTCAGCAGAAGGTCCTGGATCGCTGGGAGCAACGCTCCCGCTTCCTTTCCGGCATCTCGTCGCATACTGACTCCTTCGTGGCCGCTCTTTCGGTCAAACTGCAACAAAAGGATGCTTTATCTGCTTCCGTCAGGCTTCTTTTAGAGGCCTTAGCAGCGACGGCAAAACATTCGATTTTGCTATCTCTTTCTCTCTCTTCCGAGATACTCGCTGCAGGCGGGATGCCACCTGGACGGCCCCAACAAGCTACTTCTCTCTTCTTCTCGAGAAAAGCTTAGGTCGGCCCCTCTTTCTTCTTCGTCCCTCTTTGGGGGCCGAATCAAGGAAGTAGCGGACGCCTCCAGGGAGGAGCAAATGCACGGCGCGGTGGCCTTCCAGCCCCGCACTCCTACTTCGGCTCCCCCTAAATTCCGGATACCGAAGAAACCTTCGGCTTCTTCCGGTAAATCCCCGAAGGACTCGGAAAAGGGCAAGCCTCAATCTCCTTTCAGAGGCAATCCCTCTTCCAGGGGCGCTCGCCAATCTGGTCCGCAGCGACCACGATTTCCTCCTTCATCGCCCCCCACCCCTTCTTCTACCTCTACCAATCAAAGGGGTAGGAGTAAGCCCTAGGGGTGCGTCCTTTCTTCCGCTTCCTCTTCCAGACGTTCGATTAGGAGGAAGAGTGTTTCTGCCCCTTCCAGTAGGCGGCAGACTCACTCATTTCATTCATCATTGGGAGACAATCACCGACGACCAATGGGTCCTGTCTATCGTGAGACACGGGTATCGGGTTCCGTTCAGTCGTCCCCCCCACACATCACGCTCTCCCTTCATCTCTCCTCCAATCATCATCGTCTGGGACTCGCCATTTCAGATCTTCTGGAAAAAGGAGCGGTAGAAAGGGTCTCGATTCCAACCTCTCCGGGGTTTTACAGCCGTCTCTTTCTGGTTCCCAAGAAGGACGGCGGGGTTTCGACCGGTCATAGACCTGTCTCATCTAAACTCCTTCATTCCGAAGGAACACTTCAAAATGGAAACAACTTCGTCGATCAGGGCAGCCGTCCTCCCCGGTCACTGGGCTGTTTCCCTGGATTTATCGGTGCTTACTTCCATGTATCTATCCATCCTCATTCCAGGAAATACCTTCGTTTCACGGATGGCCGAACTGTCTACCAGTTCAAGGCCCTTCCGTTCGGCCTGTCTTCGGCCCCAGAATCTTCACCAAAATAGTTTCGGTTCTGGTCGCCAGGGTTCATTTTCGCGGCTCACGCCTCCTGGCGTATTTCGACGACTGGCTTCTTCTTCACATGGACCCAGTCGCTCTTCTCGACGAGCTTCGATGGGTGACAGACCTAGCTCTCCGGCTAGGCTTCATCCTCAATTCCGAGAAATCGGAGTTGATCCCATCCCAGAACTTCACGTTTGTCGGGATGCAATTTCTGACCGACCTAAACAGGATCAGAATTCCGGAACCCAGACTCAGTCTCTTCTAACTCTGGTTCGGGGGTTTTCGCGTCGGCAATCGATCTCAGCCCGCGAATTCCTATCGCTTCTCGGAGTACTCAATGCAGCAGCGGATCTTGTTCCGCTGGGCCGCCTTCACATGCGACCTCTTCAGTTTATACTACTCTCGATCTGGCGTCCCAGTCGAGACCATTTACAGACCATTCTTCCGGTTTCTCCGGAATTGGTTCATCATCTCAGTTGGTGGAATTCCCCCTCGTTTCTCCGAGAGGGTGTTCCTTTTTCTCCTCCTCAACCGGAACTGTTCCTCTTCTCGGATGCCAGTCTGTCCGGGGGGTGCTCATCTGGAACCTCTGGGTCTCACGGCCTCGGGTCTTTGGTCCCCTCAGGACAGTTCTCTTCATATCAACAACCTCGAACTCAAAGCGGTTCTACTAGCCTTACGACAGTTTTCTCCTCTCATTCGAGGCAAATCTGTTCTAGTATCTACGGACAACACGACTGTTGTCTCTTACATCCGCAGACAGGGGGGGACGCACTCGCCTTCTCTGTGCATGGAAGCATGGCACCTTCTTCATTGGTGTCAGGTGTCTTCGGTACTCATTCAAGTCAGACATCTTCCGGGTCGTCTAAATGTTCTAGCGGACCAACTGTCCCGCAGACATTCTCTTCTCCCCTCGGAATGGAAGTTACTTCCTCGGATCGCGACAACTCTGTTTGCGATTTTCGGGTCTCCGTCTGTCGATCTATTTGCTACCAGGCTGAACAACCAGCTTCCGCTGTTTGTGTCACCGGTATCGGATCACCGGGCTTGGGTGATAGATGCTCTGTCTGTAAACTGGGATCATCTATTTGCTTATGCGTTTCCACCGTTTTCTCTGATTCCCTTAGTTCTAAGGAAAATCCTGCGATCTCAGTGCCGGATCCTCCTTGTAGCTCCACTTTGGCCAACGCGATCTTGGTTCGTGGATCTTCTGGATCTTCTGATAGACGATCCTGTAGAACTCCCCCAGGTTCCAGACCTTCTGTCACAAGGTCGGAACAGGGTCCTTCACGACAATCCCTGCGCTCTTCGTCTTCACGCTTGGATGTTATCCAACAGCGAGTTAGACAGAAGAAATTTTCGGCAACAGTTGCCTCTATTATCTCTAAAGCCAGGAGACAATCTACTCGATCTGTCTACCCGGCAAAGTGGAAGGTCTTCCGTGATTGGTGTATCGCACGGCAGATTAATCCGGTCAAAGCTCCTGTCAGAGAAATCGCTAACTTTCTAGTTTTTCTTTTTAACGAGAAAAAAACTTGCGGTCAGTTCTATCAAGGGTTATAGGTCTATGTTATCGAACACGCTGAAGTTTCACAGATCCTCTTCCCTTGGTTCGGATCCTTATCTTTCGGAAATTATTCGTTCGTTTGAACTGTCTAGGCCGGTTTCTCGTTCGTTAACTCCGAAGTGGGATCTTTCTTGTGTTTTACTGGCTCTTACTAAGGCACCTTTTGAACCTCTTTCTGAGGCGTCTCTACTGCACGCAACATGGAAGACGGTCTTTTCTTATAGCAATGGCGTTCTTCTAAACGTCGTTGTGAAATTCATGCCTTTTCTACTGAGGAAGGCTATTTACGCTTTAACAAATCTGATGGCTCTGTATCTTTGAGCTTTCAACCTGGTTTCCTTGCGAAAACCCAGCTCCCGTCGGTCTGTCCCCCTCCGGTAGTTATTCCGAGCCTTGCTAGGTCTTGCTCCAGGGGAGATCCTGATCGGCTTCTTTGCCCAGTTAGAGCCTTGAAGTTTTACCTCCAGAAGGTTAAATCTTTACGGGTCGTCGTCTTCGACTTTTCCTCCCAATAAAAGGGGGGGGCGAAGTTTCGGCAGCATCAATATCTCGTTGGGTAGCCTCAACTATCAAGTTTGCCTATTCGGATCTTTCGGACAGGGATCTATCCTTTTAAGAATTAGACCACATGAGCTCCGTGCTTTGTCTGCTTCTTGGGCTTTCTTGAATAAATCTCCCATGGACGATATTCTCAAAGCGGCCTCTTGGAAGTCTTCTACTACGTTTTCTTCCTTTTATCTCCGCTCACTGGCTAACCAATCACAAAACCTTGTGGATTTGGGTCCACTTGTAGTGGCTCAGACAATAGTTTAATCATCATGTCTGACGCCTCGGCGGCTTTGGTCGTTTTCTACTTCGGGTATCGCTGCAATCAAGGTTCTTTGTTAGCAACCTCCCGCCTTAGCGACGAAGCATACCTGAAGTAAT
>CM037779.1:71654955-71704955 GCA_021229015.1 Solen grandis | reverse complement strand
GTAAAACAAGGTCCAAGGAAAGTACAGCAATTTGCATTGAAAGCCACAGTGCCATTTCTGCAAGTTGATATACTGGCTATAGACAGAGATATATAAGACAATTTGGACGTCGATTCAATTACCACAAAGTTGGTAAATGCAGTGCCATTGGTTGCTGTTTTTAACTCTGAATGCGTGATACAATTAAGAATAACTTGAAGGATGACTCAGGCAATATTTTTAATGCCAATCAAGTGACAAAACTGAATTATGGAGACAATATTAATAGATTATGGAACAGTTTAAATCTATCACAGTTCCAAACAAAATTGAGCTCAAAGTGCATGAAGGAAAATATAGGCAAACTCCTTACATATCTAACGGGAAAGACCGCCTGTTTTGCTTTAAGACAAAGTACATACCAGCAAAAGGGGAGGCGGAAGGGGCTCTCCTACACGAGTGCGACACACAAAAGACCTGCAAAGCATTTCGACCATAAATTTAAGGTAAATGATTGTATCAAACTAGCAGTTCGACCTAAATGTTTTAGCAAAAAATGAGAAACATTAATATTCATCAAAAATATTTTAGACACTGTTCATTTCATTTCGTGAATATTTTTTCATGATGAGTTATTTTTATACAACTTTCAGCACTAAGTTGGATTTGTATTTCTATTATACTGTTTTCTGGATAATACAATTATCTTTATTGAAATAAAATAATATCCGTGTAACACAGACTGGTGTATTTATCACGGATTTGGTTATTTCGGATAAATGGCCACAAATAATTCCATACTTTAATGGGATTACCAGTTGTTGAAGAAAACCTTTCTGTTGTTCCATGCAATATTGAGCAGAAGCCGGACACCGCAAAGCGAATACACATCTAGTATAATTAACTGTGCACATTTTATTATTTTTCATCATGTGACAATAGCATCAACACTGTTTTACGCCATCATGGATGGCAAGGTGGGTCAAACAAAATATCAGGAGGGTTCCAAGGAGAGGCAGAAAACTGCTGTAGTCGTGTTAGTACAATTCATCAGTCAGCAGCAGTTGTTCAACACCAGACAGTGCCATTAAGGACAATTTAACCTATGCTGCGTTTCAGCGAGAGACCAGGGGGAAGTTGCACAAGTATGTTCAATGAGTTTCGATGTACTTATTACTGAATTTGTATGCAACCAGATGTTGCAAAATTAAGTTTCGAGGCTAAGTATTGTGAACTTGACCTTTGACCTCAAAATCATAGGGGTTATCTACAGACATGGGCAATGTCACAACTAAGTTTCACAAACCTAGGCTTATGCCTTCTCAAGTTATTGATCGAACAAGGATTTTACACTAAGTGTCACTCTGACCATGACTTTTGACCTAATGACCTCAAAATTAATAGGGGTCATTTACTGGCCAAGGGCATGTCCTTCAGAAGTTTCACAAATCTAGATATATTCCTTCTCAAGTTATTGATCGGACAAGGATTTTACACAAAGTGTCACTGTGAACTTGACCTTTGACTTAATGACCTCAAGATCAATAGGAGTCATCAACTGACCATGGACAATGTCACTACCAAGTTTCACAAACGTAGGCTTATTACTTCTCAAGTTATTGAGCTGACAAGGATTTTACACTAAGTGTCACCGTGACCTTGACATTTGACCTAATGACCTCAAAGTCAATAGGGGTCATCAACCTCCCTCTTAATATGAAGACAACACAGTCACCTAATAGTTATAAAGTTGATTGAGCGGGCATCGATGTGGCTAACTGACGGACAGACAGACGGACGGATTGACGGACGGACAAGCGGCATATCATAATACGACCGAAGCTACCTTCGGGCGTATAAACTGATATTTCTCCCTCTTTGCTTGACGCTCAGCATATAATGGTAGTTTGAAGATGGTTGTCCCAGTGCGAGGATAACGTGACTGGGTGTGGTATCATGCCACATGTTTACGGCGTGATATCGCAGTTTGGCAGCACTTTATCTGTCTCATGTAGACTAAAGTCCCCAAATGACTGTAGACAACCTTCAAATGTGTCACCTTGTAATTAAATCATTATAGCATTACGCCTGCGAAGAAAGATGAACTTTGCACAAAGGCCTTTTTGTACTCTTATTGATGGCCTTTAAACACAGGCTTGAATGTATTAAAGACAATTTAAAAGTTGTCCTTTTGCATAGGTAATCTTTGTTCAGGGGTTGTCTGTAGCTCTTGTTTGACTTTTACCATTAAGGGCGTATGTGACGGTTTGCTACATTTTCTATATAGACAAAGAAGGAAAATTTTAATGGTTCAAGATATTTTTTTTAAAACTTAACACGATTATAGAGAATCATAAAAGCAACATTTCTATGAAAAAAATGGGGTCACCGTCCTACTTTTTGAGTAATCACATACACCCTTAATGGTAAAATATCTGTAACATGTATTTTTGTGGGTAAATTGTCGAGAGTTACCTCCCTTTATTTATACTCTTACAACATATATGGGGACGATGTTTACACATTTTTCATGCTTCTGCTCAATGACCATATAAAGTGTAAGTCAATTTAAAAGTAATACTTCTACTGTATTCATTCAAAGACGATACCTACATTTTTATTTCTTACATAGATTTGTTTACATTCCCGCATGTTCTTTTTTATAAATAAGAATGTGCTGACCTCAAAATATGTAAAAAAAATATCTGTGTGTGTGTTGGGGATTGGTGGGGGTGGGGTATACGTGCTCGTTTTCCTGTTATTACCTTGTATCAAACGTTATCTGTGAACTTTTTAAGAACTTGCGCATATTTACAAAATACAAAAGAAAAATATAGATCTAACAAACATTTCTTCTCAATAAATTTTTCATTTAATGTGTTGCATAATTATGTTCAATTTAACACTAAAACTTGATTAGATAACATATGCAATTTAAAGCAAAAAAATAAAGTATTGTGCCGGCGTGTTTTGTTTGTTTCTTCTTCTTCTTCTCATTCTTCTTCTTCTTTTTTGAGAGTAAAATAACAGCCTTGCGACTGGGTTCGACTGGTACCAGGCATGAGGCTGTCACATATCGTCCATTGAAAGCCAGAAGGGGCTATCAGCATATGTAAATAGAAGGCTGATAGCCCCTTCTGGCTTTCAATGGACGATATGTTAAATAGGGCCTTTGTTAGTTCAGCAGATGGAATATCTTTATAAAATAATGGGTTTAAAAATATCTCTCACACCAAAAATAACAGTTCACTGTTTTATTTGTTTTATTGCACACAAACAGCTCGAATTTGGATGTTATATCCAACAATTTAAAAAATATGTTGAAAAACTATATTTTCGAATCAATGCAATAAGGTCAAATTCTAATAACACAAATATATCTATTTGAATTATGACAACTTTTTAAAAAATCAGGGTTTCAGCCTATTGACAAATATAGACAAAACCAAATTTTACCAATACCAACAATTACCAATCTTTTTTTATAGAAATGGTACATTTGGATCATTTGCTCATAAAAAATTCGATAAGGTATCTCCACCAATTTGTTTGTAACTATTTCTTCAAAGAAGCATCATCTGATTGGTGGGATTTATATGCAGCTTGTGTTCTCTCAGTCCTTTCTGAGTTGTCTCCCTTGGGTGGTCCTTCATAAAAGTGATTTAAAAAAATGATCCATGCAGAACTGTTGTTGCCATGGAAAATTTTTTTAAAAAAAAAACTTCTTCAAAATAATTTCTCTAAAATCACTCATTTTTTTTTTTTTTTTTTTTTATTTATTTATTTATTTATTTTTTACCATTTGGCACAAATGGTCACCTTATATTCCATAAATGAAGATGATAATGAAGCCCCCAGTTAAATATTTTGCTATGTCAGGTTAACAAAGTAATCATAAAATTTCTTCTCTGAAACTAATGCACATAATTCTGGGGCGAGTTGCTAGAAGAAATCGAAAACATTTAAAAATAATTATTCATCATATTCTTTTTCTTCCATTCCAACAATTAATATAACTAAAAAAAAAAGAAAACGCTTTTTCGGTGGAGAGGTAAATATCAATGGATTATATCCCGATAATTTCACAGTTTTGAACAGTGAAATTATCAGGAAAACAGTGAAATTATCAGGAACTAGAACCCGATTCTACATTAGAGTTTGCCCGCAATTTCTATCCAATCAGTGAGCCCGAAATTTCAAATTCCTGGTCGATTTAATTTCTTAAAGAGTTCGGTATTTTTCGAGACTTGTCTACTTAATTAAGATTTAACTTTTAAGAGTTTACGGCGAACTGCACGTCATTATTTCAAATTATGCTCCGCCTTTTTCACGTGATAGTCATATATGGAAGTGTTTACTACACCGATTCCTACACGCGAGATGTGCACACTGGCGCATGTTGACGTCATTTGTAAACATTTAGTACAATTGTATAAAGTTGTAAATTATGTTTTAGCACATGGCATTTTCCTCTCGTCCAATCAGGTGCCAGTATTTGTTCATAGTCACCGTGGACGATAACGCGTAGTCCACACTTTTGTAACAAGGGTCAGGACTGCCACAAAATACGCCCATCATGGTATGGGGACTCTCAGAAATAGCTCAGAGAAACAAGCTACTGTCCATAAATAAGCAAAATAATTCCAAAATCCCATTAGTTAATGATGTTAATCATAAAAAAAAAATGTTGATACATTTCTATTAATTAACTGCAAGATCTGACAACACCTCATAGGGTCTAAGGACTAGGGACAAGCAAATTTTCAAGTATGTTGTGTACATCAAGGGCCATAACTTCAAAGTCATTCACATGAGAATGCTGGATATCGAACTCAGCCAAGATATTATGGCAATGCACATGTGTGGAAAGTATGAAGAGGATTGGGCAAACAATATTGAAGTTAGAGCCCAGACAATCACAATATCAAGTATTTTGTGTACATCAAGGGCCATAACTTCTAAGTCATTCACGCAATAATGCTGAATATCGAACTCATCCGCGATTTTATGGCCATGCACATGTGTGCAAAGTTTGAAAAGGATTGGTCTGACGGTATTGAAGTTAGAGCCCAGACAATCACAATTTCAAGTATTTTGTGTACGTCAAGGGCCATAACTTCTAAGTCATTCACGCGATAATGCTGGATATCGAACTCATCCGTGATATTATGGCCATGCACATGTGTGAAAAGTTTGAAAAGGATTGGGCTAACGGTATTGAAGTTAGAGCCTGGACAATCACAATTTCAAGTATTTTGTGTACATCAAGGGCCATAACTTCTAAGTCATTCACGCGATAATGCTGGATATCGAACTCATCCGAGATATTATGGCCATGCACATGTGTGGAAAGTTTGAAAAGGATTGGGCAAACAGTATTGAAGTTAGAGCCCGGACAACAAATGTTCCACGCCCGCCCGCCCGCCCGCCCGCCGTGAGTGTTCACATAATACGCCCCATCTTAAGATGGGCGTATAAAAAATCAATTAGTGTGGACTATGCCACCACATAACTCACACTTTTGTGACGTTTTGTCGCTAGTGGACGGAAAATACCATGTGCTAAATAGGTTAGTTCATAGTTGCCTTCAACTACACGACATAGTCACTCGGGCTCAGCCCTCGTGACTATAACGTGTAGTTGAAGGCAACTATGAACTAACCTATACTTATGCTTACTAAAAAAAACACTAACCTATACATAAGCATGATTATTTAAGCAACTTTACGCAGTGTTTACAAATGACGTCAAAATGCGCGAGTGTGGAATTAAATGATAAGCACACCTCGTGTGTAGGATCGGTGAAGTAAACACTGCCATATATGGCTATCACGTGAATACCGATTTACCGATTTTATTTACAAACATTGCATAAGTCCTACACATGTAGGAAGCATCAGCATTACAAATAATACATAACATATGAGACAAAATTATCACGTGATGTAAAGGAAAACGGCTAAATATGCTCAAATTAAATATAAATGAGAGAGAGAGAGAGAGAGGGGGGGGGGGGAGAGAGAGAGAGAGGCACATAGACAAATTTACATGCAATTGTTCAGTATTATCATTATATCTTAATTAAAGAAATAAAATAGAAAACTGATTAATAATTCATTTATGAGTATTGTATTGTAAATATATGTCTATTAAAACTACTTAAATTCATTTCTGTTAAAATATAAATTCACGCATCATGAGCGTGCTGAAAAAATGCGTTACCGGATGACTAATGAAATGGCTGGATTTTACTAAGCACATGGCTGTTACAAATCAAAACAACTGAAAATAATGGATTTTACCAAGTGTTCAAGTTTCAGTAGGGAAGGAATATAAACATATGGTATGGTTTCTTCTATAAAATTGATTGACATGTATTAAATATTCATGACAACATTTTTATAGGGGTTTTTTGACTAGCCAGTAACACAACTGAACTTAGGATATATTAGTCCTATAAATAAGCCATAGCGTATCGATTTTACTATTTTGACATTTCCTTGATACGCTATGTCTTATGGCTCGCCGTATACATTGATGTAGCAAACTCCGCGTGAATTTTTACGCGCTACATTTTCATCCCTCACAATCAGAAACATCGACAATTCAATATGACAACGCATTGAATCTATAGCAGACATAATAATTTATCATATCTGTTAAGGAAAATACCATACATTGACAATAAGAAGGTGAAATACTTTAGAAAAGAACAACACTCACCTCTCCTACTTTTATATCCTCCATTACCTATGATGAACACCGAGTTGTACCGAATGAGATGTGTACCTCCGGGTTGAAATGAGAACACGAATCCGATGAAGACGAAATTCTTTTTAGGCATAGCTTTTGATCTTCTCCGGGATGATGACAGGAGTAAATTTTTAGTGCCGAATGAATTTTTTTTTTTCCATTTTCACGGAAAAAAAGCACGCACCATTGTTTGTTGAGATGACAACTAGCTGAATCACACACTTCGTATTCAAGAAATTTTAAAAAGGTTTTCTAATTTCAGTTTCCTTGGATAAGTATATAGTACTTCCCGATGCACACCATCAAATGTTATGTTCTAATCATAAAACTTTACACGAATGTTTCTCTTTTAAACTTGTTCAAAGAATTGACTTTAATGGAAAATTCTTGTTGTCATGGCAACAAAAAGGGGAAGGAATGTAAAAATTTAAAAAATCTTCACCTCCAAAAGTACTGGATGGATTTCTAAGTTGCTTGGCACAGGTGTTCCTTGGTTCACTCTCTACCAAAATTGTTCAAATTATTTTGATCCGTTGAAAAACAAGGCCGCCAGGGGGCCGGAGCCCATTTTCCATATATGTATATAGTACAAATTTGAAAAAAAGATTTTTGTACTATAGTACTCACCCGATTTTTAAAATTATGTGGCACAGATGTTCCTTTGGTCACTTTCAACCAAAATTGCTCAAACTATTTTGATCCGTTGAAAAACATGGCCACCAGGGGGTGGAGCCCGTTTTCCTTATATGTATATAGTAAAAATTTGAAAAATCTTCTCCTCCAAAAGTACTCACTCGATTTATGGTTGGCATGGGGCAGTGCACATTTCCTAATATCATACGATATTTGGCGTTTCTTTTCCTCCAAATAATACCTGGTTCTCAGTTGAGCGATCCCAGGGCCATCATGGCTATCTTGTGGTTATTTGATATTTGTTGTTGTAAAACAGTCAAAATAAACTTTTCCATTGTTGGAAACATTAATAACGAGTAGTGAGCGAGGCAATCCTCATTCACTAACTTGTTACTTAATGTCCAGTTTTTCATAACCAAAATTGACACATTATTCAATAAAAATTCATTGAAATTTTGAAGAGAAATAGAGATTATATTTTTTGGAATACCTCTACTGATACGCTTTGGCTTATGTATAGAATTAATACTGAGGCAGATGCAGAATTGCAGTATCACAAAGTATGACTTTTCCTATTGTTTAGAGTTTGAATAAGGAATTACTCAATTTTTGTTATTACTGAATATTATTAATAGTTTATTTCATACTAAAATTTAACATTTTTATTGCTTGCTCTCTTTGATCTTATGAATTTCACAAAGTCTGGTGTTGGGAGTGCTGGAACCACATTGTATATTACATTTAATGTTTGTTTTGAAAGTTTGGACTAAAATGTTATACCCCCCTCCCCCCTAAGAAAAAAAAAACTAATCTGATAATTTCATAACCAATTTCTTTAATTTTAATAGCCAAAGTTGTGAAAGCTCGTTGCATGGGTGAATACCGTCAAGGTAAAGGTGTTTGAAATTGTAATAGTATGTGGAACGCTGGCCCTTTTTGGTTTTAGTATTTTTTAGAAGATCAAGTGAAAATTTTGGAGTATAAAATTCGTTGGATTGGTCGACGGTTTCATTAAATGAAGATATAATTTCCTCGAGAGGTTTGTCCTCATTGCCCTCAACCGTAAATCCCTTTCCGGTATTCCATTTCTGTATTGAATACAATGGACACTGTAAAATTAAGACTTGAGCGGAAGCATTTAATTCTAAAATATCTGATTTCATATTTAATAATTTCGAAAAAACATCCTGATGAGATACTCCACGAAGGCATATTGTGTGATTTCGCTCTTTCATAGTAAAATCACAAGTACCCAGCCACAATAAAACAAGGGGATCTTTTAGATCTTTAATCTTGCTGGAAAGCCTTGACATTAAGTCCCGATCACGGGCAGCAGCCCCACTTTTCCAAATAACATCAATAAAATCTCTTCTATCAAGGAAACAGGATACATATCTACCTTTGCTATCTGTTACTAGAAAAACTCTCCTCCCTGGTCCATGAAATCCCTCCAACGAATCCCCAATTTTTTCTATTTGCTTATTTATATTACTGATAGACATTTTGAATTAACACGTGTTGATAATCTGTGAAAGGTGAAATTGAAATGTTCGCACCCGTGGAGAACATGTATTTGCTGCTGGGCAGCCAGCCGTAACAACCCAATGAAGGAAAAGCGCTCTAGATTAAGAGACACATGTGTATAGGATTAACTTCTCAGTATGTCCGCTTTCCATGCCATATTGCGCAAACAGTTTAATGAAGTATTGTGTATTTAGATATATATATCTATAGAAATGCTACACCGGTAAAATATTTCTCATAATTTACCAGTAGCTTGGTACTTTAACTGTTACAATTATTTGTTTTTATATAAATTTTGAAAAATATTGATATTTTAAATGATGCAATAATTAAGCCTTTCTTTATTCATACTTTCTTTATTTCAACCACGTGATACATTCTTTGTCTATCTGCCATAGATAAGTGTTATAAAAACGCCAGGGTATCATGGCATGTTTGGCGTGAATTCACACATTGCGCAATTAATCGCTAATCGCATTAAACTGGTCACGTGGCTTGTCTCGTGTAGACGAAACTTTTCTTTGTGAAAACTTTAAGAATTCGAATTTTGACTTTCAAAGAGGAAGGACCTTTATTTAGGATTTCTAATGAAAACTATTAAAAACTTATTAACTAATATTTAATACTATTTCTACTGTGTTTTCACGGATATTTATGTGGACAACCATCATTATTATTTGATACTACTGTATTTTCAAGGACTATTATATTATTTTTATTTGAATTTGTGGATTGCCACAGAAAAAAACAGAAAAGAAGAAGTAAATTGAATAAACCATATACGGACTTAATTTCTCATTGTCTGAGAGTTACAGTCCCACAACATAATTAACTAGATACCGGGGCACAGTCGGACAGTCAACAATTAAATTAAATCTACATATTAACATTAATACATCATCAACAGGATAATTTAAGCGTGTTAGCAGGAATAATATTTAATTTAGATGGTAACAAAATAATGCGAGCGAGGCAATCCTCATTCACATAAGCTAATATGCCTTTTTTACATTTTTATAAAGGGAAGACAAACAGAATGTTATTATATTGAATAAATAGTAATATATCAGCCAAGTATTACATTGACATTAGCATTTGTCTGCGAAATGCTGGTTACATCAAATTATCAGCGTGTCTTAAATTAAATTAAGTGTAATTAAATAATAAATGTAATATGAAAAGGAAAAAATAAGACCATGAGCCATTATTAAAGAATGAAAGCCATGTGATGGAATTTTGACTAAAAGTGGGAAGACTGAAAGATACAATTCAGGATAAAAAAAAAAAAAAAAAAATAGAGGTGGATATGGTATAGCGAGGTGATCTTAATTATGGGACATGTAATCCTTTAATTTTGGTTTCAAACTCTTTGGTTAGAATAATTAGTGATGTTAATAGCGAGAGGATTTTAATTTCGAGGTGGCGTTAAGGCGAGGTTTACTGTAATACGTTTCGGCCGACGAGACTCAAAATGAATTAACGTGTTAAAATGTATGTTGGTTGACAGCTCTCGATTTATAACTAAATTGTAGTGATGTAAAATTCCTCAAGGATCTTGCTGCTCCTCTTTGAACCAATTCCAGTTGATTTGTGTTTCGCTCGTTGTGTGCTGACTTGACTGTAGATGGGACACGTGTTTATTCTATCATATAAAAAATGAGTAGTTAACATGTTTAAAAAAATGCGAGCGAGGCAATCCTCATTCACATTAAGATTAAAAAAAAAAATAATGCGAGCGAGGCAATCCTCATTCACATTAAGACCTATATATAGAACATTTAATTTGTTAAAAATATGTAAGAGCCTGAACTAATTACTACGTGTGCGGTCAAGACGTGTAGAAAGTACTTTGGTTGTATTAGTACCATGAGCCTGAAAAAAATCATATTTCTGACATTGTTGAATTTTAATAACTCAGTAATATCTTTGCTAAATATTGTGATTTGTTAATATAAACTACTGATTGACGGCAATTTGTCTGCGCCTGTCCAAGCGCTTCGATAAATATTTTATTTTACTAGCAAAACGGCCGCACTGACGAGGGTTGACGGAGAACTGAAAGTCAGCAAATGCAGAGTGTTTTCGGCCTGTAATATGTTCGAAGAGCTTTTCTTGTTCTAAATGCTCAATCAAACGTAAAACATTGCCATCTCTATTTTGTGCTCGACGCCGATGGCGATACACTTCATTTTCAACGACGTTAGTGTCAAACGCATTGTCCAGAGCTTCACCCAATGGCCCGATAATTTGGCTGCATCTTTGAATTGTATTGTCAGTGTAACGGCCTTTTGCGGAGTCAAGGAGGTCTTTAAAAAGTCTATTAAAAATTTCATTCATAAAATCTAGAGGCAAATTTCGACCTATTCCACCACTGTAGTTAACGGTTCTGTTATGAATGAGGTCGTGTTTTATTCGATCTGGCATCCAGCCGTTGATTGCTGCTATAAGTCGATGTGCTAAAATGGTATATTTTGGATGCTTGTTGGCAAAGAAATGGACGAGATCAAATCGCCAAAATGCAACCATGGCTTCGCCGTCCGCTTCGCGGACAGCATCACGTCGACAAAGAAGATTTAATCCTGACCATACAAGCGCAAGAGAATAATTTTCTACCAGATCTTTATCATCCTTTGTTTGATTTTTTGATCTTTTTCTCTTAGGCTTCGATAATTGGCGACACTCATCACAACAGAACCATTTACCTTTTGGTGGCTTATTTGGGTCGATGCCTACACATATCATATGGTACCATTCTTTTCCACTACAAGCAGATTCTAAATGACATCCAATCATGGGTATATCTGTTCCAAGGTCTTGACCGCACAAGCAGTATTGGTAAGGTTGAATTTCGCGTTGACGACAATCTTGGCTGCAATACCATGGAACAGGTAGATTGTCAGGGTCGATGTCGGCACATGTATAATGAAAAAATTCCCCTCTTGGACAAGAACTTCTACTTTCACACCCTATCATTTCTTCATCAATATCTTCACCACAACAAACCACAGAGGCAACATCACCGTCATCTGCTTTTAGCGAGTCCGTGTCAAGATGTTGCCAAACGTTTTCTACTACTAATTTGCAGACTTCTTCAAAATATGCTGACTTTTCATTGTATGGTGCTGTTTCGACATTCATATGTGCCTTTTGTGGTTTAGCTGCCGAATTTGGCATACCTGTGAGATGCATCACTAGCAGACAAATATAAGTTTCTAATGTTGTACTCATTAATTCCCAGGCATGAGAAAAATTGTCGCCAATATCTGATTTTACTTGTCTGAAATTGAATATGTTTTTTATTTGACAAAGTGTCCCCCTGTTTGCTGAGCTTGAGCCTTTGTAAAATACATCGAAAAAATCTTGAAGAAGTAACATCTCTTTGTGAAATTCTTGGGCAGCAGGCTCAAGTCCTTCGAGTCTCTCTATAGGAGATGTTCCATTACTTCGTGCACGCTGTGCGTCATTCCCACGCTCACAGCTTAAACCATCACCATAAACTAATGTTTTCACAGGAATGCTGTTAACAAGCGGTACATATTTTTGTAATATTTCATAAATTCCAATAGCACCTTGGGTGGAGCAAGGATCTTCTTTAAAAACGCCAAGATTTACAAGAACGCTTTTACGAGTAGACTCAACAGTATTTTCATGAACAATATGAGGTACAGTCAGCTCAGAGAAGTTATCGCGAAACCAAGGCAAATGTCTGCAAATGATTCTCCCTACAATGACATTCATACGATAACGAAGGTGGTCAAAGTCAGATTTCTGGGGTGTAAAACAATCAATAGGTATATCAGAAGCCCTTGCTGACATATCTTCCTCCCAGTTCAGGTGTATTGATGGAACCCTGTTGATAGCCATGTAACCCAGGGCCATGTTGAGATACCGGTTTTTCAATGTTTCTGTTGGATGACGCGCAACTACCTTTTTCCCAACATTATCCCAACATAATGTGAAACCCGGGGCTTCAGGCCTTGGTGAAGTTGCTACTACATCCATTGTCATGAGATTAGGTATGTTATCATCGCCAAGTTCTGGTTCGGTGGCCTCTTCATTGCTGTCTTCCATCAAATTCATTTGAATGTCATTTTCGTCCTCTCCATCGGTTGAACATGGTCGGTCCTCCTCTATGTATTCAAGTTCTATAAGAGATAGGTCATCATTTGATGATGCAGCGCTTTCGGACTCGGACTGATAATTTTTTTTCTCAAATGACTGTTCGAATGTGACATTGCCTTCGGAATAGAGAACAGTTTCTTCCAATTCGGGGTATTCAACAATTTCATCTTCCAGATTTGGAACATACATTGACAGAGCATTGGACAACTCGGAATCTCCTTCATGTAAGGGATAGTCAATGCGTTTCTGTGCAAGGGCGGATTCGACGTCAGTCTTGCATTTAACAGCAGCTGAGTCAAAGTCTGCACGGATTCGATCGATAGCTGATAATGTAGCTTCATAACTCACGCACAGACCAAGTTTAGAGAGCTGTTTTAAGGACTCGCGCTTAAGCCTACCTCGCCACAACTGGACAGACATTAATGTTGGGAAAAAATTACATTTACTTGGGGCCCTTGAGTTCAGAAGTAATGCTAATGTGGTTCCAATACGTGGTTTAAGGTTTGTTTTGCCATTGCGTATCAGAGAGGATTCATTGCATTTATTTGTAATGGATCCTTTCAGACAACTGAAAAGAACGGGTGCCTTTATAGATGCACATTCAACAATTTTTTCCCAAGAAAATTCTGAAATTTTTGAAATAGTTACATTTCCGCAAAGTAGGAAGTTTTCCTTCATACCTATAATATGTTTTATTTCTTGCCTCACTATCCGTGAAACAACCTCAGCAAATTTTCTTTTACTGGCAGGTGTCGCGTTATACAACCCAGATATTGCACGGCCGTACTGGCGAGCTCTAACTGCTGTAATAATTGAACCCCATTTACCTGTTTTTGATGATTTGGAAGTTGAAGAGCTTCGTTTCTGAAAATACACACACACACAACTCCGTTTTGTTAACTATAAACATCACATTTTCAATTATTATCTATATGAATATATTATTTTTCCATAACTAATACAATTATTACTTAAATTCATCCTTAATCAATATTTCTCTATAATTTGCCTTTTTCATGAAAAAAAATCATGAATAATGGTCATAATTGTTACAAATAATATAGCGGAGCAAAGAATAAATATATTCATGAGAGAGGCAGTTTATGTCGAAATGTTGATAGATAATGAATTTAAATGTTAATGGTTATTTAATACTTTACTTTTGAATTAGAAGCGTGATGTGTGAACATATCTTACAAGGCATACTAAAAACATATAACTAATTTTTTCAGAAACATTTACCTCGTCCCCGGTGGCCGAGTGGTTAGACTGTTAGCCTCGGGAGCGGGAAGTCGTGGGTTCGAACCCCGGTCGCGACATAACAAAGTCTTTAGGAATGGCTCCCATGTTTGATGCTCAGCAGGGTACTTCCAAAACTGGATGACCCTGGATAATATGACTGGGTGTATCATGCCACATGTCTACGGCATGATACTGTATTGTGGCAGCACTATTTCTGTCTCAAATAGACATTGTTTCCAAATGACTGAAATATTGTCGGTGTGATGTTAATCCCAACAAACATTCAGATATTGTGCTGCAGTATCACGTAGATATGTGGCATGATACCACACCCAGTTACACCGGAACAATCTGTCCTGGAACTACCGTTATGAGCGACAAACTAGTAAGCTATACGTGGGATCGACGCTCTAACCACTAGGTCTAAACACGGTTGTATTATTTTCAATACGATAAGTACTGGTCCAACATAGGACTTAAGATGAATTAAATAAGTTTTAAAATGTTATTTGAAATAGTATTTGATACATACCTTTACTGGGGTACTAGTAAACCTCGGTCGCTTTAAGTAACTGGTCGACGGCTCTTCCATACTGCTTCTTTTCTGCGCGATGTATGAATTTGGACTTGTTGTTTTGAACAACGCGTCCACTGCGGTCCTGTATTTAACAGTGTCATTTAACTTGTTCCAACAATCAAGACACAAGAACTTTTGGTCACTTTTCTGTAAAGGGGGAAAGATGGAATCTGTAAGTTCAGACAGGTGCTGTCTTGCTGACAGACCACTACTCTCAATGACACGTTCCATTGAAAAACGATAATACCCTCCCGGTCTTTTCTTAAATTCACAATTGCAATTTCCACAAGTTGCCATTTTCGCTCTATATATCTCCACGTGGTAGATAGAATAGGCTAGATTACACGATTTCGTGCATCTCGATTATTTCTGTCTACTACTCAAAATGGATAGCCACGATTTAAGGAAAGCTTTCAATGCTAAGAAGCATATCCATAAAATTGAATTTGAACTTAAACCTGAGCAACTTTCCGCCGCTGGAGCTGTTGCACTTGGAAAAAACTGTTTGTGTTTCCTACCCACGGGCTTTGGAAAGACCCTGTGTTTTGTTGTAAACGCCGTGTTGAGAGAGAGAGCCCATCTATCACACTCGTCATTTCACCTCTTTTGTCGTTGATTGAAAACCAAATGGAGACTTTATCGCAGTGGAATTTCAGATGTGCCCATATTGGAACGAACACTTCTATTGAAGAATTTCAAGGTAAGAAATATTTGTTATTTCAACCATATTTTTTTTTAAATAAATATTTAGTTCCCATGAAATTGATACAATTTAGCTCATACTGTCATATTTATTCTCTTTTAAATTCAATCACAGACACACTCATACATTCAGTCCAACATTAATCCACAGTTGTACGCACAGACTCAATCTAACATTAACTAAAAATCGCATTCACTCAAACATTTACTCACAACGCACTCACATATTCACTCAAACGCACAGACGCACTCACATATTCACTCAAACGCAGACTCACTCACATATTCACTCAAACGCACAGACGCACTCACATATTCACTCAAACGCACAGACGCACTCACATATTCACTCAAACGCACAGACGCACTCACATATTCACTCAAACGCACAGACGCATTCACACGTTCGCTAACAGTACATTTACTCAACCATACATTCATCGTGTGTATGTTTCGCTAAATTTTTGCATAAAAATGTACATATTTATGTTTGTTATATCTCTTAATGTAGTACCCGTTCAAGTATGTATCAAACAATATAATATAATTGATGATAAAATAATTACATTTATATCCAATTTCAGGTATATCTCGAGGAGATTACGCGTTTGTGTTTGCGTCACCAGAATCTGCACTCAAACCGAAATGGCGCTCCATTTTCATGACTGATGTGTGGCAACAGAGATTAATTTGCATTGTTTTTGATGAAGCGCACTGTATTTCCGAGTGGGGAGAGGACTTTAGGCCAGAATTCAAGGAAATGTCACAACTGCGAAGTTTTTTCAAGGTGCCTATTATGGCATTAACTGCCACAAGCACTATTGACATAAAAAAAGACATAATGTCTGTTCTCCAATTAAAAGAAGAAGAGAGTGTTATCGTTGCCATATCAACAAATCGTAAAAATATATTTTTAGAAGTTAAGAAAAAAAAGTCATCAGATTATGTAGAAGAACTAAAATGGCTCACTGATTATTTGAAATCTCAAGGAAAACAGTCCAAAAAGATTCTTATATATTGCCGTTCAATAGACACCGTTTCTGAAATTTTTATATCAATTAAACAGTCTCTCGGGAAGTATGCGTACATTGACCATGTGGAACAATCCTCTAATTTAATCATTGAAATGTATCATAAATGCACACACGAGTCTTCAAAAAAACGAATTTTAACTGAATTCATAAAATCAGATAGCAATATCCGTTGTCTGGTGGCAACTGTTGCTCTAGGTATGGGACTTGACATTAAAAATATTGACATGGTCGTGCATATTGGCTGTCCAAAATCTATTATATCATATTGGCAGGAAGCTGGCAGGTGTGCGAGGGATGGGAGACAAGGGCTAAGTTTAATTATTTATGATAATTTTACCGCTTCTTTAAAAACAACCGATAAAAATATGTCACAAATGGTAAAAAGCGCAGGCGATAAATGCTTCAGGCAAATGGTACTAGACCACTTCACAGTGTCTGGGAAAGAAAATGTAAACAACTCTGTATGCAAAGGATGTGAAATAATTACTTGCAAATGTTCCAGCTGTACATGCTGTTCTTTCTGTTCGAAAACATGTCCATGTGCTGAAAGAGGTATAATGTGTGCAGATGTTTTTTTAAAAAAATGATTGAAAAGTAGGAATATAGATGTAGGTGAATGTGAATTGTCTCGCTCACCAATGTAAATTCCTATATATTCCGTAATGTGTTTTTGATAATTAGATTCTTGCAGTGTTTTTTTTTTTTTTTTTTTTTTTTCTTAATAAAAAAGTCTTTTATATGTCAATTAATGATAATTGTCTACTTCAGCATCGTTATCAGAACACAGCTCTAAGGCTTGTTGAAAATTCGCTGATATATATTTCGTCTAAATATTTCCGGCTATTCCGTATAGTTTATTCAACACTGATTTACACAGCAAGATGGTGGACAATTGACAACAACATTGGATGTGTCAACTTCAAATGGATTTTTTGACATTGTAATGGTAATAATTTAAGCTTTAAAGTGATCAGTTAATATGTTTGTGATTTTGTTTTCAGTGTATGAGAGTTATTTTGTCAGTAGTCGCGTGATACTTAGTTTAGTATTTTGCTACATGAACCTCTATGGGGAGCCATAAGACTTCGCATATCTGTTGAAGTAAAAATGTTAAAAATCAGTCTATTGAATGTTAAAGGTGAATTATGATATGCGAAGGCTTATTTATAGGACTAAGGATATATATGCCGACTGTGCAGGATACAACTGAGAAAGAGTAAGTTTGCTTAAGTTACTCTTTTATATAAATGTCTTAATGTGATTTACAAATAAAATCAAACATTACTATCAAAATGACATATATTCAAATAAATAATACAGAACTGATGTAGGTGAGTGGGAGATGTAAACACGATGTGTATGCTATATGTAGGCCTGTGTGTTTGTGTGTGTGTGTGTTTTAGAAAAGAACAAAGTATATCAATATTAAGGCAAAATATATACATCATTATATACAATTGGCTTGTCATTAAGCATCTTCACAATTAATAATCCATTTTCCCTCATGTTCTTTACACATAATGCATAGATGAATATATAATATATGCATATTCAAGTAAACAAACACAGAGCGTTATACTCCTATAGCATTTATCAAGAAGGGTGGATGGATGGGGAATATACCAATTATCACACATGATGTGTGTGTTCTGTATTAAGAATATAAAGCTAAGGCAAAAAAAAAAAAAAAAAAAAAAAAAAAAAAAAAAAAAAAATTAAATAAATAAATCATTATATACAGTACATGTGTTTTGCCATCAAACCTCTTTAAAATAATCCATTATTTTTTCACACATAATGCTTAGATTTTCTATTTGTTTTATGTTCTCACTTGATAATAAGTTTAAGAATTTGAACAGGGCGGAGCATAATTTAAAATAATGACATGCGCAGTTCGCCGTAAACTCTTAACATTTAAATCGCAATTAAGTAGACAGGTCTCGCAAAATCCCCAACTCTAAACAAATTAAATCGACCAGGATTTGAAATTTCGGGCTCACTGATTGGATAGAAATTGCGGGCAAACTCTAAATACACATTAACATAAGAATGAGAAGCTTCGGAAATACTTTCGCAAAATGATGATTACCAGCTCAATCCAAACGGACTCCTAAGGAAATAATAAGATGCTAAATAAATATTATAATACAAATATAGTCTGTTTGTTTGATTATTAAGTTGAACGTCCCGTTGATAATATTTCAGTCATTTGGAGACTATGTCTACTTGAGACAGATATAGTGCTGCCACACTGCACAGTATCACGCCGAAGACATGTGGCGTGATACCACACCCAGTCACATTATATTGACACCGGGGCAACCAGTCCTGCAACCACCCTTATGCTGAGCGCCAAGCAAGGGAGCTATACCAGTACCTATGTTTACGACCTTGGTAAATACAAAAATGGAAATTGATATAACGTTCATAACTTACAGATCATGAAATAACTCGTTTGATTTGGATTTTTAGCTTTGATATCTTCCGCTGACAGCGGCTATTCTAAACGATTATTATCTACACATTTTGTTCTTCCCTTAACTTTAATCAGTTGCTGTGTACGAATGTCTTAACCAGCAAATATAAAACAAATAAATAGAAAAAAAAAATAATTAAACAATGAAAAAAAAAAAGAATCACTCAAATTAAGTTTCCCTGCTTTATGTTTGAGATCTGAAAAAGAAATGATCCGACGTATCATGCGTATAACTTGGGATTTAGTCTCAAAATAGAGCTTAATTTTCTGAAGCCTTCTGATCACTCTATTATACATCGGCTTACATTACATTCACAAAAATTTACATTTAGTGAGGAACGAACGACAACTATGCTTGGACAATCGCCTTCAAACTCCACACAGTAATCTCCCTTGCAAGCAAAAAAAAACAACAAAAAAAACTACCGTCACAAATGTCACGTGATGATGGTAAACTAACAAAATGGAGTCTTCGTCTGCTATCACAACAAAAAATATTTTTTAAAATGATTTTTTTTACCACGAGGCGATATTTGATGTTTATTAAAGAAAACATACTTAGGGAAATGACACTCGCAGTAAAATATTTTATTTTTTTTTGAAAAAAGAAAAAATAGCTAAAGTCTGTTAAGTTTTACTTGTGGTGGCAGTGGGTATCTACAACTGTTAGGGGAGGTAACTACTGCGTGGAGTTTGGATTGCCTTCTGATTTGTCGTCGCCATCTTGAAAAATAACCCATGTTTGATGACATCATCAATGACGTCATGACGTCAACGCATTCCCGTACTTTTTATATAAGAAAATGTTGTGACTAATATTGCGTCAGTTAAGATTCATATAATCAACTTCAAAACAGTAAAAGATATTTCAGATCACCCTGAACTATATCCAGACAGCATTCTAACCAATCACGAAGCTTGGTTTACCCTTGTCAGTCTCCATCACCCCATTTGGATTTGTCTGTTCTAGTTCTTTAGTCTCCCCAGTCTCTTGTACTGGATCAGCACATACTTCATCAACAGGATTGTCACTATCCTTCTCCTCTTTGGGACCCTTATTGCTTCCATTAACATCTATATTCAAAACTACAATGTTGCAACTGCTTTGCCCCGACATAGACACGCCGTCCATCTTTCCAATTTGTGTACCTGTAAACACAACAGACGCACTGATGAGGTAATTTAACATATATTTTGTACAATACATATATATATTAAGTACACAGCTCGGGAAATTATATTGGCGAATCCAATGTGATTTTCCAAACTGTGTACGAGTCCTTATATATTACGCATTGTACAGAACAATCTTAAATAACCTTTTTTATTCTATTTTATAAATAACAAAATCATTTACTCAAGAATCTGACTAAATTTTAACTTATTAATACGAACGACAATACCGATCCATTGATAACAGAAGCTTCGTGGGGCTTTATCTAGAGCGCCTGTCGATTCAGTTTTTCATTACGCGTTTCAGTCTTTATCAAAGGTTAAACATGGGACCTGTGAATCGTACAATACAGAAAAATGCTGCATTTTTGTACGCGCGTGCGTCAAGATACAGGAAAATATATTTTACGATCACCTGATTTAACATAGCGTCTCTGACTGGTCGTAAATATTTAGGTAAAGAATAAAAATTTGGAAGCTCTCAGAGGACAGCATGCTCGACTATTCCAGCGCCATGACAGTGTTATTGAATCTGTTTCATGATCTGCATATTTAAATGGAAAACGGATTCATCTTAACAATTTAAATATGCAAATCTAAAGTTCCAAGTCAATACCTTGTATAGTTTTTGAGTAATGCTCCGTACAAAAATTAATTACATATAAAGAAAGGGATATAAATTAACAAGAGGGCCAAGATGGCCCTAAAGACGCTCACCTAAGGATATTTGTGCCAGATTGTGGGCAGCTAGCAATAACAGATGCTTTTACAAGGCCACACTAAAGCACATCATGACAAACATTTTTACCAAGTTTGAGTAAGATTGGATCAAAATTGTAGCCTCTAATGTGTAAACAAGATTTTTCTAAGATTTTACCTACGTACCTACTTTTCAGTCCAGCCCTGCTCATTTTCGAAAGGGTTCAAGATATCATTTTTACTAACATACTGACCAAGTTTTAGAAAGATTGGATCAAAATTGTAGCCTCTAGTGTGTAAACAAAATCTTTCTAAGAACTAACCTACTGACCTACTTTTGGATCCAACCTGACCCATTTTAGAACTGGTTCAAGATATCATCAAGACAAACATTCTGACCAAGTTCGAGGAAGATTGAATCAAAATTGTAGCCTCTAATGTGTAAACAAGATTTTTCTAAGATTTGACCTACTGACCTACTTTTCAGTCCAGCCCTGCTCATTTTCGAAAGGGTTCAAGATATCATCTTTACTAACATACTGACCAAGTTTTAGAAAGATTGAATCAAAATCGTAGCCTCTAGTGTGTAAACAAGATTTTTCTAAGAATTGACCTACTGACCTACTTTTGGATCCAACCTGACCCATTTTCGAACTGGTTCGAGATATCATCGTGACGAACATTCTGATCAAGTTTGAGGAAGATTGGATCAAAATTGTGGCCTCCATTGTGTAAACAAGATTTTTATAAGATTTGACCTACTGACCTACTTTTTGATCCAACCTGACCCATTTTCGAAAGGGTTCAAGATATCATCATTGCAATTATTCTGACCAAGTTTTAGAAAGATTGGATCAAAATTGTAGCCTCTAGTGTGTAAACAAGATTTTTCTAAGAATTGACCTAATGACCTACTTTTGGATCCAACCTGACCCATTTTCAAAATGGTTCAAGATATCATCATGACAAACATTCTGACCAAGTTTGAGGAAGATTGGATCAAAATTGTGGCCTCCAGTGTGTAAACATCAAAATTGTTGACGGACGACGGACAATCAAGTGTCCCAAAAGCTCACCCTGAGCTATGCTCAGGTGAGCTAAAAATTGGACCAGGCAGAGTTATGGTCACTGCACTTCTCCGTGTCTCTATCTATGAATATTTAAAGTTTCAAGTCAATATCCTGTATGGTTTTAAAACAAGAGCCGTCCCAAACAGTGCACTCTATGTTCCTGGGTACTGGATATTGTAATGTTAGATGTTAAAGCTATTTTTATCCTTAGTGTTAACAAAAAAAAGAAAAAAAATGTGGCATAAGGTATTGAGCCCAGACCCATATGAGAAGTATCAATCCCCTAGCTTTAGTATTTATTGAGATAAGAACTGGCATGAAAAACATTAACCTAAACTATTCCATGTTTCAAATAAATCATACATATTTTTTTTAAAGAAAAGTAAAAAAGAAAGTTGAAAGGGGGCATTACTGTGCAAAAATATATGCTCTTTTTTTTTTTAATATTTTCAAACTTTGACTGGTTGAGAGATTTAACCTTAAAGTCTTAGAGTGAATATGTTAGACAGTTTTGGGGAAATTGACCGTAATCAGTAAAAAAAAAAATCTAAGTCGAAAAAGGGGTATAACTGTGCCAAATTAATGTTTAGGGTTACCTGTCCTTTTGAAATAGGCTCTCATTCTGATAGTGAATAATTATTTCAAGTCTAATGTGCATTCACTTGATTGTTTTTGAGAAAATGACCTTAAAAAAAAATCTTAATTAACCCAGAAAATTTGAAAATGAAAAGGGGCATAACTGTGCCAAAATAAATTCAATGGTTACCTGCCTTTTGCAATTGGTTCCCTAGTAGATAATAAATACGTTTTTTCAAGTAAGAAGTGAATATGGTTGATGGTTTCAGGAAAAAAAAACAACAGTATATGAAATTCTAATTCGAAAAAGGGCCATAACTGTGCGAAAATGATTTTTAGAGTTACCTGCCCCTTTGAAATGAGTTCCTTTGTAGATAGTTATTAACAAGAAAACGAAGTTTGAAGTGAATGTGTTTGATAGTTATGGAGAAACTTTGAATTTTTTATGCATAACACATAACTACATGTATATGGTTATCTCACGATTCTAGACTGCCTTTTACACTCAAAACGTTTTCACTACTCTGAAAAGCAAGGTTCGATTGTTTTTGTAAATCCATTTAATTTCACTTTAGAATTATCAGCCGAAAATCATCGAGTGAAAACAAAAGGGAGAGAGTGAGAAAGATGCGCAGTGGGAATGTGAGAAAAAGAGATCGACAGAAAAAAAAAAGTTATAAAGTTTGCCTATAGTATTATAAATTAGAATTGCAATTGGTAGAGTTAGAATTCGAAAAAGAAATCAGAATTTGATTGAAATATGATGCAATTTAAACAACATTTATACAAGTATGTTGATTTACCTGTATTGACACGACTGTCAAACCCTGAGTCTTTTGACTTCAAACTTGCCTTGGACCTTTGGCACATTTGGGAAAATGTTGGACCTCCGGCTGAATTTTCTTCCCTGTTCTGTACCCTTTCGTTGGCTGTTGAACAACGTATAGGGTCCTCACTGTGTGAAGGGCCAGGTACCGACATGTGCTCTGTTTGGTCTACTCGGTTGACGTCAGTGACCGAGACTGAAATCTGTCGCTGTAAAGTGACTGGCTTTGGACTGCTTAATACTTTTGTTTCGTCCACTTCTGATTGTTCGGTCTGAGAGGGACATACTGGTTCTGCTGTTAACTTAACCGATTCATTTGATACACCATTTGCATGAAATACAGACTCATTAGGAGTCATTTCAATTGCAACTGACGACGTGTCCTTATTTATCAATGGTTCCTCCATTTCCTTAGTATCTTTATTTGTTTCCCTATTGTTATCGTTATATGGAGCAGGTTTTTTGAATTTCAGGATGCAGATATAAATTAAGGCTATGAATAAAAGAATCGAAACAATAACAAGGACACCGATTAATGTCTGTACAACTTCGTATGACCAAGAATCTGAAAAAGAAATTTATTTTTCCCAACAATAATACAGTCATACAGTTTTGATATTAGAAATAATGTTGCATTTGTAACATCCGTTCACGTTACCATGACAAAGGTTTGACCCGGATCCAGAACTAAGTGTTTAGCGCCATGCCTCAGCCTTCTTTTAAGTGGCATTCATACATTCATTTGATTCATATAAGACTAAGAAACAATCAGAAAGTTATACTTTATCAGTTATCTTTAGAATAATGCTAAACATTTAAAAGTTTTATGAATACATATTTAATATCGATGTTTTACTAAGCTACGTTCAATTCACCCTGTGGCAAAGAGTAAAAAAATTATCTTTCAATATAGCAAACACAAACACATATCCGCTGCATCTTTTTTAATGTAGTGTCTATTAGAAAAACTGTAAGGCAATAAATGATATAATGTATTCATCAAAATTATTTTTATTTTATTGTTTTATTATTTTTTATTATCAGTCTATGACAATGGTTTCTTGTTAAGTATAAGCCTTAATATTTCAATCGAATTTATATTTATCCTGATAAGTAGTTATATGAAAATCAGCCATTATTGTAAGCTTCTTTTATGTACATAGTATCATTTTTCCCGAGCTGATGGTAATGTTTAAAACTAAACAAAGACATACCTTTTTCTTTGACACAGGTTGGCATTGTTGTCGCAGTCCAGTTTCCATTCTCAGAACACTTGATTGGTAGGCTGCCATGTGCCACGTGATCATCATCACAGACAAGGCGAGCAGTTGTGTTACCTGGCAATGTGCCACGGACTGCGTTCACTGCCTCAGAATACACGAATCTGCCGTTTTCAACGTTGACGAGGGCAGAGCAGGAAACAGCTGGAAAACAGTCATACATCGAATGGTTTGTTACAACAAAACTATTTAAAACAGCTTGTTCACAAATAATCGTCTCTCCCTCCTTAATGTTGGTGAAATCTTTGTATCGTGACAAAAAAAAAAAATCGGCAAGTGAACTTTGCACGGGAAACGCTATATTCGTATACGCGACTTCGGCTAAATCGAAAAAGTATAGAATACAGTCTCCCGAAGCAGGAGCTTGCGGTCCCACGTGACACGTTCCGCAACATGGCGTCTTCACCTGTTCAATTAATTAGCCTATGAAGTTAGCGCATGCGTGAAGAGTAAAATTGTGATCAGCCAAGTGACGGTAAGTGAAATAGAAAATCTAAACCCAGGTTTATGATTTTTAATATAGTTTCAATACAATACCGGTACCTGTGACTGTTTGCTTGTGATAGGGAAGCCATCCATATTTTTTTAATCACGGATGGTTGCACTGAACTCATGGTAATGGGAAACTTACCGTTATCAATATAAACAGTAGATGGGTTTTGAGAGATGTAATATACACTTATAGTTAAAAATAAAATTCACAGTCAATAACTGTCTGTGACCGAACTGAACTGCTAGCGATTTGATGGATAGATCCGAGTGGTGACCTTTTAATTTTTTTAAAAATATTTTTGGCAAATTCAAAAGATCGTGGATCTCTCTTGTATTTGCATGTGCAGAATACAGTCCAACGCAAATAGGTATCGGTGGTGTTTAACTATAATGCTAATGAACAGATCAGAACTTTTATAGCAATAGTTTTCGCTCTGGTCTATATGCTGACGTCACAAAAGAACGACCACACATGAAACTCCTGTATATATATGTAAAATTGCATACCTTCACAAATAGGCAGTTGCGTCCACTGTCCATAGTCCCCACAAGTAAGCTGAGGGTTACCTAGCAACCGATACCCAGGTAAGCACGTGACCTTCACCTTTGATCTGTATATGTGTAACTGACGGGTTTCCTCAACATACCCATGCATGAGGCTGGGAGGGTCCTGGCAACCCTTTTCTATATGAGGTAAATAAATAAATACATAGATGAAATGATACTACAAGTAGGGATTATGAAATAATACATTTATAATTGAAAACATGACTTGACTATTTGAGTTTACCGTCGCTTCGACAGTATTTCAGTCATATAACGACGTCCAGCTAATTACAGTTGGAGGAAGACCCCGAACGCACGGAGGCATCCAGGTAGAACCACCGACCTACCGCAAGCCCGCTGGAAGGCTTCCTCACATGAAAATCCGAATGACCCTGCCGGGATTCCAACCTACGCGGTGAGGGGCTAAGTGAGTGTTAAAGTCAGCGACTTTACCCTCTCGGCCACGGAGGCCCCCTAATTAAAAAAAAGCATACATAAATATCTAGTCAGAGGGTAAGGAAAAAAGGAAAATTATATGTTTGCTTGAATCAAATGATTTTTGATATCCCGAAGTGCACAACCACGAGCCATTTCGGCGGCAAATATGATTGCTTAAGTAAAAACCAATAAACGATAATCAAGACGGAAATGCTGGGAGGAGAATATGACAGCGCCTTTGTAAATATTAAGCAGTACAGGATACCAGTTCTTACCTTTTAGCTTCTGCAGTTCATGACCTGAAAAAAAAACATGCTAATAAATACTTTTTTTCATTTCATTTTTATTTATTGGATAACCACATACACACTGACATTAAAACATTAAAATAAGAATAATAGAGGACAATGGCAGAGTATGTATAAGAACAAGTAAAGAACAAAACGTGTGAATAAGATTAAATGATTATTTACGATTAGAAACGGACGTGGTAGAATTGCTGTAAAGGTCACATATCACCATGACAAGGTCACATATCACCATGTCAAGGTCACATATCACCATGTCAAGGTCACATATCACCATGTCACATATCACCATGTCAAGGTCACATATCACCATGTCAAGGTTACATATTCCCATGTCAATCTCAAGTTTAATGTTCTGTATAATGTTAATGTGTAATAACCAACCGTGTGACATTGTAGTTTTTAAAAGGTGATATATGTAACACGATGCGACAGAATGATGCCTATTTAATCCCGTCCTACCGCCAGTCTACGAACATATTTGTTTATTATTATAATTATTATTATTATTATTATTATTATTAACTTGACTTAAGTCTACGGACTGTGTATTTGAATGAGTATACGTTCCTCAACCATTTGCAATGCAGTTCCATATACAATGTAGCCAATAACCACAAGCTTGCTGGAATTGAATTTGTCCTCACGAAATTTTCAGGTTAGCAGACCTGGCTGGCAGTATTACCGTAATTATATTTTTCATAAATATTCATCAAAATACTATGATCTAAATATGCGCTCGATTTTAATATTGTTATACTGGAATATTTATATTCTATTAAAAGATTTTCCGTTTACAAAGAAATGGTTTGTACTCTCTATTTAACTCAAACCTGTTAAAATATTTTGATAAATAAATAAATAAATAAATAAATAAATAAATAAATAAATAAAACGGAAGCTGAAACGATAACCTGGATTGATGTTATTGTAGATAAACTGCCACTATGACATTATCCAGTGAGGATGGAAGAAATGTCACGACAAAGACTGTTTAAATTGTTTGTATGTCTTATACGTCCTACTGATTATATTTTAATACAGATTAAGTTCTGCCTAACAGTGACAGATTGATATATATGTAAATTATGAATGCAACAATGTACCATGTACACGTTGAGATAAATAAAGTTCTGTTCTGTTCATAACTGCGATAAAACTGACATGTCACATCCTGACACCGGGCCAATCAGTCCTGACACCGGGCCAATCAGTCCTGACACTGGGCCAATCAGTCCTGACACCGGGCCAATCAGTCCTGACACTGGGCCAATCAGTCCTGACACCGGGCCAATCAATCCTGACACCGGGCCAATCAGTCCTGACACCGGGCCAATCAGTCCTGACACTGGGCCAATCAGTCCTGACACCGGGCCAATCAGTCCTGACACCGGGCCAATCAGTCCTGACACTGAGCCAATCAGTCCTGACACTGGGCCAATCACTCCTGACACCGGGCCAATCAGTCCTGACACTGGGCCAATCAGTCCTGACACTGGGCCAATCAGTCCTGACACCGGGCCAATCAGTCCTGACACGGGCCAATCAGTCCTGACACCGGGCCAATCAGTCCTGACACTGGGCCAATCAGTCCTGACACCGGGCCAATCAGTCCTGACACTGGGCCAATCAGTCCTGACACCGGGCCAATCAGTCCTGACACTGGCCAATCAGTCCTGACACCGGGCCAATCAGTCCTGACAACCGGGCCAATCATCCTGACACCGGGCCAATCAGTCCTGACACCGGGCCAATCAGTCCTGACACCGGGCCAATCAGTCCTGACACCGGGCCAATCAGTCCTGACACTGGGCCAATCAGTCCTGACACTGGGCCAATCAATCCTGACACCGGGCCAATCAGTCCTGACACTGGGCCAATCAGTCCTGACACCGGGCCAATCAGTCCTGACACTGGGCCAATCAGTCCTGACACCGGGCCAATCAGTCCTGACACGGGGCCAATCAGTCCTGACACCGGGCCAATCAGTCCTGACACTGGGCCAATCAGTCCTGACACTGGGCCAATCAGTCCTGACACCGGGCCAATCAATCCTGACACCGGGCCAATCAATCCTGACACCGGGCCAATCAGTCCTGACACTGGGCCAATCAGTCCTGACACCGGGCCAATCAGTCCTGACACCGGGCCAATCAGTCCTGACACTGAGCCAATCAGTCCTGACACTGGGCCAATCAATCCTGACACCGGGCCAATCAGTCCTGACACTGGGCCAATCAGTCCTGACACCGGGCCAATCAGTCCTGACACTGGGCCAATCAGTCCTGACACCGGGCCAATCAGTCCTGACACAGGGCGCCAACGCTAGGGAACTATATCAGTACCATTTTAACGACTTTGTTTATGTCGCAGACGGTCATCAAACCCACGACCACCCTATTTCGGATCAAACGCCGCTCAAACCGCACGGCTACCGGGGCTTATTAACTACATACCCAAGGCCAAGTAATCTATCTTCACTAACATATATTATAAACTGAGTTGTTTCCCTTATTAATCAGAACTCATGTGACCTTTGTACGAGCAGAAAGAAAGCAAACATAAATAATGAGAACTACCGATGAAAACTTGCATATTTCAACACAGACGCCGAGCTGACTGAACGCTACTCAGCCCCAAACCCCCGCGGGTTCGAGTCCCGGGAGGGCCACTCAGATTTTTCATATGACGAAGGTTTCAAGCTTGCTTCCAGTAGGTTGGTGGCTATACCCGGTCGTCTCTGTGTGGATGTATCTATATGACTGAAATACTATCGCAGCAACGATTAACTCCAACAACAACAACGAATTTATTCTCGTCAAAACCAATTTGACTTCGATATGTCAAAGATGGTTTCACAATTGGCTCAAACAAGCACATTAAATTATAGTTGAACATAAACAGTGGAATTTTCACTCGCGACTCTTAATTCGAGAAAAAAAAGATAAACTTATTTCTATTGCTGTGTAAAATTAACTCAACAGTGAACTATCGTATGTATGTTGAGTCAATTTCACACTGCCTACCTTACAATTCCCCCTCGACTGTTCTACTTTGCGCCTTTAAAAAATCTCGGGCCCATTGGAGATCTGACCAGCAACCTTCGGGGTCACGGCTTCCTTAATAACATCACTAGATATACACTAAATCTTACCCCGGCAGAATGCTGTACAATTTGCCTGCATCATGTGAGTGAAGCACGAATGTCGATGCCCGTGACAATCCTCACACCTCTGTTGCTCATTGTTGCAAAACTGAGAGTCCCTGTCAACAGAAGGAATCCGCCCATTAAATATGGCAACCACGAACGATCGATGTGCGCTAAACATTATTCATTACAGAAATATGTTTAAGTTTATTTTCATTTTTTTTTTTTTTTTTTTTTTTTTGTATACTCGCGTTTGTTTAATGTCCCAACACCTATAGGATTAGACATAGAACAGATACGTGTGAAGTTTATCCTCTTTAGACTTTTAGGACAGATACAGTGCGACCATGCTGCGATATAAAGTACGGCATTAAAAAGTGGCACGATGTCACACACACGAGCCGACCAAGTCTGGAACATCCATTCTGCATTGTATATTCAGCCGCTAAGCAAGAGAGTTATACCGGTTGATATCTCGGGGCCGGGGTTCAAACCCACGACTTACTAGTGACAAATATTATTAACGGCAAATATTGATTCCAAATTTGATACATAGTACCCATGTTGCTGCTCATACTGTTGAGATTAGCAAAGTCGTTTAAAATATTGCTAGGGACTCAGCATCATTAGAGTCAGGATAATGTGACTGGATGAGTAATCATCACTATCACGCCAGTTGTCTATCTTAGCACTGTAACCGCATGTAAATAGAAAATATGTACCAGTTATTTGCATTTTACTAACAATACACAAACCCACTGTTATTGTAAACTTACCAGTTACAATTCATCACCCCACAGTCATACGCTAGGCTCTCTCCAAGCAGCCTGCAGGATATGATAATAGCCGACAGAAATGTATACCTGAACATGGTGTCTTGTTTCTTGTTTCTGCAACAGAAAACGTTATGTTTGCTAAATTTTAACTCTGCCTGGCGATTTTAGCTAATTTTGCTCACTACGACCTAAGGATCATTCCTGTAAAAATTTTACCAAAATCGTCTCAGCGGTTTAGGAGGAGATGTCGTTTAAAGATTATTCTATTTTTAGCTCTGACGGCTATCTTGGTGGCGGACCGGAAAGATTTTAGCTATTTTTGTGCAGTATCACCCAATCATCATTCCTATTGAGTTTCATTAAAATATGCTTAACGGTTTAGGAGGAGATGTCGTTTAAAGATTTTTCTGTTTTTAGCCCTGCCGGCCATATTAAATCGGAACGATTTTAGCTATTTTTTCCCAGTACGAAATAAGGATCATTTCTGAAAACTTTCATCAAAATCTTCTCAGCGGTTTTGGAGGAGATGTCGTTTAAAACAAAAATTGACGACGCACGACGGACACCGGACAAAGGCGAATCACAATACCAATCACTTCGTGCTCTGGTGAGATAAAAATCCAAACAATTCCCAACTTTACTTTCACTTTTGGTCCAAGATCTTCACTTCAGTAGACAGGTAGATCAGTTTCCCAATACTTTTGTTTATACATACATATATATATATATATATATATATATATATATATATATATATATATATATATATACAATAACATTTTTAAAGGAAATTCTTTTGGTTGCCATGACAGCAGTTTTGTATGGATAAAGTTTATTTAAGTATCTTTGTAACGTACCACCCAAGTATTATCCCTGAAAAAAAATCACTTATTTCTTTCCGGAGATGTTTAAAAGCAATTTTTGTTGTTGTTGTTGTTGTTGTTGTTAACGACGGACAGACGGCTTATTGGCTGATGATGACGGACGAAGTGTGATCAAAACAATTCACTTTGGGGCTATTATGATACAGTAAGTACAAGTACTTTCAATTACTGTATTAACATAACATAACATAACATAACATAACATAAGTTTATTAGCATATAACATATACATATACATTCATAGCCATTTGAACATTAATCATATCTATTCCGGCTATAATTAAGGAAATCCCAGGCTATTTTTAGCTGATACTATAAATCTAAAAATAGTTGCATTTTTATCTGCATATTTAATTTCGAACTAAATATTTTACTTTTTTCCGCAACAGAATATTTTACATATTACATATTATATATGATTGATGGTAACAGATGATAATCATATTGTAACATAAAAAGTTAATACAAGCATTTTAAACGGGTGACCCAAAACCAAGATGATTCACATGCCCGCCAAACTTAAATTAGAACGTAATACTACAAAAATAACTCGTTCCGTGAGACAAAATATACATCAATCAAGCCATACCTTTCAGTTTGTCTCAGTCTCTTAGATTATTATTTCCACTTCAATAAGATCTGTTGTGTTTTGACGTTAAACTGCAATCTTGATGAAAGTGTGGTGTGCACAGCTCTGCTCAATAATAACTATTAGGAGTGGTCCTCTCATATATATTGTATCTAACCTAGTATGGTGTCCTGTTCGGGCCAGTTAAATCCCTTCTCTACAACACGCGATAATACGATAATTATCGCGTTGTCGCATGGCATGTCCAAAAAGGATACATACATACGAGTTTAAACATTCCGCGCGAGGTTTTTAGAGCGAAACTTATCGTCTTAACCCTCGCATGTCTTTTCTTAACTCTTGCAACGGGAATTTGAATCAATCTACAGAGCGACAATGCGAAGTTTTTAAAAGGATTTGTAAAAAAAATCACGTTGTCGCCTTTTTGTTTGTTGCAGATTAAATCGTAAATCTTACCTTGGGAATTTGAAACAATCTACAACAAGCGACAGAGCGACAACGCGAGGGTTTTTTTAAAAAAAAGAAAGAAAAAAAAACTTACGTTTTCCTCTAGCTGTCGCGTAAGCTAACTTTGATTAGAAAAGTGCATGTATATCTTCAAGTGATAGAGTGACAAAGTGAGGTATTTACAACTCCTCGCAAAGATATGTATATCTTCAAGTGACAAAGTGAGGTATTTACAATTCCTCGCAAAGATTTGTATATCTTCAAGTGACAAAGTGACAAAGTGAGGTATTTACAACTCCTCGCAAAGATTTGTATATCTTCAAGTGACAAAGTGAGGTATTTACAACTCCTCGCAAAGATGTGTATATCTTCAAGTGACAAAGTGACAAAGTGAGGTATTTACAACTCCTCGCAAAGATTTGTATATCTTCAAGTGATAGAGTGACAAAGTGAGGTATTTACAATTCCTCGCAAAGATTTGTATATCTTCAAGTGACAAAGTGAGGTATTTACAACACCTCGCAAGGATTTGTAAATCTTCAAGCGACAGAGTGACAAAGTGAGGTATTAACAACTCCTCGCAAAGATTTGTGTATATTCAAGTTATAGAGTGACAAAGTGAGGTATTTACAACACCTCGCAAAGATTTATATATCTTCAAGTGATAGAGTGACAAAGAGAGGTATTTACAATTCATCGCAAAGATTTGTATATCTTCAAGTGACAGAGTGACAAAGTGAGGTATTAACAACTCCTCGCAAAGATTTGTGTATCTTCAAGTGAGAGAGTGACAAAGTGAGGTATTTACAACTCCTCGCAAAGATTTGAATATCTTCAAGTGACAGAGTGACAGTGAGGTATTTACAACTCCTCGCAAAGATTTGTATATCTTCAAGTGACAAAGTGAGGAATTTACAATTCCTCGCAAAGATTTGTATATCTTCAAGTGGCAGAGTGACAAAGTGAGGTATTTACAACTCCTCGCAAAGATTTGTATATCTTCAAGTGACAAAGTGAGGAATTTACAATTCCTCGCAAAGATTTGTATATCTTCAAGTGACAAAGTGAGGTATTTACAATTCCTCGCAAAGATTTGTATATCTTCAAGTGACAAAGTGAGGTATTTACAACACCTCGCAAGGATTTGTAAATCTTCAAGCGACAGAGTGACAAAGTGAGGTATTTACAACTCCTCGCAAAGTTTCGTATATATTCAAGTTATAGAGTGACAAAGTGAGGTATTTACAACACCTCGCAAAGATTTATATATCTTCAAGTGATAGAGTGACAAAGTGAGGTATTTACAACTCCTCGCAAAGATTTGTATATCTTCAAGTGACAGAGTGACAAAGTGAGTATTAACAACTCCTCCCAAAGATTTGTGTATCTTCAAGTGAAGAGTGACAAAGTGAGGTATTTACAACTCCTCGCAAAGATTTGAATATCTTCAAGTGACAGAGTGACAGTGAGGTATTTACAACTCCTCGCAAAGATTTGTATATCTTCAAGTGACAAAGTGAGGAATTTACAATTCCTCGCAAAGATTTGTATATCTTCAAGTGGCAGAGTGACAAAGTGAGGTATTTACAACTCCTCGCAAAGATTTATATATCTTCAAGTGACAAAGTGAGGAATTTACAATTCCTCGCAAAGATTTGTATATCTTCAAGTGGCAGAGTGACAAAGTGAGGTATTTACAACTCCTCGCAAAGATTTGTATATCTTCAAGTGACAGAGTGACAAAGTGAGGTATTTACAACTCCTCGCAAAAATTTGTATATCTTCAAGTGACAGTGACAAAGTGAGGTATTTACAACTCCTCGCAAAGATTTGTATATCTTCAAGTGATAGAGTGACAAAGAGATGTATTTACAATTCCTTGCACGGATTTGTATATCTTCAAGTGATAGAGTGACAAAGTGAGGTATTTACAACTCCTCGCAAAGATTTGTATATTTTCAAGTGACAGATGACAAAGTGCGGTATTTACAACACCTCGCAAAGATTTATATATCTTCAAGTGATAGAGTGACAAAGTGAGGTATTTACAATTCCTCGCAAAGATTTGTATATCTTCAAGTGACAAAGTGAGGTATTTACAACACCTCGCAAGGATTTGTAAATCTTCAAGCGACAGAGTGACAAAGTGAGGTATTTACAACTCCTCGCAAAGTTTCGTATATATTCAAGTTATAGAGTGACAAAGTGAGGTATTTACAACACCTCGCAAAGATTTATATATCTTCAAGTGACAGAGTGACAAAGTGAGGTATTTACAACTCCTCGCAAAGATTTGTATATCTTCAAGTGACAAAGTGAGGTATTTACAAATCCTCGCGAAGATTTGTATATCTTCAAGTGACAGAGTGACAAAGTGAGGTATTTACAACTCCTCGCAAAGATTTGTATATCTTCAAGTGACAGAGTGGCAAAGTGAGGTATTTACAACTCCTCGCAGAGATGTGTATATCTTCAAGTGACAAAGTGAGGTATTTACAACTCCTCGCAAAGATGTGTATATCTTCAAGTGACAAAGTGACAAAATGAGGTATTTACAACTCCTCGCAAAGAATTGTATATCTTAAAGTGACAGAGTGACAAAGTGCGGTATTTACAACACCTCGCAAAGATTTGTATATCTTCAAGTTATAGAGTGACAATGTGGGGTATTTACAATTCCTTGCAAAGATTTGTAAAAACCGCACGTTGTCGCTCTCTCACGTTGTTCACTATATATACGAGGCAAGCATCGAGTGATTTAATTCCGATTAACTATAAGTATTTTCCTTCCGTTTTAGCGTCTTTAATTCTTTGCCCCTTAGATACGCACATTTTTGTAAAGGTTTGCTCATTTTATGCCAAATTAGATTGAAAAGTCTGTCTTGCTTTTCTGGATAGAAGTTTCTTTTCTTGAGACACAACGAAAATAATGATCAAGAACGTCAAAGGTAAATACCTATGTTACCAAAATTTAAGTATCTTGTATGCTGATAAGGTTTTGTAGAATATAAAGATTACATTGTTAACCTGTGCAGACAGAGAATACATAATAGTGAAAAACCTCATCAGCCAGCAATTACTCGTGTGCTGATCTTGTTTCATAACGGTCACATTAATTATTTCCTTAATCTAAATGAGGCTAATTAAAAAGGAAGCGGTAAAAAAAGGTGGGGGGGGGGGGGGAACAATCTAAGGGAAGAAAAAAGTAAAAGATCTTCTGCAATCAACTGATTTGTAGCCACTTTATATCAAGATGTGATTGTACATAACATTTTATCAAGCATGTTGCATGCTGCCTACATGTATACATGCCTACATATAAAATCTGACCACAGTTCATACGATTCGCTTTTCGTCAGCACTCAACACTGGAACACTATCTTTCAATCTGATTAGGCTTTTTAATAGTAGAACATAGTGTCAATTGGTTAAAATGATGAAAACCCGACATGTATGAAAAAAGCGCTACTTACATATTAACAAACCAGTGTGAAATGAATAGATACTTTACTCGCCGAAATAGTACTTCGCGACATCGCGAGGGTTTTACAAATCCTCGTGAGAATTTAAAACAAACCCTTGCGTTGTCTCACCCGCTTGTTGTATATTGATTCAAATACCTGATGTTTAAAAAAGAATTGTGAGATTAAGCAGATAATTCCCCCCCCCCCCCCCCCCCCCAAAAAAAAAAAATAAAAAAAATGGCAATGATTGTTTTAAATCTCACATATATGCATGCTTTTGAACATGCGACAACGCGATAATTATCGTGTTGTGACTGGCCCAAACAGGACACCATAGTAACCGAATACTAGTGTTTTGCGCCATGTAGTTCATAAACGCATCCAACTCACAATGAGTTTCGAACTGATCGGGAGGTCGTGGTTTCGATCCCCGGCCGCGACATACCAAAGTCGTAAAAAATGGTACTGGTATAGCTCCCTTGCTCGGCGCTCCCCATATAAGGGTAGTTATACTAGGACTGGTTAACCCGGTGTCAGGATAATGTGACTGGGTGTGGTATCATGCCACATGTCTTCGGTGTGATACTGCAGAGTTGCAGCACTCTATCTGTCTCAAGTAGACATAATCTCCAAATGACTGAAATACTGTTGGTGGGACGTTAAAAAAACAACAACAAAAAACAAACAAGCAAGCAAGCATCGAACTGATCCGCAGTTATCACGGCACCCTCACCAACCTTGTCTCATTGACAAAATAAATATGGTACAGGGGGTTCATTTCACTAAACTTCATTCAAAAAAATATTCACAGATTTGTTCTTTTCAAAAAGTGTTGTGTTTGTATAATGCAATGAAATGGGTCAATTTTCTTCATTGTTAAAATAAAACAGTAAAGACAGTATTAAGCCTCGTGTGAGTATTTTTAGTATCAGACAGGAATTCCCTTGATTATATATAGTTACTTTTGTGTTCCTAAAAATACCCATACAACACACTTTACCTGTCACAAGCACATACATTACACTCTATTTATCGATACATACGTATGGTTTACGGGAATAAATCAGCGAAAGGTGGATTATGTGTGTATATTTCATGGGCTGAGTATTTCCATGTCTATTGCGCGCATTCGACAGATAGTTATACTGAAGTTTCCAACACGTGGTTCTATACAGGTGGTATATTCGAATTCTCCACGCACTCCTATCGTTGGGATAAAGTCTTGTATGATCCACGAATTTAATACTTTTGCGACATAAAAAAAATGTCTTCATATAGAGCAGATAATTTTCTTGGATAAAGTTGACTTGAAACAGATGTTGCCTGAATTGAAACTGATAAGAAAAATTGATTTAACTCAATGTACGTATACATTGTATATACAAATGTATATCTACCTACAGTCTTGTGACAGGTAACGAACGTATCTTTTGGCGAATTAAGATAAATGCAAGATTTTTTTTACCCTTAATATAAATCATGATATTATTTAGCCGGTTTACCCCCCTCCTATATAAACAAAGGGAAAGAGGGGGAGAAATGATTGGTCAAAAGCTTATTTCTTTTCAATAACTGTCCTGAGATATCAAATTTGCTTCATTTATTATTCTTGTTTAATGTTTGCAGATATTTACTACATTTCTTCATCATCATACAGGACTTTATTTCCTTTTTCCATAATAAGGATATTTTGAGAAAAAATAAGACAAAGTGAATTATTTATAAACAGCCACACCGGCTATCATCATCATCATCATCATCATCATCATCATCATCAAATTTCTTCCTCCACAAGGACTTGTTATCTATAAACCCGACAATGGCACCCAACGTGGGACGCCAAATGTAACAGGTGGTGAAAAATTATGGCTCGAACCAATGGCCTCAGGAATACCGTTCCTTGACTCTACCAACTGAGCTACCAAGCCACATGTCTATTGCGCGCATAAAAATATGTGCGAGGGAGCTATAGCTCTTATTAATGTATGGGGATATTTCTGTTTAATCAAGTATTGTTTGAGTTCATTGGCACGTTGTTTAAATGTGTCGTCGTTGAAAATACTTGTTCCGAGTCGTCTGGCTAATGAAAATGGTACGCTAACTTTTGTATGTTTTGAGTGAAATGAAGTGAAAGAATATATGTTTTTCTGTCTGTTTGTATATAATTTATATACGTTTCTGTTGTTGTTTCATTTTTCATGACAAGGCAGTCTAAAAAGGGTAATTGTTTGTCGTTGTCCATTGTAAATTTGATTTGTTCATTTAACATATATTTATAATAATGATTATTTAAAATATAGCGTAATTTATCAAGATCTTCGGTCGTCTTTGTCCACCTTATAAAACAATCATCTAGAAAGATTTAAATGGGATGAAAATACTTAATATCCAAAATCTTCTCTGATCTTCGTATATATAGTTTTTGTTTGAGGTATCCAAAAGTTAGTGTCGCATATGTTGGTGCGACCTTGGTCCCCATTGCTGGCCCCCCCCCCTTTTTTTTGACGGTAAAACTCATTTTTGAATTCAAAAATGTTGTTGCTGTATGTTGTTGTATTGGGGTTTACCGTCACTGCGATAGTATTTCAATCATATAGCGACGTCCAGCTAATTACAGGTGGAGGAAGACCCCGAGTACACAGAGGTACCCGGGTAGAACCACCGACCTACCGCAAGCCAGCTGGAAGGCTTCCTCACATGAAAAATCCGATGTCCCTACCGGTATTCGAACCCACAGAGGTGAGGGGCTGTCGGCGGTCCCAATTCAAAAATGTATTATTTTCGCGGATGAAAGTTAGTGAATCTATAATGAACTCTTTTGTAAATCGACCTGGTATTTCATCTCCAAATTTTTCAATTCCGAGTTTATGACAAATGTTTGAGTATAGAGATTCGACGACGAAAGAAACTAGAAGTGTGTTTTGGGGGTATTGTGGTTTGCAAAAGAAATGAGTAATGACGCGAAAAAAGGCGTAATAACGTAATAAGAAGGAACTCGTAATAACGTGAAACAAAGGCGTTATAACGCAAAACAAAGGTGTAGTGACGCGAAAAAAGGCATTTAAGACACAAAAAAGTCGTAAACTCGTAATAACGCAAAACAAAGGCGTTATATAACGCTAAAAAAAGTGAAATATCGTGAAAAGGGCGTATCAACGCGAAGTTGAAACTCGTTATAAGTAAGAAAGTAAGTAAGTAAGTTAGGTCCCACCGACAGTATTTCAGTCATTTGGAGAAAATGTCTATTTGAGACAGATATAGTGCTGCCACATTTTAGTATCACTTAGTATCAATATTTGTCAGACCGAAAAGAAAATCTGTCAGACCGAAAGAAAGAAGAATATATAACAAAATGTATTTGTCTTCCTTTATTGAAAATTTGATTTAACTAATGGTAAAATCGACGTCCCAGTGCAACCAAGTCTTAAGTGCGTGCAAATTCATAACTTTCGGGAAATTGAAAATACAAAACTGTCTAATACAAACAATTTTGAAATTATTTAATCCCATTTTGCATGCCAGCTAATAAATTATTTTCTACACTAATGAATGTGTTTTTGTAAGTTTTTCATCGGTAATAGTGCTTTAAATGACACAAATTTCAGATACGACCTTTTAACATTTGTTATATTTTTGTTCACAGACATTTAAAGATAGTCGTATCTACCCTTTAATACTTTTTGTAAGTTCACGTGTTGCATTTTTGTAGGTTGTATGTACCAGTTAAGACCTTTATCAGTTTTTATTATGTATGATTTGAAGGCTGCATTTACTAACATCAAATTTTATCAAGAAATAACTGTTATTGTATATCCTATATACTTTGTCAATGGATTGGTAATGATAAAAACTTTAGAATATCACAAACATACAAAAGTAAAATAAAATAACATGTATTTTGGTTTTCATGTTTGGTATGGAAACATTGGAATTGGAATTCAGATGTTAAAGTGATGTGGTATTTCAGTGGTACTGTCTAAATTCAATGTATGTTGAAAGTAATTGTTATATTTCTTATGCAAGCAATTTCACATTTTAATAGAAACAGATACATGTATAATAACATTATCATTTTGTAATAATTTTAGAATAGAACAATAATTCTAAGAAAGTTTGCCCCATTGTGTTTATTGATACTGAAAAATAGCAATGCTTAAAGATAGTAATGAAGCTCAATAGGAAATTCACATCACAAAAGGCATATTCAATGCAAAAGAACTAAAGTTAGAAAGATTCAAACACTATTTGAACAATGAAATACTCAAACACATTATGACATAACTTGTACTTTGCGTTTAAAATATAACTATCAACCCTCATAACTACTCATAAACTGTATTTTAACATCAAAGCCCTCAAAAATAGTTCATTTTATTTCAGTAATAATTGCAGTGTTCGATCTTCTAAAACATTTAATTCATTTTTATAAAGGCATTGACGCTGAATTAGTTTCTTAATTAATAACTGGGTTCATGGAATTTTCATACTGGATTAGTAGTTGAAAAAGAAATAGCTGAGTTTCAGTAATTGAATAGTACCTGAATTAGTTGTTGAATTAATGACGGGTTCGCGGAATCAAGAAAAAAAAAGTTCAAAAATTGGAATATGTTGAATAAGTAGCTGTGTTTCAGAAACTGAATGATAGCTGAACAAGTTTTTGAATTAGTGAAGGGGTTCGCGGAAACTGGCACATATTAAAAAAAGTAGATGAGTTTAAGAAAGTAAATAGTAGCTGAATAAGTTGCTGAATTAGTGACGGGTTTCAAGGAATCTAGTTACTAGATTTGTGGCTGAAAAAGAAGCTGAGTTTCAGTAACTGAATAATAGCTGAATTAATTGCAGAATTATTAACAGGGTTCACACATCTTCGAACAGACAGACAGACTGGCAGATTAACCTTTTTATATCTTCCAGCATAATTTCTGTGGAAAGTGCTCTGCCTTTAAATGATTACTTTTGTTATCAAAGTCAAAAATACGCACTCAAATATATCGTATTATCCAATATATCCTCAATTAGTCTAGACATTAAGACAGATTTTGAAATTTAAACATATCGTAAATTTCAGATGCAACGTAACTTTTATTAAAGTTATGTTCTTTTCTAGGTCGTATCTTTCACTTACGACATTAAAAAATAACAAAACAACTAAAGTCATAAGTTCAGGAAGGTTGTAACTGCCATTTAAGACCTTTTTAAATTTGAACATGGGTGTAAAACGTGAAATTCAAATTCTGACATCATTTCTTTGGATAAAAGGCTGGCAATTAGCCCAGGACATGCATCATGTTATCAAGAACCTAAATGTGCAAAAAAATTACAAGGTCGTATCTTTCAACTTTGCTGCACTGGGGCGTCGAAATAACATTTCACTAAAACAAAAGGTAACACAAAAGCAATTTCAACACAAGAGCAATCTTAAAAAGGCAACACAAAAATAACCTCAACACAAGAACAATTTTATTCCCTAAAGAATCCGACTGGCATATTCATTTCTGAGGCTGAGTTAAGTACAAATGAAACGCATCGGATGGGTCAGTGCAAAACTTAATAATAATAAAAAAAAAATACAATCAATATGTTTTGAAAATACCTTTTTTTTAAGACCCTTGATCATTATAGTTATTATAAACATTTGAATTGCTGCAATCATGTGAAGAAATGCATGTGTAGTTACCAGTGCATTTGTATTGACGAAACGGCCATTCAAAATATAAAATACAAATATTATAGCTAATGATAACAAATCACGACCGAAGATGTTAACAGTACTACCACAGCCTCCACAGGACAGCTTATTTGACTTGTAAAATAAAAGCCACCTGAGATAATTACCATGTATATACCATAAATTGGTACTACAACTCCTGGGTGCACCCATACATATCCAAATATAATTACAAACAATACTTGTTTAAGGTAGTACAACTCTAATACACACTTTTTAAGACTTTAATAAACTCTATTCATTCCGAATCTATATACATGTACTCGTAGTTCCACTAATACAAATATAAAATTTGAAGAAAATTTGCCGTCATATTCAGAAACTAAAAAAAAGACCTAAGCAACACAAAAATGGATTAAAGATATTCATATTTTATAACAAGATGGCCATAATGGCCCTGGATCGCTCACCTGGTATCATTAGGCTATGTAAAATCAAGTGACCCCTGGGGCAGAGCCAATTTTGACCCCAGGGTCATGATTTGAACAAAGTTGGTAAGAATCGACTAGACAATGCTACACACTACCACTCTACTTGGTAGAGGTCTATTAGCCCATGTTACATGCCAAATATATAAACTCCAGACCTTGAAGATTTTTCTAGTTTTTTTTCCAATATAAGTCTATGTAAAATCAAGTGATCCCTGGAGTGGGGCCAATTTTGACCCCAGCGTCATGATTTGAACAAACTTGGTAAGGAGCGACTAGAAATGCTACACACCAAATATCTAAACTCTATGCTTTGTGGTGTCTGAGAAGAAGATTTTTCTCTTTTTTTTCTATAATCAAGTGACCCCTGGGGCGGGGCCAATTTTGACCCCAGGGTCATGATTTGAACAAACTTGGTTGTGATCTACTAGACAATGCTGCACACCAAATATCTAAACCCCAGGCCTTGTGGTTTCTGAGAAGAAGATTTTTCAAGTTTTTCCTATATTAGCCTATGTTAAATCAATTGACCCCTGGGGCGGGGCCAACTTTGACCCCAGGGTCATGATTTGAACAATCTTGGTAGAGAGTCATAAGATCATGCTACATACCAAAAATCAAAAGGCTAGGCCTTGTGGTTTCTGAGAAGAATACTTTTTCAAGTTTTTCCTATATTAGCCTATGTGAAATCAAGTGACCCCTGGGGCGGGGCCAATTTTGACCCCAGGGTCATAATTTGTACAATCTTGGTAGAGATCAACTAGACAATGCTACACACCAAATATCTTAACTCTATGCCTTGTGGTTTCTGAGAAGAATATTTTTCAAGTTTTTTCTATTTATTTTTATGTGTCCTTTAACAAATAACTCTTTTTTAATTATGAAAAGGTATAACTTAAAGTTATTGTAATATTCTAGAAATTCAGCTAAAGTTCAGTAATCAAAAAAACCACAGCCTGGTGATCAATGGCTTCCACACAAAACTTACTTTACTGACTTTTAATGAATATTACTTGTCAAAGTACTGCGTGTTACATGTACTTGTGCCTTAACAATATAATACCTATAATGATATTAATTTTCAAATCATTTAATTGATGTAAATGTCAAATAAGTGTATCATCAAATGATAATATACTTGATTGATGACATAGTCATATATACATAGTCAAATAAGTGTATTATCAACTGATATTTTCATTGAATGATGACATGGTCCTATATACGTGTTTAAATAAGTATATCATCAAATGACAATTTAATTGATTGATGACATGGTCCCATATACATAGTCAAATAAGTGTATCATCAAATGACAATTTAATTGAATGATAACATAATCCTATTTACATAGTCAAATAAGTGTATCATCATATGACAATTTAATTGAATGATAACATAGTCATATATACATAGTCAAATAAGTGTATCATCATATGACAATTTAATTGAATGATAACATAGTCCTATATACATAGTCAAATAAGTGTATCATCATATGATAATTTACGTAATTAATGACATAGTCATATATACATAGTCAAAAAAGTGTATCATCAACTGATAATCTTAATTGATTAATTACAAAGTCATATATACATAGTCAAAAAAGTGTATCATCAACTGATAATCTTAATTGATTAATTACAAAGTCATATATACATAGTCAAAAAAGTGTATCATCAACTGATAATCTTAATGATTATACAATATACATAGTCAAAAAAGTGTATCATCAACTGATAATCTTAATTGATACAAAGTCATATATACATAGTCAAAAAGTGTATCATCAAGTGATAATTTTAATTGATTGATGACATAGTCATATACGGTATATATAGTCAAATGATTGAAACATAAAATGTTAAAAAAAAATTGATAAATTCTCTAACAAAGAAGCATTATGTCAATGCATAATTGTGAAAATACTGACAAAAACACGAAGTGAAAAAAAAAAGAGAAAACTTGGGAAATGAAAACTTGAGAAAACTCATCTTAGTGGGACTTTTAATTTTTATATAGAAAGGACAGACCAGTATTTAAATGTAGATTCTTCTTAATTTCAAACTCGGTCTCTCAATAAACATCAAACAGAGTATTGCCTAAACTCTTCTTATGAATAAAAACTTTATCTGATTTTTCTAAAAAGAAAAGAAGCGCTAGCTGAAATAAGTGTATACAGTGTGTCTTAATAAGGTTAATGTTACAAAATAAGTTTACATTTCTTAAACAACATTTTATTCTTTCGTTGGCAACTATTTAACCTTTATTTGAGTGAAAGAATTAAACAATAAGCATCAACACTCAAAGGACAAATCCATCCTGAAAATAGTGTGTTTACATTATCTTCTCAATTCAAATCAGGCTTTGAACAACAATTTAGACATGTATCGATTATAAAATGTTTAAAAGATACTGTTGTTTTCTATTATTGTAAACTAATATTTTATCCCTTTTTTCACAAATTTATTAATCTGCACCTTCCAAACTCGCCATAAGCTCAAATTTAAAGCAGCTGAAACATTTTAATTCCCAAACATGGTTACAAAATTGATTGTGATTTCTGTCGCTTAGCTGTAAGTATGACTCCATTAATCGAAAGAAAAATAATTTGATATTGACTTCACAAAGGAACAGAAAAGATACATAGGTCATATTGTGTACTTTCTTCAGTTAATTACCAACAAGTGTAAAGTATTAAGTGTTCCGACTGCAATATATATTTGATGAGAATTGAGTGTTCTGTATTTTTGTATACAGTTACATACATTTTAATTGAGCTTCAAAAATATTTTACATCTAGTAACCCTATGAATCTGATAACTATTGCTTTTTTTTTCAAAAATCATTTGGGTAAATACTCAAAGTCTCTGTTACTCTGTACTCTTTAAAATGTCATATGAAACTCAGATAAATATCTCGTATTTTCTAAACTTGCTGTTCGCCAGATCTGCTTATGATATCCGTGTATAACAAAAGCTAGTCTCACCAAGAATCCATTAAATTCTTCACTTCTTCACAGAAAAAAAACTTCATCATATTCTTATCCTTTAATTCTAACAATTAATATAAATTGTTGTTGTTATTTTCGATGAAATAACCCCTAGAGAAGCTGTGTACAGCTTTAAAAGCACGAATGAGTGTTTTTGCACCGCACTTTAAGAAGTCAACTTCTAACTAAACACAGAATAGGGTTTGCCTTTGGAAGTTTCCTCCACTCCCTCTGTCTCTGAATAATCCGGTCTTTTTGACTCCCCAGTCTCTTGAACAGGATCATCGTACACCTCATCAACAGGATTGGTATCGCCCTCTTTGGAATCCTTATTACCTTCTTTATTACCTATTTCCTTAACATTTATGGTATAGTTTATGGTTTGTCCTGCCAAAAACACACCATCCATCGCTCCAATATTTGCATCTGTAACACAGTAAAAAAATATAACAAGCTTTTTTGGAGTTAACAGTAATGATTGCACGTGGTTATGGAATGATTCATATAATAGAGGGTCTAGACTTGCTATGAAACTCAAAACATTTTCTCTACACCACAAAATAAGATGAAGACACATGTTGTTTAACTTAAGTATTCTCATCAAAAATATTGCAGGAAAAAAACAACAGTTTTATAAAATAACGAATGAAACCAACGAGGAAGGGAGAGAGACAGAAAGAGGGAATGATTTAAAGTGGGAAAGCAAGAGGAAACATCAACAGAAAGAAATAAATGCGTGCAGTATAGGCATATTGTAAAATGAATTGCAATGAAAGCGGTTTTATGTGTGCGAAATAAAAGAAATTGATTAAAATTCTTAGATGTTAATAGGATGTTAAAATATTGCTTTCCTCTAAACATGTACACAACTATATGAACTTACTTAATAGTGTGGCACGGCTATCAAACCCAGAGTCTTTAGACCTTAAACTTGCTTGGGACTTCCGGCACCTCGGAGCATCAGCAGACTTATCTCCCCTGTCCTGTACCCTATCGCTGGACATGTAGCATCCATTGGTGTAATCGCTGTTTGAAAAACCGGGCTGTGGATGTTCTACTCGGCTGCCGTCAGAGTCTGAATCTGAAAGCTGGTCCTTGGGAAGGGCTGGTCTTTGACAGGTTGATATTCTTCCTGATACAGTTTCTGTTTCTAGGGTCTGAGAGGGGAAGACTGGTTCTGCTTTTAATTTGTCTGATTCCTCTGATTCACCGTTTGCATAAGCTTTAAATACCCGAGAACCTACTTTAATTGTAAGTGGAATGTTATCACTTACCAATGGTTCTTTCAATACCTCTGTGTCTTTATTTGCGTCTGTAACTGGAATGTTATCAGTTACCAATGGTTCTTTCAATACCTCTGTGTCTTTATTTGCGTCTGTAACTGGAATGGTATCAGTTACCAATAGTTCTTTCAATTCATCTGTGTCTTTATTTGCGTTAGTATTGTTATCGTTATATGGAGCAGATTTTTTTAATTTCGAACGCAGTTTCGGGAAGCAGATATAAATTAAGGCTGTGAAAAAAAGAACCCATCCAAGGGCGCCGATCAAACCATATACAAGCTCGTCTGACGGAGAATCTGGAAACAAAGAAAATGGAAGTTATCTCCACACAGTATCATGGTCATGCTGCTAGCATTCTTGATGGTTAAATATTTATTAATGATCCACTCATGAAGGGACTTTGTCACCCTAGATTGATACTTTCATGTCAAAAAATAATATAGCATTTGTGACATGCTGTACATCCATTCACTTTACCTGGATAGAGCCAGAACTAGGTGTTGAGCACCATGCCTCAGCCATGACATACTAAAGTCAATTTACATTACACTTATACCAAGCCCCAACATTTTCTCCTAGAACATGTATCTGGGCCAGTGAAAATTTAAACTGTTAATGTCATCCCTTTTAGATGAAAAACTAAGGAATATTCATGAAAAGGAAATGAAATACATCATTAAAATAAACTATTATTATTTTTATGACAATGGTACCTTTCTAGGTACCCTATTCTTGAGCAACTTTACAATGACTAAACCATGTTACAAAACAGAATGACGCTGATTGAAACTCCTTCAAAAAGTATTGTTTACATATTTAAAGAACATACCTTCACAAAACGGCGGATGCGTCCACTGGCCAAAGTCCCCACAAGTTAAAACAGGGTCGCCTAGCAACCGATACCCGGGTAAGCATTTGACCTTCACCTTTGACCCATAATCATAGGATAGACGAGTTTCTTCGTAATGTCCAGATGTTACGTTTGGAGGGTCCTTGCAACCTATTTCTAAAAATATAAATATATAAGATTCATTAGATAAAGTGATATGAAGAGTTTGCTTTTCAGAATGTTTTTGTTAGTCGCAGTCTTTTAACTACAATCCAATTCGACAAAGCCAGATTATCTGCATCATTCCGCTTTTATTAACATATCAACGCAATGCAATCCTTGGCTTCCGAAATACAACTGGGATATGTTTAATGGACGCTTTAATCATAACGTTTCAGTAAACGTTTTTATACATGATTTTCATTTACAGTTGTTTCGCTCTGGAAACATTCAGTTAAAGCGTTAACAAAATATCCTTGCGACATTTATGTAATGACAGTGCTTCGTTGGGGCCGACAGTTCAACTGTCAATATTTAGATCCACTACCCCAGTGAATATACCGGTAAACCAGGCACCCGTAGAACAATCGGAAAACCCGGCACCACCAGAACTAGACAGATCGCACGCTTCACGTGCTAGCGCACGAGCACATAAAAAGGACGCAGTCAGCTGTTCCATATAGACGACAGAGTGCGAGTGTATCAAGAAGAGACCGGAAGAAACATTAAATCCATAGATCAATTTGATAGAGACATAGGCAAGGAAAGCGGGTCGGTCCCCGTATCTATAAATTGCACTGTGGAGGGGGAGCAATCGGGGCCATAGGGGGTGGGGGCGGAGAAGGTTTGGTTAAGATGTGCACTTCTGAATATTAATGGACTTGTTACAAAGGGTGTAAATAAGCTTCAGAGTGAAGAACTGTAAACTGTATTTCAGAATAATGACATTGTTTTATTCACAGAAACATGGACGAATAATATGAGTGATCTAAATGTAGAGGGTTTCGAGTTATTTGCTTTATATAACAAGAGCTGTCCATAAGACAGCGCGCTCGACTTTTCTCAGTTCGCCATTAAAGAAAGGGCCAATCTTTGATGTTATTAGAGGTTGTTGCCCAACCTATTTGCTATTTGTAAATACAGCCAAAAAATATCTAAGTATAAAAGGGTAAAATTGAAAATACACTGCATATAAGATTATGGGCCCTGCCAGTAAAGTTGAGGTAGTGTGGGTAAACAATAAATAAGTATTCCAAGTTATTGTGGAATACCTGTGATAGTATTGAAAATATACAACTTTGTAAAAAAATTAACCATGATTTCGGCTGTTTTCTAAGTATGAAAGGGGCATAATTCAAGAAGTAGTACAGCCAGGGTTATGGGCCTTGCTTGTAAGGCAGAGGTAGTGATGGTGAATAAGTACTTGAAGTTTCAGTCAAATACATGTGATAGTTCAACTATGTAAAAAATTACCATGATTTTGGTTGTTTTCTAAGTATGAAAGTGGCATAACTTAAGAAGTAGTACAGCAAGAGTTATGGGCCTTGTTAGTAAGGTAGAGGTAATGATGGTGAATATGTACTTGAAGTTTCAGTTGAATACCGTAGATAGTATTGAAGATATACAACTTTGTAAAAACTTTAACCTTGATTTTGGCTGTTTTGTAAGTATGAAAGGGGCATAACTCCAAAAATAGGGTAGCCAGGGTTGTGGGCCTTAGAAGTAAGGTAGAAGTGATGATGGTGAATAAGTATTTTAAGTTTGGGTGGAATACCTTTGATAGTATTTAAGTTATTGATGTTTGAAAAAAACTTTAACCTTGTGTTGCAACGCCGACGCCGACGCCCGAGTGACAGTATAAGCTCTCATTTTCTTCGAAAAGTCGAGCTAATGAACTGAAAAAGAATAGTAAGAGAGGTTCTGGGGGTAATATAGTATGTATTCAAAACAAGTATGTTTCAGAGAAAACACTTATATATCAGAGTAATAATAAAATACTGTGTATAAGAATTGCAGGGGATTATTTTTCATTAAGCAACGATTTATATTTTTGTTTGTGTTATGTTTTTTCAGAAGACAGCAGTAGACAATCTATGTCAGAATCCAATGTATTTAATCGTATTCTTGACTTTGTTATAGGTTAAGAAGCAGACACTACCGGAGAGATAAATCTAATATTATGTGACGATATGAATAGTCGTACTTCTGATAAAGATGTTTTTGTTGCTGATGATGAAAGCATACATATGTTCATGGTAGATGATGATTATACCATTGACTCGTGTAACACACGGGTATCACAGGATAAAGGTCATTTTAATAACAATGGGGTTCAGTTGCTTGATTTATGCCTACAGGCAGGGTTACGTATTCTGAATGGTCGAGCTGGTAAGGATAAAGGTACAGGACGATATACAGTTGTTGGTAGCCAAGGGTCAAGTGCAGTTGATTATGTTATTTGTTCACAAAATTTAATGTTTATTTGTCACCTTTTGAAGTTGGAGAACCAAACATTGTTTCTGATCATTGTTTGTTATCTTTTAGTTTTGAATTCGAGAGAGAATCTTCGAATGAAAATAATACACATGACTATGCTGAGCATGTGAAACATGTATATAAATGGGACTCAGATTGTATTGAATTATTCAAAGAAAGTTTGAGAGATCCAAACAGTTGCGACAAGTTTAATGTTTTACAGAGGATAATCTGTAGACGCTAGATGCTGAGGATATCAATACATGCATAGAAAATTTGTCTCAAATTATTGATAATATTGTATCACCATTTTGTAAAAGAAATATTAACAGTACATCAAATAATATGTACAACAATATCAAAAGTACGCAACCTTGGTTTGACGAAGAATGTATCGAAAAAAGGTTTAATTTCTTTCAAGTGTTAAATAAATATCAAATAAAAAAAAAAATATGAATTGGGTTAACATGGTGCATGCATGAGCACAATATAAAACAGTTATGC